>JAJOZX010000872.1:365000-955000 GCA_023014485.1 Bathynomus jamesi | reverse complement strand
TGTTGCCATGTACGCTGCAGCATATCCACATCAATTCGCGCAATAGCAGCTGTGATTCTTGCTTTTAAATCATCAATGTCTGTCACCCGCGTACAAAAAAGAAAAAACTTGTCAAAACTTACCAGAAAAAACTTAATGAGTTTCTCTGTAAAATGGGACAAACTGGAATTTCTACACTTCATGGTTGACTTTTAATAACAGCCAAAAATTGTACAGATAATTCTCGGACACCCGGTATATATATATATATATATATATTATATATATATATAATATTATATATATATATATATAGGAAGAGATTTAGACACCAATCGACCAGGGAAGTACTCGGGGGGGGGGGGGGGGGGGCACGTACTAAGACCGCCGTTTCTTTTGTCACTGTTAGAGGCGGAAAGAGTACCAAAATTTTGGAGTTGGACGAGTACGAGTACGAGTACGATTATGAGTACAGTATTTTTTGAGTGGTCGAGTACGAGTACAAGTATGCCTTTTTAGTGCTTGAGTACGAGTAGGGTTTTTTTAGTGTTCGAGTACGAGTACGCGTTTACCTAACTATTCAGTAATAAAACACGACATGTTTTTCACAAATTTTTTTCGCTACAGAAGTTGCCACTTAGTTATTAATAATATTACAAATGTAAAGTATTGCCTAAAAATATAGTAAATAAATCTGAAAATATAAACCATATTGAAATTAAAGTTGTAAACTGTTGCTTTCATGGTACACTCGGAGTCTAGAACAGATCCTCATATTTGAAATTAATTTCAGTGCAAGTACGATTACAGCGATTTCATATTATATCGAGTACGAGTATGAGTACGATTACGGCAATTTAAGATTACTTCGAGTACGAATATGACAAAAAACCGTACTCGAGTAGTGATGTACTCTTTCCACCTCTAGTCACTGTCCTCTTTAGCTGATCTTTTTCCGTGTCTCATCTACCCTGTGAGCAGCCCAGCATGCTCTCAAACACACTTCACCCTCTATTCTTCACTACACATACATGCATTTTACACACTACTAAATCTTTCCAAATCAAAAAACGATAAGGTGAATCTTGTAGACCTTGATTTCGGTTCTCTTTCTTTACGGGTGCTCCCCTTTGGCTCTTCCTTCCTACATAATATATAGATAGATAGATAGATAGATAGATATATGAACACACGATTTTACATAATACAAAAATGCCCCACCAGGGTTCGATTCTAGCACTTCTTGAGCAGAACACGAGGGCGCTGACCATTACGATACGAAAAGGTAACCGTACAAATTAGTACAACCTGGCGTATATTTCAATATCCGAAAAAATATATATATATAGGGATGGCCAAAAGTCGCGATCGAGTCGTATAGAATGGTTGATAAAAGAATGAGATTTAACTTTTGAAACATTTTTTTATTTAAACCAAAAACAAGAAAAAACATTACAGATGGAGCTGAAATTAAATAAAAAGATATCTTGATGCTTATACTTCCAATTGGTCTGTATGGATACCATCGTTATCAACGCATAATTACATTCGAGCACTAACGTCCGCATATTTCTGCGGTCTCGCACATCATTTGACATCTAAAACAGATCTGGTTGTGAAAGTTTTTTTTTCTGCAGTTTATGTAAATTTGCCTCAGTTGGAGCTGCTTTATTAAAACGCATTGCAAAGTCTTTTCTTATACCATTGTTTTACCAGTACGTTGTTTTTTGTGAACCAAACCCTCACAACAAGACGCTCCTCAATTGTAAAGGAACTTGTATCCGCCATGTTGAAGGGTTGATAGCCTGCGCCATTATGAAGTTTGTTTACATACCACATAGCCGAGGCTCGGCAGAAGGTGATTATCATAGGCCTAGCTGCTTTTATTTGGCAAATTTATGTGGATTCCATTGTAAATATTCTTTGGAACACATTCTTCATTTCTAATTCCTGTATGTTTCTAAACAACCCGATCGCGACTTTTTGCCATCCCTGCATATATATATATATATATATATATGTAAAGAACGACGCTTGTGTACAAGAGCGTTCCGCACAAGATGAGGAGGGAGGATGAACAAATGAAAAATGAGGTACCACCTGGAATCGAACCCGGGATCATCTGATTGCCGGTCAGATATGCTATCCACTACACCATGGACCTCGATCAATCAGAAGTCGTAATTCTCCTACATACGAGCAGAAACCAATGCCTGAGGGGGCTCCTTCGCATGCCGTACATATATATACATTTTAACTGCAAACAACACACCGTATAATTAATGTAAAGAACGACGCTTGTGTAGAAGAGCGTTCCGCACAAGATGAGGATGGAGGACGAACAAATGAAAAATGAGGTACCACCCGGGAATCGAAACCGGGATACTGTGTGTTATTTGCAGTTAATATATATATATATATATATATATATATATATATAAGCCTAGGCCACTAGTTCCTTTTCTCTATGTTGGTATATCAAAAGAGAATCTATTTTATTACTAACCTGCACCGACTATGATCCCTTTTACTGTTAAAGAAGAAGTCTTCTCACTTTTAATCTTAGATAGTGTAGTGCGAAACCAATCCATACTTCAAAAGATTAAACTGTAAAAATTAAATTAATTCTTAAAGAAACACATTACAAATATTCACAAACCCATAGAATTTCTTGATCCACAACACTTATATCAGTATGAGTGAACAGTAAATATACACGGTTGCACCTGACTCGGAACATCTGTGCGCATCATTCTCAATGCCAACATTCGCAAGAAGTGAAGTGTAAACATACTGTATATAAGCAGAAAGTACACTTTGTATAAAAGCTCTACCGATTTAACAGTAGTACCTGATACGACCTTGTTAGATTATTTGAGTCACTTAACCCCGTTTAACGGATAGCGTCCACTTTACTGACTTTATTGCGCCTAATGCACGATTGCCAGATTTTTTTGCATCATTCCACTCGGTGCGATTTCCATTTCATTCCGCTTCCAAGAGTGGGAAATCCGCGAGGGAGAATCTCAAAGGAAGCAATTCTCAAAGCGATCTATTCCCATTTCATGCCATTCTCATTCTCATCCACGACTTTCCCACTTTGGTTCAGGTTTTAAGTTAGTTTTAATGTGAGGAATTATTATTATCCATTTTTTGCCATTCTCACTTGCGGATTGTGAATGGTTAAGGGAATGACAATAAGTGGGAAGTGATCGAATTTTTCACACAAAATTAGCAAATTATTTTGCTTAAAATAGCACTTATTTAGCACTTGTTTATGATAAAATTAGCAAATCCTTTGACAAAGACACTATCAGAGGAGAAAAAGGCAAAGAAATTAATCTTTAAAGAATATTTTATGTTTAAAACTAAGTTTGGTTTAAGAAACACTAATTAATTAAGATCAGTTTTTAAGTTCAGTTCCAGACAAAAGAGGCAGATGAATCTAATTATACTTAAACAAAAATTACAACTTATAAAAGTATTGCCCATAGGCGGATCTAACGGCAGGGGGGGAGGGGGTCGGCGACGTCTGGACCCCCTCTCAATTTCTTGCAAGGTGCCCTATTTGAATGATGTGTATGCCTCTGAAAACAAAATTTGTTTTTGCAAATAGATCATGGTTATTTTATTTTATTCAGATTCTATTTTGAGTCTTTATCTGTATACATTGTACTTCAAAATTTGTAGTTGTAATGGTTTTCATAGGTGCCTTTAGTAGTGGTGCAGCCATATCATTATTTTTTTTTTTAATTGTTTGAAAATTTTTCTGTGATAACTGTTGTACCCAAATTAGATTTTTATTTTGTATCATATGTGAATGAGACTGATCTAATAAAACAATACAATTGAGTTTACCCTCGCTCATTGGTGGTCTGTTTCAAAAAAAAATTTTTAGTACTGTGCCCTTTTTTCTTTGGACCCCTCCTTACTGAAACGCCTAGATCCGCCCTTGTTACCTAGCCCTAGACCTAATGAAACTGTTTGTTTTCTGACTGGAATAGTATACAGTAAACCCTACTAGGCTAATATCAAACTTGTTTTTATTAATATTTACATGGAACTTGAAGGCAAGCTTTAATTACAGATTTTCATAGGTTGCCACTAACAGGTTGATTCTACAGATCTACAGAAGCTAAGGCTAACAAAGACCCTAAGATTAGGCTAACCATACGTACCGTTTTGAACGGGACAGTACCGTTTTGTATGGGTTTTTGTATGGGTTCTGTCACTGAAGAATAATTGTAAGCTCAATATGTTTATGTACTTACTTTTACATGAATACAGAATATTACATAACCCCCGTCCCTTTTTTGCCATCTCAATGTCCCGTTTTTGTCTCAAGGAAATATGGTCAGCCTACCTAAGATCCACTCTAAGGTTAGCCCGAAAGAAAGGAAAGAGTAGGGGGTTAAGAGAAGAGAATAAGGGGTTAAGTAAGTAGCAACACCTATCACTCGTGGGTTAACATTCATTCAGAAAAAGAGAAAAAAAGACTCACCATCATCATCCGCTGGCCACTGCCGACAAGTCAGAAAAATAGTCGGAAAGAATAGGAAAGATTGCAGAACGGTCCTCTACTCCATAGGGAGGTAGAGCCCACTCTGCCATAAAAAGATGAAAAGAAGTAACATAAGAACGCTTACAAACCATGCAATACAATCTTAACTCAAGAACAACACATTCTTAACTTAAAGCAACACATTCTTCCAACTGTTGCAGACCGATCCTCCACTCCATAGGGAGGTAGAGGATGCAGCCCACTAGGCTGGAAAGGCGTGAAAGATGAAAAGAAGTAAAATAAGAACGCATTACAACACATTCTTAACTCAAACACTATCATACCATGCAAACATGCAAACTACAGACATGCAATAAAGAGAGAAGAAAAATAAGTATAAAGAATAACAAAAAGTGGGTTAATTTACTCAACAAGCTACAACTAAGTTCGTGTTAGTCTAATTTTTTTTTTCTGTTGGCATATCACACGCTGGCATTAGACGTCAACAGATTCATCCCCGATTACGACCCCCAGAGCTCCTGTTGCCAATTGTTTTTTATTTTAAACAACGTTAATATTTTTAAAATGTCTATCTAGACGATTTTTAAACACATTAACGCTGGTAGAGTTCACGACGGGCGCGGGAAGATTATTCCATTTATCAACTACTTTAAACGTAAAGAAGTTTTTAGCGATATTAGTAATGAAACGTCTGCCACGCAACTTAAATCCGTTATTACGAGTATTGCTATTATCGAAAGTGAACAGTTTGTCAAAATTTACGTTATCGATGTTATTAACGATTTTGAAAACTTCAATACGCTTCCCCCTTAATCTCCTAGTTTCGAGTGAATGCAAGTCTAACTCTTTAATCCTATTTTCATAAGGCTTGTTGCGCAATGACGGAATTAGTTTCGTGGCACGACGCTGAACCCTTTCTAACCTATCAATATCCTCACGCAAATACGGGCACCAAAACTGAACGGCATATTCTAAATGAGGCCTGACTAGGGACTTGAAAATGGGCAATATAATACCCTTCTATTTAAATTCGAAATTACGCGCTATGAAGCCTAACATCCTATTAGCTTTTGCGCAAGACTCCAGGCACTGGTTCCTAACTTTTAAATCCTTAGATACGCGTACGCTTAAATCTACTTCCTAGTCAACGCTCGCTAACTCTCTATCATCCATCGTGTACGTGTAATTATTGTTACGAGAACCTATATGCAAAACTTTACATTTGTCTACATTAAATTGCATCTGCTACTTATCCGTCCACTCCATAATCATATTTACATCATCTTGGAGCCTATTTCTTTCGTCCTCGTTAACAACCTTACCGCCTATTTTAATCTCGTCCGCCAATTTTGACACGTTACTAGTCAATCCTACATCTATGTTGTTAATGTAAATTACGAATAGCAATGGGCCTAACACTGAACCCTGTGGGACACCGCTACCTACATCCAACCACCCCGATTCACTACCATTAACAACGACCCTCTGTCTCCTAGCACGAAGCCATTCCTCTAACCAGTTAGCTACCTGACCGCGTATACTGTGAGCTTTAACCTTCGCAATTAATCTTCTATGCGGAACTGTATCGAACGCCTTTTTAAAATCTAAATAAATAATGTCAACTGCTCTATGCCTATCGTATTCGCGCACTATTTCGTTATAAAATTCTAACAAATTAGTTAACCCTTTATGGCCGAACTTTTTGCTATAGCTTCTAAATTGGTAATGTAAGAGAGAGTTAGGTAGGCTGTTGTGGGACACAGGAATAAAACGGTAGGCTTCAAGGAATACCTAATTCAACGCACCGGTAAGTGCTTTTGATTGTTTGCTAGAACCTAAGTAACCTAACTGGGGTGTCTACCCCACGCTATCACAGTAGGGTTGAGTCTAAATGCGTGTATTTGAAACGTTATGTATTCGACGCACAGTGCGGTAAAGGGTTAAACAAGATCTATGGCGTCGAAACCCATGCTGACTACTATTAATCAAATCTCGACTTTCTAAGTGATCGATGATACGATCCCTAACGACGGATTCCAATAGTTTACCGACAATTGACGTTAAGCTAATGGGCCTAATTGCTAGCTATTGTTCGGTCGCCTTTTTTTAAAATGGGCGTGACGTTAGCTAATTTGAAGTCTTCAGGAATAATCCCCGTTTCGAGTGACTGATTAAAAATCTTTGTTAAGGGGGCCTACAATAACGTCTTTCAAATCTTTCAAATGTCTGGGATAAAAAGCATCAGGGCCTGGAGCCTTGCTAACTTTTAGCCTATCGATATAATACGCAATCTCACCCTCGTAAACAGTTATTTCATCCAAAATAGTCTCGCTACTAAATGGAACGATATCGTCCACGTCGGGGACATTATTTACGTCTTCTACGGTAAAAACTGTCGCAAAAAATGTATTGAAAATACCCGCCATCGCCTGAGCGTCAGAAGCCAAAGCGCCGTTAACATCCACTAGAGGGCCTATGTTAGCTTTTATCGGCTTACGATTATTGACGTATTCAAAAAACTTTTTGGATTATATTTACTATCCGCAGCTATAAGTAGGCCCCAGTGATGTAGGTCTCGAGACCGATCTCGAGACCCAATTTGCAGATCTCGATCTCGATCTCGGTCTCCGCTATTTAGGTCTCGGTCTCGATCTCGGTCTCGACAGACGCGGTCTCGGTTTTTCTCCCCGAGACCTTTCGAGACCTCTCGAGACCGTAATGAAAAATACATGTTATTGGCATACTCATGATGGTGGCTTGGTTGAACAGACAATTCAGAATGTTTATGAAAGTTTGTAAAAGTAAGGGACTCTAGGTATTCACTAATCAGTCACCCTGTTTTGAGTTGCCACGTTTGTCTTGCGGGGAGTGTGGGCCTGAATTTCCTGCCTATCTAGAGCATAATATGCAGTCTGTTTAAGTTCCTCTTTTCTACCATATCTCAAGAGCTGAAATTTCTCGGTGTTAAATGATATGTTATTGTCTTCTGACCATTTGTATATTTTGTTCGTGTCCCTCTGCAAGGCCTCCACTTCATTTATATCGCTAATTTTTCTGCTGATCTTTGTATCGTCTGCGAAGGATGTTACTATACTGTTGCTGTTTACTCCGCTGTTTACGTCTGTTAGCATGATAATGAACAGGAGTGGGGCCAGTACTGTCCCTTGTGGTACTAAGCTGCGTACTTCCGATTCTGATGATGATATACCTTGAATTTTGACGACCTGCAGACGTTCTCTGAGGAAGTTGTAGATCCATTTTCCCACTTTCCCATATATTTCATTTTATGTGCTATTATATCGTTATCACATTTGTCGAAAGCTTTGGCAAAATCTGTGTATATGACATCATAGTTGTCATTGCCTTCCAGTGCAGCTAGGATATTGTTGTAGTGTTCTATCAGTTGTGATAGGCATGATCTACCTGATCGGAATCCGTGCTGATTTTTGTTGAATCTTTCCAGTGTCTCCAAGAAATCATAAATTTTCTCTCTAACTATTCTTTCAAATACTTTGGTGAGGTGGGACGTAAATGACACTGGTCTATAGTTCTTTGCTTGAGATCTGTCCCTTCCTTTATATATAGGGACAATGTTTGCTCTTTTCAAGATGCTCGGTATTTCCCCAGTGTCTAGGGATCTTCTCCATATCCAGTATAAAGGTGTAGCTATTTCATTTTTACAATTTTTAATCAATAATGCGTTCCAATTGTCCGAACCTGCAGCTGAATGTGGTTTTATTTGTCCTATAGCTCTCACTACATCTTCTGGGGTAAAATCAAAGTCTGTTATACACTCTCCTTGCAATTTCTCTTCAAAGAATGCATCTATGGTATCGCTTTGTCACTTTTTGGGGTACTGAAAACTGATTCATATTGGGTTCTCAGTGTTTCAGATATTTCTTTCGGGTCGTTGGTTAGCTCATTATTTCTCTTCCTTAAGGGCCCAATTGCGGCGTGCGTTTTTGTTTTCCTTTTCGCATAACTATAGAAGTATTTTGGATTTTCCTTTATTGCTTCTACCGCCTTTCCTCCTCCCTCTCTGTATGGTCCTTAATCAGGACTTGTATTTCCCTATCGATGCCCTCCAGTTTTCCTTGTATTACATTCCTGGCATTATCTCCGCAGTTGGCTAACTTCGCCTCCACTCTCTTTCTTTTGCGGAATAGTCTTCTCTTTTGCCTCTCAAGCCAGCTCCTCTTTCCTTTTGGCTCTGATTTCGGAGCATATTTTTCTAAAATTCTTGGAGTTTTTTCTTCCAAGATTGTTAGCATTTCTTCATTTGTTTTATTCTCTAAAACTGTTCTCCACTCTATCTGGGCCATGTGCGATCTGATTGCTTCCCAATTTATAGTTTTGGAGTTTAAGTTAAAGGCCCCAAATTTGCTTTTTTCCTCAGTATGTGTATTGTCTTTTAATGTTGTCGTCATATTTGTTGATATCTCGATTAAGTTGCGGTCTGAGATAATGGTTGGGGTTATGTTTATATCAGCAATCAAGTTCGTGTTATTCGTGAATAACAGGAGGCAGATATTTTTTCTGGTATGTTCTGTTATCTCCTGTGTCAGCATAAACTCGTTTGTGAGAGCCATCAACATTTTTGCTTGCTCCTGGTCTTCTCTTGTGCCCCCTTGTCCTGGTGTGTGTGTGTGTATATATATATATATATATATATATATATATATATATATATGATGAATAAAACCACGAAGGAAAGGAAACACAAAAAGGTGCTCAAGCGCTTTCGTCTAATGACATCCTCAGGAACACTGAAGTACATAAAAGGTTACGGCCTATATATAGGTTACAGAAAAAAAATAAATAAATAATATAGGCCGTAACCTTTTATGTACTTCAGTGTTCCTGAGGATGTCATTAGACGAAAGCGCTTGAGCACCTTTTTGTGTTTCCTTTCCTTCGTGGTTTTATTCATCATAAATATTTTTCACGTGTTACTTTCGTGAAATAATTTTCATATATATATATATATATTCCTATATTTTCTTATCCTATCCATGATATATATATATATATATATATATATATATATATTATATATATATATATATATATATATATATATATGTTAGAAAATCTAGAAAAGGAAGAGCCATTGTTGTCCCAAGGCGATATGATGACTAAGCTGATTGATGCAGCATTGCTTGTTTATATTAAGTTAAGGTGTATATATATATCCATCTCATAATTGTAAGGTTAGTGAAAAAATCACTTAATTTAGAGCTAGCATTTTTGGGCTCTTGTGGCATCATTGTTTGGGCACTCTTGTGGCATCACTTTCTTTGGTGCGCTGCGCGTCTTTCCTACTCGTTTGTTGAATGCGGCACTTACAGGGTGTGGTCTTATAGAGAGCTCTCTTGCAATTCAGTTTGGTTGTTTAGATACAAGATTGTTGCATCGTGCAAGAGTGCAGGTTGTGTTGTTGTTGCAAGGTTTAGAAAGAAGACCATAAATAGTGCCCCTTTTGTTTTTATCTTAATTTTATGCAACTAAATAGTGCCCCTTTTGTTTTTTATCTTAATTTTATGCAACTGAGGCCTAAGGTAGGCCCACATCGAGTCAGCAACCCTGAGGTAGGACCTAATAGGACCTCCAAGTCTAAGTTTTTAGTCTAGTTTAACTTGGGCTGTAGGTTAAACTGGCCCTTCAGAGCTTGGTCGTTCAAGGCTCAGCTGGGATTCTGAACCCAATAAAATAAAAATATAAAATATAAAATTAACATGGTCCTTCGAAATCGGATTCTAGCCCAAGACTGAGTCAGTAACTATTTTCCGGCAAAGTTCTGATTGTGCAAATTGTAGCCCAAGTTAGGCCTAGACGGGTTGAGCATAATTGAGTTAAGGTCCAAGGGTAGAAAGTTTGGTCGCCCAATTGCGAAACTTGGCCACTAGTCTGTCGTTGTTTTGGGCCTACATTTTACCGGTTTGGTTAATGTGAAAAATGCTCTGTATGAATTGGTCCCCCAATTAACCCACCCCTAATATCTCCAGTCTAACTATAGAGTAGATTAAGCCTAGCCTTGTAGGGGTCAGCCTAGAGATTCCGGAAATGGTCCAGAGCGGGCAGAGTAAATTGAGGTCCACAGTAGGATTCCTCACCAAATTAGGTTAGGGTAATTTACCTTCAATTTTGTTAAGCTACGAGTTGATGCTAGGTCTTAGACCACAATGTAGGCCTAATTTATCTGACCCAGCTTAATATACGTCCCTTAATTAACAGGGCTAAAAAGCACAACTGATCACTCACCGAGTGTTATTAGACAGTCCCTCTTCTCTTTTCTCAATTGTTGAGAGCGTACTTGCTGGTGGGGATCTTTTTCCGTTGTTTAGCCTCTTCCTTCTCTCCGTTCCGTCTTGTTCTCTCGTTGCCTCTTTTCGTTCTCCTCTTCCTTTTTCGCGGGGATTTTTCCACCAGCGTCCTCTTGGTTTTCTCAGTTGGTTGATCGGTAATGTATGTGTATTACCGAGCACGCTCTATCACACAGTATATAAATACTAATGTGGAGAATAACTCTGGTGAGCAACCAATTGGTTTCATCCACCCAGTTATTGACATAAAAGGAATTTAATAATTGTTAGATTAACTACCTACCTACTCAGTGGACCATTTTCGTTACCTCCCAACTACCCACACGTATCAGTTTTCTGTAGTTAATTTGGTTTATTATTCGTAGGCGAAGGTTGCAGACTTCAGTGCGCCAGTTACTTGGGTGGAAAATTTGGTATTCCATAGTGGTGGTTGGTCAGTACCTCACCCAGCACTTCAATTTATTTGAAAAAAGCAAAATTTGAGTTTGATCAGTTTGGTTAAGTATTTTTGCCAATTCAGCTTATTTGGTATTGAGCCCAATTGTTGTTTGCATTGAAGATGAGTGCAGCTGAATTGAACAAGTTTAGAAAAAGGAGAAGCGCCTACAAAGGTTTAACTACAAAGGTCATTGCCGCTATAGATTCTACTATAGAGGAAGAGGATTTAAGCTTAGTGACTGCACAGCTTTCCATATTAGAAACTAAAAAGGTTGCTCTAAGCGAAGTAAATGTTAAAATTAAGGCTCTTATAGAAGAGGATGAAATAGAAAATAACATAATTTACTTTGAAGAGATTATTGATGATATAATTAAAGTATGCAACAGAGTAAAAGAGTTTAGCAGCTCAGTACAGTTAGAGACCAAGTCTAATAATGAAACACAACCCTCAACAAAGGGTGTTTGTGAAGTTAAGGTTAACAGATCTGCAGTTCAATTACCGAGGCTTGTACTCAAAACATTTTCTGGGAGTATACAGGAATGGCAAGGATGGGCAGACAGTTTTCAATCAGCAGTTCATTCTAGTCAAGTGTTAAGTGCGGTGGAGAAGTTTAATTATTTGCAGTCCCTCTTGGAAGGGGAGGCAGCAAAGACAATAGCAGGAATAGCATTAACAGAGGCTAATTATAATGTGGCTTGGGATATATTAAAGAAACGGTTTGGTAAGCCAGAGATCTCAATTAAAAGCCACCTCCGCGAACTTTTAGCTATACCTCCTGTTAATAATCCCAATAGTGTCAAGGAGTTACGGCAGTTATATGATGAATTTGAAATTAGAACTAGGTCCCTGGACAACTTGGGTGTAGGAATGGAAAAGTATGGTATAATGTTGGTTCCTACACTAGAGTCTAAATTGCCTAGCTCAATTTTGCTTGAATTAAGTAGGGGGCACTCTACAGAACATGTGTACATCCCCCTTCAGCAGATGTTAAGTCTTTTAAGCACAGAATTAGCAAGACGAGAGGGAATTGAGTTTGCACAGTGGGATGTTAAACAAGGGGACAAAGGCAGGCACAGCACCAAAGTTTCTACAAAAAGGAATAGCCCAGGTAGAGTGTCAGCTCTACATGCATCCTCTGAGAATAAATTAAAGGGAATCAAGGAATGCATATTTTGCGAAGGCAACCACAAGTCATATAAATGTGAGGTGGCTGAGGCTTTATCTTTTGAGGAGAGAAAGGACAGGGTAACTAAGTCCACAGCATGTTTTAAATGTTTTTTGAAAGGTCACAAAGCAAGGTTTTGTAAGTTTAAAATTTTGTACAAAAAATGCCATGGCCAGCATCAGCCATTATTGTGTAAAAACACGCCTAGTAGGCCTACCCCTGAAGTAGAGACATCAGTGGCACATGCCACTGCTATGAAAGGGAGTAAAAGTAAAGGGGGATTATTGCAAACAGCTGCAGCATTATTAATTGGGAATGATAGAGAAGCTACTGTAAGAGTGTTGTTTGATAGTGGTAGCCAGTGTAGCTTTATTAAGACCAGAATTTCCAGAAAATTGAAGTTTAAAGAACTTAAGAGGGAAAATTTTAGAATTTCTGGGTTTGGGGGTTCCGTTCAAAACCGAACCAAAGTTAAGAAGGTAGAAGTTCTGGTTAAGGGGTTGTTACCACAAGTCCCACTATCAAGGTCCAAGCTGTAGAGATTGAGGAACTTTGTGCTCCAGTCACTACTTGTTTAGATATGGCATGTGTCCAAGAATTGCAAGTTAAAGGAATTAATTTTGGCAATAATAAGTTTAAAGGAACAGAAGATATTAGTCTTTTGATTGGAGCTGACTATTAATGGGACTTCATCACTGGTAATATTGTCCGCACATCTCGAGGTCCAGTAGCTATTGAAAGTAAGCTAGGCTGGATGCTACATGGTAGCTATTGCAATGAAATGGAGGTTAAAGCTCTTTTTGTTAAGATTGAGGAGAACAGCCATGGTTTGGAAAGGCATTTGAAAGCGTTTTGGGGACTTGAATCCATTGGCATAAAGGACAAACAGGAAAAGCAGGCAAGTACAGTGAACAGTGATGTTTTAGAGCAATTTGAAAAAGGGATTGGGTTTAGAGATGGTTGCTCTGAAGTTGGCCTCCCTTGGAAGAATTCTTGCAAACCCAGTTCAAACCTTCAGCTAGCTAATAGGAGGTTGGAGACTTCATTGTACAGGCTAAGAAAAAATGAGGAGTTGTTAATTGAATACAATGAGGCCATCCTAAGCTACAGTATGTAAGGGAGGGCTATGCTGAAAGGGTGCAAGGTGAGCTAGTGAGCCAGGAGGCACATTATCTGCCACACCATGCAGTGGTACTGCGAGACAAAACTACCACCAAACTGAGGGTAGTTTTTGATGGCTCAGCCAAGGACAAAGGTGGTGTGTCCTTGAACGACTGTTTGGATGCTGGACCAAATTTAAATGCAGATTTATTTTCCTTGTTACTGAGATTCAGGTTTGGTAGAGTAGCATTGACTGCAGATGTGAAGCAAGCCTTTTTGCAGTAAGGTATCTGTGGGTGGATACGAAAGACTTGTTCGAAAATGAACCTACGGTTCAAGCATATAGAATGAAATCAGTGTTGTTTGGCCTCAGCTCTAGTCCATTTCTGTTGGCAGCTACTATGCAGTACCATTTTAAGAAATATTCTGAAGTCTATCCTAACACTATTGAACACATAAGGAAAAATTTTTATGTTGATGATTTGCTGTGTTCCGTGGATAATACAGAAATGGCTAAACAGATATTCATGGAGGCTAGAGCTATAATGAGGGAGGCTGGCATGGAGCTTACAAAATGGCAGACCAATCATTCTCAATTACAAGAGTTTATGAGTCAGTCCTGTGTAGGACCTGATGCAGCAGAAAGTATTGAGGATTCTGGTATTAAGGAGTTGTGGGCAATAGACACAAAGGTGCTAGGCATGGTTTGGCAGCAAGGAGAGGATTTATTTACCTTCAATGGGAAATATTTAGTAGAGCTGGCTGAGAATGAGACAAGGTGGATAAAACGTACAGCTCTTAGTTTGGCTTCGAAGGTCTTTGATCCTCTTGGATTCCTGGCTCCATTTGTGATAAAGTAAAAAATTTGGTTTCAGAGCCTCTGGGAAATTGGACTTGGTTGGGACCAAGAGTTATCTGATCATATGGTGGTAAGGTGGAAATATTGGTTCAAAGAATTGGCACATCTTGGAGACATTTGAAATCCCAAGATGGTACTTGGAGAGTTAAACAATAGTCCAGATAATTTGGAGCTGCACATCTTTTGTGATGCAAGTGAGGAAGCCTATGCAACTTGTATTTATATAAGAGGCACATTCAAAGAGGAAGTAAGTTGCAGGTTGGTTGCTGCAAAGAGCAGAGTAGCACCTTTAAAAAAGCTTTCTATTCCAAGGTTGGAATTGATAGGTGCAGTTATTGCTAGTCGGCTTGCAGTTACAGTGCAAAAGTCTTTGACCCTTTATGAAATTCCAAGCTATTATTGGACAGACTCCATTATAGTTTGGCACTGGTTAAGAAGCCAGGCAAGGAAATGGAAAACATTTGTTGCCAATAGGGTGGAGGAAATTCAAGCACACACAGATCCCAAGCAATGGAAGCATTGTCCAGGCACCCAAAACCCAGCTGATTTACCAACACGAGGAATTTCAGTGAAAGATCTTGCACAGTCAAGTTTGTGGTGGAATGGGCCAGAGTGGCTAAAACTTGGAAGTGAAAATTGACCTTCTAATCAACCTATTGTAGGAGAATGCCAGGCTCAAGAAGAATGGGTGAGTGAGATGAGAAAATGCACTGTGAACAGTTGTCAAGTTATGCAGCAGGACCCCATATTGAGGCTTGAAGACAATAGTAGTCTGAAAAGGTTGTTAAGAGTGACAGCATGGGTATATAGATTTACAAACAACATTAAGGGAGAAACAAGAAGGGAAGGAATTCTGAACAGTAAGGAGATTCAGCAAGCTAGGCAATACTGGATGGTATATGTGCAGAAGGAAAAGTTTGGTGAAGAGAGGGAATTGCTCACCAGCTGTCCATTACAGGTTCTACCAACACATTCTGCTCTCAAGGGTTTGGATGTGTTTTTGGATCAGGATTTATTGAGAGTAGGAGGTAGACCACAGTTTTTTGGGCTTCCAGAGGAGAAAAGACATCCAATTTTGCTTCCTTCTGGGGGGCACTTTGTGGAACTTTTGATCTTGGATACTCATCATAAGTTGTTACATGCTGGAGTTAGAGAAGTGATAATAGAGATCAGACAACAGTTTTGGATTCCCAAAATTAGACAAGTAGTGAAAAAGGTCTTGCATAAATGTGTGGTTTGCAAGCGTTGGAGTGCAAAGCCTTATTATGAAAAGGTGGCTCCACTTCCAAGAGAACGGTGTGTCTATACTGCCCTATTTGATGTAGTGGGAGTAGACTTCGCAGGTCCAGTCTATGTGTATGAGCAAGGGGAGTCTAACAAAGGTTATATATGTCTTTTCACATGTGCTACCACCAGAGCAATCCATTTGGAGTTGGTAAGCAACTTAAGTAGTGTGGTGCCGCGTTTGTTAGCGGGCTAGAGATAAAGTAAAGGCCAATTTGAGGCTTTATTCAACATAAACATAGCATAGATCTGAAACACAGAAAACAATAATTAGTAAAGACTTGTTACACAGAAAACAATAATTAGTAAAGACTCATTACATTCCTCTCTTCTTTTATAATACGTGATACATTGCACGGTAAGAAACAAAACGACAAGTTCAAGATATTTTGGAAGAAAGAAGAGTCTACAAGT
Organism: Bathynomus jamesi; assembly: GCA_023014485.1. Taxonomy (NCBI): domain Eukaryota; kingdom Metazoa; phylum Arthropoda; class Malacostraca; order Isopoda; family Cirolanidae; genus Bathynomus; species Bathynomus jamesi. Next base: position 938,914 of record JAJOZX010000872.1, on the reverse strand, counting down.
TTAGGCGTTGAGCTGGGTATCTGATTCGAGTGCTTCTTCTCAGAGGGTGACTCGTCTCGGAGGTTACTGACACAGGTGGGCCTCTCTCGACTTCGACTGGAGTCGCTTCGACGGGAGCTGTTGGGACCGTGTGTCGGCGGATCTCAGCGGGTTCTGAGTCGTCCGTTAGCGGGGTGGAATTGATTGGCGGACTGGGTACGGGGGGTTCATAGTGATTCGTGTCATCCGTATTGCTACGTCCCGCCGGTGCCAGGTCCCTGATGGATACGGTATCTTCTCTCCCATTCGGATGCCGTATAAACGCGTAGTTGGGGTTTGCCTCAATTAACTCAACTTCCTCGACGAGGGGATCGTTCTTGGATCGGCGAACGAATTGGCGAAGGAGTACAGTTCCCGGAGAAGACAGCCACGTCGGTAGTGCAGAACCGGTAGAAGTACGCCGCGGGTGCGTGAATAGACGCTCGTGAGGAGTTTCGTTCGTGGCCTTACACAGCAGCGATCTAATCGAGTGCAGTGCGTCTGGTAGGACGGACTCCCATTGCGACATCGGCAACCCGCGATCTTCTATGGCTAGTTTGATGGTGTTCATGATGATTCCATTGTAACGTTCGCATTGCCCGTTTCCTTGGGGGTGATACGGCGTTGTGCGACTAGTCGCGATACCATGTTTAGTTAGGAACAGTTTTAGTTCCGAAGACATAAACGATGTCTCTCGATCTGTGTGGATGTAAGAGGGAGTTCCGAAGGTAGAAAATAACTCGGTGAGACGGGCGATAACGGTTGACGTGTTCGTATCACGGCACGGGAAGGCAAAAGGAAAGCGTGAATACTCGTCGATTACTGTTAGGATGTAAGGTCGCGAAGTTGCGCTCGGAAGCGGGCCTTTAAAGTCGATGTTAAGTCGGTCAAACGGGGACATGGCCCGTATTAAGTGACTAACTTCTGGTTTATAGTACTGTGGCTTACATTTAGCGCATGTTTGGCATTCCGACGTAACTCGTTTGATGTCATCCACTGAGAATGGTAGGTTCCTAGCTCTCACAAAATGAGTCATTCGGCGGACTCCTGGGTGTATCAGATTAACATGCAGCTGGGCGAGGGATATTCTTGGAGTAGCAGCGCAAAAGGATCGCGACAATGCGTCTGCGGCTCGGTTCTCGGGGCCCGGTCTGTATTTTATTGTGAATGAGTAGCCGGCTAGTTCTACACGCCAACGGAGAATCTTATCGTTCTTAATACGACCAGTAGCTTTTCCATCGAACGTTACGCTCCGCTGGTCGGTGACGACAGTAAAGTGTCGATAAGCTAAGAAGTGCTTCCACTTGCGAATGGATTCGATTACAGCGTATGCCTCCTTTTCAACGATGTGATGGCGACGTTCTGTGTTATTCAGAGCGCGAGAAAAGAACGCCACCGGGCGGCCGTTCTGGGTGAGAGTGGCTCCGATTGCTGAAGAGGAAGCGTCCGTCTCCACAGTGAACGGCAGTTCTTCATCGATTGAACCGACGACAGCTTTCGAGATATCATCTTTGAGTGTTTGGATCGTTGATACTTCCTCGCGAGTTAATGGGAATGATGAAACGTTGAGCAGAGGTTTGATCTTGAGGGAATAGTTCTGAATCCATTTAGCATAGTATGCGAATAGTCCGATTACGCGTTGTAGAGACGACTTGTTGCGAGGAGTTTGAAGTTCTTGTAGTGGCCGGAGGCGTTCGGGATCGGGCCGCAATACGCCATGAGAGATAAAATATCCGAGCAGGTGCACTGATGTCATCGAAAGCTTGCATTTTCCTTGTTTAGACTCAGATTTACTCGTTTAGCGGCTTCCAGAAATGTCGAAGGTTCTCATCGTGCTCTTCCCAAGTGGTTCCGCAGATGGTGAGATCGTCGAGGTAGGCGTATGTTGATGATAAGTTGTTCGAGGATATGAATTCGTTCATGACGCGCTGGAAGGCCGCGGCTCCGTTAGTTACTCCCATAGGGATCCTTCTGAATTGGTATAAATTTCCGTCAGCCTCGAATGCTGTGAAAGGTCGTTCAGACGGATCGATTTCTACCTGGTAGTATGCGCTTGACAGATCAATTACGCTGTAGTATTTGTGTTGTGAGACTTTGTTGGCTATATCATCGATTCGCGGAAGAGGATATGCATCTAGCATGGTAAATCGGTTGACGGTTTGAGAGAAATCGATTACCATGCGTTTTTTTTTTGTTTCGGTAGATGTGATGACTACTTGAGCACGCCAGGGTGAGTTACTGGGTTCAATTATCTCATCCCTGAGTAGCTTTTCGATTTCTTTCCCAATGAAAATTTTGTCCTCAGAGCAAAATCGTCTGGACTTCGTGGCGATGGGACGACAATCGGCAGTTAAGTTGCCGAATAGTGATGGGGCTGAAATTCTTGATCGAGTAAGGCCGCATATATGGAGTGCTGGCTCCGGACCTCCGAAATTGATGTTCAATTCCTTGTGTCTGATTAAGAATGGGGGTACCGAGTATTATGTCAGCGCACAGATCCGACAAGACGGATAGTTCGAGCTTTTCGTAGTCGCGGTCTCCCATCGTAACCTTCACTGTACATCGACCTGAGATGGCTGCGGATAGATTAGGCGAAGCCATTGATACGACGCCCGAGTGCGGAAGAATGGGCAGCTCTAAGTGTTTGACTAGATCCTCACGAATGAAGTTGTCCGAGCTGCCAGTATCCATCAAGGCGAGACACGAACGGCCGTTGACGAGGATATCGACTGTTGAGTTGGTAGGCATGGAGGAGCTACACGATAGAGTGGTACTAATGGTCGCTAATGCTGCGGCTGAATGAGACGCTGTGGTTTTATCCTGTTTTTGACGTGCCGAGGAAGTACTTGAGCGGCAGACTTTGGCCCAGTGGCCGGTCTTTTCACATTTCGCACAGATAGAATCCTTTGCTGGACACCTGCTTCGTGGGTGGCGTCGAGACCCGCAGAAGAAGCACAGAGCGGCTTTGTTGTCGAAATTCGTAGCGGCTGAAGAGTTTGGGAGATCGTCTTCTTGGACGCAGGCAGGCCGGGCAGAGTCAGTAGTCGGCGACGGTTCGTGGCGAGAGCCAGTGGCTGCAACAGCACCGTAATGAGTGAGGTACGATTCTGAGTTTTTCTGGGCCTGATCTAATGTTCGAGCCTGGACGATAGCCTTTTCCAGTGAGAGTGTGTCATTTTCGAGTAAGCGGGTACGGATGGCACTATCTCTAATTCCTCGGATGAAAGCGTCTCTCACAGATGAACTCCTGTTTTCGTCGGCGGAAACCGATTTGAAGTTGCAGTCATTGGCTAGTTGTTGAAGAATTTGCAAGTACTCATCGAGGGTTTCCTCGGGCTTTTGGTGACGGGTGGACAACAGGTGGCGAGCGCATACCTCGTTTGGCTTCTTGACGTAGGTGGCCTCTAAGGCTGCCATGGCATCCTCATAAGTAGAGCAGTCTTGAATGATATCAGCGACATCGGGGCCGATATGTATGAATAGAACCTCCAATTTATTGGGGTTGTGTTCGGCGATAGTACTCAAGAAATATTTGAATCCGCGCGACCATAATTTCCATAGTTTCCCAGCTTGGGGAGAATTCGGAGAAGTAATAAATTTATCCGGCCGAATCACCTTCTCCATGATATAGTAAGATTACTGGATGAATATTTGCTTGCTGTATCTGAAAGGCCGACTGAATGGCTGATTGAAATGTTGAATAAATTGTGGTGCCGCGTTTGTTAGTGGGCTAGAGATAAAGTAAAGGCCAATTTGAGGCTTTATTCAACATAAACATAGCATAGATCTGAAACACAGAAAACAATAATTAGTAAAGACTTGTTACACAGAAAACAATAATTAGTAAAGACTCATTACAAGTAGTGATGTATTTCTTTTAGCCTTTAAAAGGTTTGTGAACAGAAGGGGTTTCCCAAATAAAATCATATCGGATAATGCAAAAACCTTCAAAAGGGCTGCAAAGGAACTCCAAGAAGTTTGGTCCTTGCTAAAAGAGGAGGGATTCCAATCCTACTTTTCACACCATGGCGTACAGTGGGAGTTTATTGTTGATAGAGCACCATGGTGGGGAGGATTTTGGGAAAGGCTAGTGAGAAGTGTAAAGTGTCCATTAAAGAAACTTTTAGCTAATGCTCATTTAAGCAAAGAAAAATTCTGCACTGTTTTGTGTGAAGTAGAAGCAATGGTGAACAGTAGGCCTATCACCTTTGTTTATAACAGTATGCAGGATGCAGAACCATTGACACCAAATCATTTTCTTTGTGGTAAACGATTAACATCAAGCCCCAGTTTGCCAGAAGATTTGCATCCTATCCAGAGCACTCAAGGAGAGTTAACCAGAAGGTTCAAGTACCTTGAAGAGCTACAAGATCAGTTATGGAAGAGATGGCAGATAGAATACTTGCCAGAACTCAATTATTACCCATCAGGCAATGTAAAGGGTTCCAATGCAAATTGTATCAAGGTGGGAGAAGTGGTAATGATTGGGGATGAAAGACCAAGGCAATGCTGGAAGCTTGGCATAATTGAAGAGTTGTTTGTTGGCAAAGACAATTTAGTTAGGTCTGCACTGGTAAAGACTTCAGGAGGAAAATTAAAGAGACCTATACAAAAACTCTATGCTTTAGAAATCAGCAAAAACACGGATAGTCAAGATGAAACATTTGAGTTACAGCCTCATGAAGAAGGCTTGGCTAAATTTGCAGAAGGTAATGACAACAATGCCTCTTCGGTGGGGAGTGTTAGAAAATCTAGAAGAGGAAGAGCCATTGTTGTTCCAAAGCGATATGATGACTAAGCTGATTGATGCAGCATTGCTTGTATATATTAAGTTAAGTTGTATATATATCCATCTCATAATTGTAAGGTTAGTGAAAAATTCACTTAATTTAGACTAGCATTTCTGGGCTCTTCTAGCATCATTGTTTGGGCACTCTTGTGGCATCATTTTTTTTTTGGGCGCTGCGCGTCCTTCCTACTCGTCTGTTGAATGCGGCACTTACAGGATGTGGTCTTATAGAGAGCTCTCTTGCAATTCAGTTTGGTTGTTTAGATACAAGATTATGGCATCGTGCAGTGGTGCAGGTTGTGTTGTTGCAAGGTTTAGAAAGAAGACCATAAATAGTGCCCCTTTTGTTTTTATCTTAATTTTATGCAACTGAGGCTTAAGGTAGGCCCACATCGAGCCAGCAACCATGAGGTAGGACCTAATAGGACTTCCAAGTCCGTAATTTTTTAGTCTAGCTTAACTTGGGTTGTAGGTTAAACTGGCCCTTCAGAGCTTGGCCGTTCACGACTCGGCTGGGATTCTGAGCCCAATAAAATAAAAAATAAAATTAAAAATTAACAATATATATATATATATATATATATATATATATAATATATATATATATATATATATATATATATTATATATATATATATATATATACAATCGCGTAATTATTAGCCACTTTATCAAATAGGCAAATAACAAATATGAGCAAAAGTGAACCCTACGGACCCATTTAGCTAGACCTGCGGTGCTGGGACCTTCGGCCTCAGTAATTGGGAGTCCCACAGGAACCCTAATTACTGGGAAGTTAATTATTCAGTTAATAAAACTATAGAAAAGAACGCAGCAATGAAAATCTTAATATTCACATCCGAACCCATTGTATCAAGCAATGAAAATCTTAAAGAGCTAAAGTAAAAAGTTGAAACAAAGCAAAGTGCATTCATTTCTATGATATGTTCAGAATCGCTTAATAGTAAATATGATATATGGTGTCTACAGACAGGCGGACGGACAGGACTGCCTTTTTACTTGTATTTTGTAGACTTTTAATTTACTGTTTTTTTAATGATTTATAATTATTTTTTTATTTTATTGGGTTCAGAATCCCAGCTGAGCCGTGAACGGCCAAGCTCTGAAGGGCCAGTTTAACTTACAGCCCAAGTTAAACTAGGCTAAAAACTTACGGGCTTGGAGGTCCTATTAGGTCCTACCTCAGGGTTGCTGACTCGATGTGGGCCTACCTTAGGCCTCAGTTGCATAAAATTAAGATAAAAAACAAAAGGGGCACTATTTATGGTCTTCTTTCTAAACCTTGCAACAATACAACCTGCACTATTGCACGATACAACAATCTTGTATCTAAACAACCAAACTGAATTGCAAGAGAGCTCTCTATAAGACCACACCCTGTAAGTGCCGCATTCAACAAACGAGTAGGAAGGACAAGCAGCGCACCAAAAAAATGATGCCACAAGAGTGCCCAAACAATGATGCCACAAGAGCCCAAAAATGCTAGCTCTAAATTAAGTGAATTTTTCACTAACCATATAATTATGAGATGGATATATATATACACCTTAACTTAATATATACAAGCAATGCTGCATCAATCAGCTTAGTCATCATATCGCCTTGGGACAACACTGGCTCTTCCTCTTCTAGATTTTCTAACAATAATATTTAGAAATATTTTTGTCATAATTATTTGATTTTTTTAATTATATCAGACCATATAAACTGTTAGAATAATGGTGTACCAAACTGAAATAAAAATTTGAAAACAATTTGTGTTTGTATATATATGTACAAAATGGTGAGGGCTATACAATAAAAGATTTGAATTACAATCATGTAACTTGGACTACAAACTTACGTCAGATTGCAATATAAATCTTACTAAATCTCAACGTTAAAACAACGTTGTATCTACATAAATTCTTCGTAACATCACAATCCTTACTAAATCTCAACGTTGGGACGAAGTTGTATCTAAGTAAAGTTTACGCACTATCACAACATTGTGAAGACGTAAATGAGACGACACAAATGTAAGTTGTACTACGTCACAGTGCTACATAATTCTTACTAAAATGCAACGTTGTGACAACGTTGTATCTACAGTACGTGAAATTGTTAGCTGGGCTGACCAATTAAAATTCAAGCTGCATAAATGCTGCAACACTTAGTACTTATTAGAAACTCTATTACACTTACAATTCAGAAAGTTACTCAAATTGCAACTACTCACAACTATGTATCACCATTACTAGCCTTAATGATTTTGCTATCATATTGTACATTAAGTTTTTGTATCTTAACAGCTGTAGTGCAATAAAAAGACGCTAAAGTATCAGTCCGGAACAACACCGTAATCTGGAGCAACTTAGGATATAAAACTGGGGTTAGTGGAGTAGCTCTGGAGCTGGAACTGGGTTAGTGGAGCAGCATGGAGCTGGAGCTTGGGGTCACTGTCTCTTCTTGAGCTCTATACCAATTTCGTTGATAATACCAAAACATCGACACTAAAAAACTAACTATTTACACAAATATGTTTTGTTACCCTAAATTCGAATCCTTTTCTTAATGAATTTCTAAATTCTTCTTTTTTAACTCTTTCTAAATCTGTCTAAACGTGACTGTAATTTTTATTTTTAAATTTCCGCAAGTTAGTTAATTTTTTTCAACATAAAATCTGGCAAGAATAATGGATTCTTCCGAGTGCCGACTTCCGAACTGGCATCTATTTTTAACCTTTAAGCCCTAAGTTTTTATTTAGATAATACTGGGGTTTGGGTCGAATTGGGTATATAGTTGAGTTGTCTGTTGTTTTGGTTTGCTACGCTTGTTTAACTTACTACCCACAGCAAGTACACTATATAATTGTTGCACAGCACTAGGGCCCTGGGTAGGCTATACTGTAGCATACTTTGCGAATATGACCTTGAACTTAACCTAGTCTAATCGATTGCTATGCTGGTAGGGTTGTGATAGTTCAGATTGTGAGTAAGCGGTTCGTTAAGTAACAAAATCAAAATACACAAGCGTTTTATGATTAAGTGAATAAGTAATGCTTATATTTATTATATAAAATAATCTCGTGTATTATTATACTTAATTTTTTTTTAATTATACTAGTTTTAAAAGTACCACAGATTTTTCGTTTTGGCCTGCCCCATTTTAAGCCTGCATTAGGGCAGGCTAGGATCGGTTCTAGGAGTTTGGAATGACAGGATGGGCAGAGTCAACTGGGTGTGACTGGAGTAGTCCCTCTTCTGGGAGAAGGGGTGGTCATTATGCAGAAAATGACATGGCCTGAAGTTGAATTAAAAAATAAATTTTTCTAGTGTATTTTGGTGTGCTCTGTTGAAGTATAACATTCATTTCTTGTGCAAATGAACAGAAATACATGTTTGGGCCATGCAATGACAACTGTATTTCTGTTCATTTGCTCAAGAAATGAAGGTCATATTTGAACAAAACACACCAAACAAAATACGGTTATTATATAGAAAATGGTGCAACCCGAAGTATGATTTAAAAAATATTTTATTAGGTCAATTTCGATGTGCTGAAGCCAAATCTGTTAACCATTTGGTGTGCAAATGCTTCAAATTAGAGTAAATATTATTTATATTTTACTCATTTTGAAGCATTTGCCTAAAAAATGGCTAACAAGCACATGAAAACTAACCTAACCTAAGAGTAAAATAACCACACGTTGGGCACGACAACTCAGAAAGCAAAACACCATGTTTTTGGAAAAATAGAATTGCTTCTTCATCATTTTCGTAATATTTTACAATAGCTTCAATGTATCTAACAGAACACCCTTCATACTCCATTGCTATACAAACATTAAAAGGGCGTATTTTAAAAGGGTTATAAAATTGCTTCTGTTAAGAACTACTTTGACTCGCGGAGCAAAATTATTGGAACCAAATCATAAATGATGGGCAAATGAATGAATTTCAAAAACTTGTAATTTTATTTATAATCTGTAAAAATGTAATTTGCATACCAAATGGTTAATAGATTTGGCTTCAGCACATCGAAATTGACCTAATAAAATGTTTTTTACATCATACTTCGGGTTGCGCCGTTTTCTATATAATAACCCAAAATACATTTGAAAAATGTATTTTTGACTACATTTTATATAATAAAGCATAACCTAACATGTTCATATTACCAGATCTCGTAAATGACGCATTACTACAGGAAACGTTCAAAATACCTCAAAATTAACCAGAAAAGTTTGCTTTCATTTTTGTTTAAATTAACAAAAATATCACGACAACCTAACCAATCATCAAGGGCGTATAGTTGACCTAACTGGGTATTCAATTGACTTAACCAGTTAATATTGGTTATTTCGCCTAAATATCTTCTGATCTTTTCGTATTAGGCGCTCACTGTCATATTTCAGGCAAGTTAAGGATGAGAGAATAACACCGTATTTGATAAAAACATCCGATGCTTTGTCTTCATCTAGGGTACATGATGAATCAAGTTCTCAAAGTTGAAACCACACGAATGGCATGTCATAATTCTATCATAAACATCATGAAACTGAATCTAATTAGAAAAAAAAATAGCCAGAACAGAAAAACAAACTAATTAAGTCATAGAGTAGCGAAAAAAATAACAAGATTATACTCATTGGACCAAAAATGAGTGTATTTATATATATTAGTATCATAATGTTCACCATTAATATGCATTTGCAAAAAATGAGTGACAAATTTGAATAAAGCGACTAAAACTACCTCATAAAAAGTTATTTTGATTTATGGGTCTAGCCCATGTCATTTAATACATAGTATTGACTGAAGGGGTCATAAGAAATTTAAATGTGCTTCCCAGGAAACTTTGGTTGCTGATCTTAATGGTGATCCTAATGCAGACTTTAAAAAAAAAAAAATTAATATAGTAGGGTGTACCATTTTTGGGTCATTTTCAAAAAGTCAAGGTCCAGGAGTCTAATGTTGTGCCAAATGATGTCCTAAACACGAATTTAACAAGCTTTCTAATCCAACAAATTTTGAATCCCCCCCACCCCTCTTGAAATTTTGCCCATCCCCTTTTCCTAAAAACCCTATATATCTAAAAAACTATCAACTTTATCGAAAAATGTTATAGAATAAAAATGATTTAGAATCAAACGTTCTATTAGAAAAGTTCATTAAGATAGAAATTTACGTAATTTTGAAAATTTTCATTTTCTTTTGTCCAAGAGCACCTTATTGTATTAATAAAATAAGGTGCTTAAGTTACATTATTTATGAGTATATTGTGAGTATAATCCAAATTTAAAAATCCTTTTTTACATTGAATTTTAATAAACAAGCATTGTTTTTACTCTTATTGTTTCTTTTCAGACTGCTTTATTTGAAAAATAAATAAAAAAATGAGTCAAACAGATACAAAACAGCATGACTTTATTCTTGGTCGCTTGCAGGCTGATATTATGAGTTCATCTAAAATTGTTTTACCATCCAATAAAGATGTTCTAAGCCATTTTATTTATTTACGGAGAATGCAGTATAAGGGTCCAAAAGTTACAAAAGATTCTACTGTTAATGAAGTTCTACAGAAGCTACTAATAATATGGCAAAAAGCATGCATTCCTACTATAGATATTAGTAAAAACCCTAAAGGCAGGAAGATGCTGTTAAATCTAGAAGAAATGCATAATAATTTAATCAAGCACAAAAAAAGAGCAAGCTTTGAAAATGAACTCTCTAATTTCATGAAAATTATGGATTCCCTTTTTGACATCTCTTCTCAAAATGCCGTTGAATTAATCCAAAAAGACCGCATGAGAACTGAGCCTCAGAAAGCATATGATATTTCATTCTTAGAAGATCAAAGAACAAAATGAGAAACATGTTTAGGTTTGCTAGATGCAGATTATGCATCAAAAGTACAGCGCAAGTACATTAGATTAGAGAAAGAGAAGAAACGCAAAGAGAAACAAATCAGTGAAGCAAGTGAGTGCTACAGCCAGAACATCAGAGACCCTTCTTTCTAGCACGACCAGTTCTGAGACAGACAGCTATGAAGAGTTTCCGACAGAACCTACAGCAGGACCTTCAAATGCTTCCAGCCCCAAAAATATTCTTGCCTCGCCATTGGTTTCCTCCACTGCAGACAGACTTAATCTCTCTATTGGACAACGGACTGTTTTTGCTGCTGCAGTAGCCATTAGGTGTGGCAAGGATATTGAAAAACTCTCTCTCTCCAGGACCACATCTGCAAGAGCCGCTCGAAAGACAAGAAAACAAAAATATGAAACTTGCATCAAGGATTTTACTCCTCCTGATCACTGCCTAGTACATTGGGATAGCAAGCTGCTTACTAAATCATGTTCAGAACAAGAAGACCGCCTTGCAATACTTGTTACTGGATACCCAAATGTAGAAAAACTTTTATCAGTTTCTATAATAGATGATTCCACTGGATTGTCTCAAGCCACTTCTGTATTTCAAAGTATTGAAAAATGGAACTTGAAGCAAAATGTCTTTGGAGTATCATTTGATACCACTGCATCCAATTCAGGATGGATGAAAGGTTCCTGTAAGTTACTTGAAGAACTTTTGCAAAAGAAATTGATTTGGTTAGCATGCTGCCATCATGTGGCTGAAAGAGTTTTGTGTGCTGTGTATGAAACCATTTTTGGCCCAAGTAAATCTCCTGAGTTTGAGTTATTCAAAGAATTTCACGAGTCTAAATGGAAGAAAATTAATACGAAATCTACATACAATGTTCTTGATGTTAAATCAAGGTATCAAAGAGGCCTAAAGGAAGAATGTGTAGAATTTATGACCCAATGTTTAAGAAAATCTGACTGCTTTCCACGTGATGACTATAAGGAAGTTGCTGAAACAACTTTAATGCTTTTAGGAGAGGTTTCCAGAGAAAACAGTCATTGGTGGAAACCTGGTGCAATGCACTGTGCCAGGTGGATGGCAATGATTTTGTATACAAATAAAATGTATGCTTTTGCCCACCAAGTATCATATGATGAATCATTGATTAAGAAATTAAAGAGTGTGTGTCTATTTAATGCATTAATTTATGAAAAATACTGGCTTTTATGTTCTAATTCACTAGATAGTCCAGCTAATGATCTGAAGTTTTATCATGATTTGGTGAATTACAAGAAGGAAGATAGGGAAGTTGCAAATGCTGCTTTGAAATCTTTTGCCAATCATTACTGGTATTTGACGGAGGAAGTGGTCCCTTTGAGTTTCTTTGGATTGCTAAGTAATGATGAAAAAGATAAGATCGCAAAATCCTTAAACAAATATCCAGTTCCAGAAAATTATGTATGTGGGCAACCTGTTTTCCCCATTTTAAAGGAAGACACAAAGCTTCATCAGCTAGTAGGTCCAATTTCATGGCATTTATTTCAATGCTGTGGGTCAAAACCAGACTCATGGATAAAGAAACCAGCATCAACATGGGAAGAGGTCGATGACTACAACAAACTAAAAAACATTCTTTCATCTATTAGAGTAGTCAATGATACCGCTGAAAGAGGAATCAAGCTGGTTCAAGACTTTCATGACAGATGTCAAAATGAAGAAGAATTTCAAGGTCTTGCAAATTGTGGAAGAGAATAGAAGACTAATTCCTGATCCTAGTAAAGAGACTCTTAAAAGAATGAAACTCAGTAAAGAATAGTTCATTAACAGATAGATTAGGTATTTTTATTTGCAGAGATTGTTTTAATTTAGAAGAGGCTGATTTTTTTTTGTTATTAAATATACCATAAATTGTCTTTTCTTATTTTTATGTTTAAAAAGCTCTTATATCAATGATTTCTAATTAGGAAACTTGTTTCTTTTTATTTTTTTGAGGAAAGTGTTGAATAAAGGAAAAAAAAAACGATGGGACCTCACAACTGTAGATAGTGTTAATTTTTAGCTTTATTTTTTATATATATAGTTTTGAGGTTGTCCTCACTTTGTATAGGCTAGTTATAATAAAAACTAATTATGATTTGCATTATAACTAGCAAATACAAAGCCCATTGCCACGAAGCTGCATTGGGGTGATGCTTCAAAGGTGGCGGTAACACCTTATTTAAGAAGAAGGCACTGCAAGCAAAAAAATAATTTTAATTTAAATTTTTAAAAAATAAATTAAAATTTTCAAAATTAAGTAAATTTCTATTTTGATGAACTTTTCTAATAGAACTTTTGATTCTAAATCATTTTTATTCTATAACATTTTTCGATAAAGTTGATAGTGTTTGAGATATATGGGGGTTTTAGGAAAAGGGGATGCGCAAAATTTCAAGGGGGGGTGGGGGGATTCAAAATTTGTCGGATTAGAAAATGCCTGTAAAATTCGTGTTTAGGACATCATTTGGCACAACATTAGACTCCTGGACCTTGACTTTTTGAAAATGACCCAAAAATGGTACACCAATAGCTATTAATATAGTGATGGTAGTATTTGTTTGTAGGTTTGTTTCTAGGGCTGGTAATTTGTTGGAAATCAATGGACACGCATGGATTCCATGAAATATCAAAAAATCTTGAAAAAAAATGCTATTCCTTCAGTTCATCAGCTGTCCATGGGTTGCAGTTTTACTCTGTAGCAGGACAATGATCCAAAATATGAGCAAATCTATCAAGGCATGTCAGGAGAAGAAATGGAAGCCTTTGGAGTGGCCAAGCCAGTCACCAGTTCTCAATTTGATTGAGCATATGTAGTTTGATTGCTGGTAAATTGCTGGTAAATTGCTGGGGCTTAAAAGCTGTGTATGGTCTTCAAAAGACCTTGTTAAATAGTAGTAGTTTTTTTTTTTTTTTTTTTTTTGTGAAATTATTAAATTTATGTGCTTTTGGTATTTAGCACAGCCCAATGGTAAAAAGGAAATCACCATATTGTATATATAGGGTGTCAACAATATCTTGTCATGTTAGTAAAATATTAATATTCTCATTTTTCTTTCAAACCAATTTGAAATGTGTGATAGCACTTACAATAATACCCTGATTAATGTGGTTAATTTATCCACAGAAAGTACTGCATTATGTGAATTGGCATTGATTGAGGGAATGTAATCAATGTAAAATAGTTTCATTCTCAGATGTCACTGATAAAGAAAAATCTAAAAGGTCTTTTTGTGTAAAAATGAACTATTGTAGTTTTAATTGCGAAACAACTGCAAATAATTTAGTTACAAATATAATATGTTTAATTTTTAGCAAAAAGTGCGCTCATTATTACGTTCTTTTTTAATCTGTCAAACCATCCGCAAGACAGCGACTAGCAATAGTAAAAGTTTCTTCATACGTTAGCAGTTTCAAATGAATTGTCATCTCGCTATGCAGAATTCTTTTTCATTACAATCTTTAAGCCAAACAGATAAAAGCTGGTCTCTGTTTAATTTTTAGTTAAAAATTAAGCCCTTTAAGTTTGGAAAAAATGTGTGTTCTACATTTTTTGAAAAATCATGCTTATTTTTAAAATTAACTTTGTTCCATTCAATGTTAAAAAATGCATTTTTTTAAAAAATTTATTTAAATAGTAAATAATAAAGTGCAGAGAAATTTTTTTTAACATAAATGCTTGCTACAAAAATGTGCAGCAGCAAATCTGAAGCATTGCTGTTCAGGGAATGGTGTCAAGGTTTTATCAGCATTAATGGCAAATCAGCATTGAACAAATCTGTGTTATGCAGGGTATGTCTGTATACAATTGAACAACGTATATTGGTTAGCACCTGAGTCCATGAGTGACCATGTAATGGCAAAACCATTAAAAATATTCATGCAGACTTCCAGGATTGATTCAATCATGTAGCTCCTCCAAAAAGGACTTCAGATGTTATGATTGGAAAAGAAACTGTTCATGACAGGAATTGTGAAAGATAAACCAAGACCTGGCAGACCATCTACCAGACAACAACAGTGTGCATTACAATGAAAATTGGTTAGTACTGGTATTTTACTGGGGTGACAAGACATTGTGGGCATACTGTATATGAATAAAAATTGTAGTAGTATTTTAGAACCTAGCCTATTATAACTTTAAGAGGCATGTATATTTGTTTAATTTTAATTTACCTATATTCTAGGCCTTTTAACCCATGATCTGTTATTTAACCCTTTGACCACTGGCATATGTTTCTTTGAACTTAAAAGTTTAGGTGTTATTGGTATTCACAATTAGATATGTTAGTAACTATAGTCACTTAAATGACCCATTTTGGGGTTAATTTTCCAACAACTAAACGATACCTATATAAACATTTAGATGTATTTGTAGAAACATTACATCATTGTACAATTTATATTATTATTTCGCTGGGACACACATGTCCCATGGTCCTCAAAGGGTTAAACTAAACATAAGAGTTGGCTAGCACTGGGCAGCTACTAAAGCTTGGGCTGTTGGTAAGCCAGACTGTAATTCATGGCTGTAGGCTTACTGAACCAGATCCCTGAGGTCTGATGCTGCGTAATTAATCAATATTTGGTAAATTAATAAGTAAAATGATTGAAACTTCATCACAGGTTACCTAATCCTAAAACCTGCTTAGGATTTTTATATATGCCTAATCATTGGCAGTTATTTAAAAATCTTTTTCCTTTATCATATTTATTGGTTTATGGCTCAGTGGTGTTAGTTATTTTTGTTTCAGTAAAACTCTATATTAATGTTCCTATACATGGTAGCTACTGTACCAGTATCCTATTCTAAAAGAGCAGTTTAGTAATCAATGATTTGCACCATCTAATTGGTATGGTACAGCTGTTCCCAAATATTGAAAACCTTTAAATGTCTATTTATTTCCAAGGTCTGTAGCTTAAGCCCAAATGGAAATAGTTTAGTAGGCAAAGCCTTCAGTAGTAGGCCTTTAGTGTCCCAGAAATCTGCTATTCTAACCACTGACCACCTCTAATTGTATTTTTTTCTTCAGGCAAATTACCTACTGAATGTAAAAGTTTTAATGGGTGGTGGTAAACCAGGAAAGTTGAAGGGACAAGAGAGTATATCTGAAGAATTTGAGGTTTTAGATGTAAGAGGAACTGCTAATAATACAATGTCTTGGTTCCAACAGTATGTGAAAGATGTTTCTAAAGCCCCTGTAGCTAAGCAAGCTGCAGTAGGAGGAATATCTGGGTGGTAAGTAAAGTTTGCACTATTATTTATAAAAGGTTTTACAGCTACTTCCCATTTGGTACCTATAACCATACAGTGGAAACTCGAGTGAAAGACCTGATTTAAAGTAGGAGAGAAAAAATTAGGCCTAAGTCTAATTAGCTACTAAACATTATTTTGTAATAGACTAAAGCTCTTTACATAGGTACACTGACCCTTTGTACATTTAGAAATGTGTTCTTGCTTTCATTTTGCATTTGTCCACATTGGATGTATGAAATCATAGTTTTGTATTTTCATCACCTATACAGTTGGGCAAAAAAGTTGAAGTACAGCAAGCAGTATACAGTCAGTCCTCACTTTATGAACAGTCGCCGTACAAATTTTTGCTCATATGAATTAACCTAATGAACACCATTCCCCGCGGATAGAAATGGCTTTTGCTAGTACAAACCCTACAAATGTGCACCAAAATACATGAAAGAAAGCCTTCAAGCACCTGGAGATCTTCAAAGCTATCATCGAGGAGGACGACTGCAATATGGAGAGAAGCAGGAATATTTTGGAGCTTTGGACACTGATGTCACCTGCTACAGACAAATCTTGGAAGAAAGGAAGAGGAAAGCCTGGGGCACTTTTTTGTTATTTACCCGCAATTTTTATTTTTTTATTCTATTTTATATACAGTGGACCCCCGCATAGTGATGAGTCGTTTTTTATTGTCGTTTTTTGTTTTTTTTTGTCGTTTTTTTTGTTTAAAACGAAGGTAGTCTGTTTTTTATTGTTTTAAACTTATTCCATATTTTTTTTCCTTTAATCTAATAAGTATATTATTATTACCTATAATTTACTATACTACCATGCTTATACGGTTATACCTAGTATATATACTATATATATAGTCATCTTTTAGAAAAATTGAATCACGCAAAAAGTATATAATAGAAAGGAAAACAAACCCTCATTTTTTTATATGTATATATATTTTTTAACTAGAACATAAAACATTCTTCCTCGTTTCAAACAATATACATAATTGTGATTGGCAAGAGTACCAGTATATATATTCCAGATAGAAAAGGAAAATATTCACCTTTTTTTGAACCTTTTTGTTAACCTACATTTCCATGAAGAATCATCACTAGATTGGGTAGAGCATATATGCTAGTTTCAATATCACAGGTACTGGTATAATATCCATAATACTGGTATAAAACAATAGATATAATTGTGATTGGCAAGAATACCAGTGTGTATATATATATATATATATATTATATATATATATATATATATATATATATATATATATATATTCCAAATAGAAAAAAAAAAAATATAAATATTCATCTCTTTCTTTAACCTTTGTGTTAACCTAATGCTGTTTAACTTTCATTATCTAATTCTATTTCCATTGAAGAATCATTATCACTAGATTGATTAAAGCAAATAGTTTCAATATCACAGGTACTGGTATTTATTGCAGATTTGGATGTTGACGAAGCCAATGTAGCACCATGTTTTACTTCACTTTCTTGGAATTTTGCATTTTGGGATATAAATACTAGCTTTGCTGCTCTGTCTGTGCTTAATTGGTTTCTTTTGGCTGTATGGATATTACTGTATGTGCTAAATGATCTCGGAGGTAATGAAAGGGCGAAATAGAGGTGTATGAGTTTGTGTAGGTATATATGTGAGTATGCATGCGTATGTATCTGGAATTCTGGATGTATGCATGTGTATGGGGTATACAATAGATATAAATGTGTATATAAGTATTTATGTATATATTGGTATATATGTATATGGTGTATGTGTATGTATATATATATATATATATATGGATGGTCTCGTGGGGGGGGGGGGGAATATGTCATCGCGGGTCTAAAGGATAGTTAAGTGGGAGATTCAAAATCCGAGGCATGGATGGGAGAGTCCTGGGAAGGTTGGACAATGGGCAGTCAGCTCCCAGCCAGTGTTCTCGCAAGTTTAATGGATCTCAAGATACAAGACTCAGTGCAAGAAAGAGGCCAGTTTTTTCTGTAAATAGGCTGAAAAGGACATTCTATACTGGTACCATATGGCCTATTTTATTATTTATTTATTTATTTTTATAATATATATCATTGCAAAAGTATACCTTATAATTAAATTGGCAATATCTATATTAATTATTAAAAAAAACAAAAAAACAACAAAAAAAACAACAACAAAAAAAATGTTTTTTTTACATCACTACCCCCGCAGTACGTTGTATTCACACTGTGTTATTTCGTATTGTGTTGCAGCTCCCATAGAGCATAATGTATTCACATTGCGTTGAAAGTTCGCAGTGCGTTATGCGCTGCGTTATTGTTCCAAACACGTTTTGAACCCACATGATGCGGTGACCACACGGCAACCACACATGGTCAGTTTATTATTGTACGCTGTAGTGGGTGGATGCTCTGTGATTTTTAGAAATTACCTACGTAATATAGTTTATATTTTAATAAATTTAACTATCTATAGCTAAATAAAATTAAAATAAAAACATAAAAATTAGCATTTACCTTAAGCCTCCAGCTTAAGGTAAATGCTAATTTTGTTTTTATTTTAATTTTATTTAGCTATTATAATTATATGATATTGATATGCTTTTAATTTACTATTTTGTGCATTATTTATAATTTTTGTGTGTTTTAACCATAGAAAACTGATTTTTACCTGAAAAGTCGTAGTTCCAAGGCTGTGGAACGAATTAGGCTAAATATGTGTATTTTAGGGTTTGCATTGCGTTATTTTTACATAACATTGGTGTTTCTGGAACGAATTAATAATGCAATGCGAGGGACCACTGTGTATATATTTTTTATATAATTACAAGGTTAATTGAATGCCTGGTTAGGTCAACTGTATGCCCTTGACAATTGGTTCTAAAGGTTAAGTTGTGATATTTTCGTTAGTTTTAATGAAAATATCATGACTTGTTCTAACTGTATGCCCTTAAATTTTATGATGTTAGAACACATTTGTGAGGTTTAGCCTTGTGCATAAACTTTTTTACATTTGCTAATAAATGTTTGGCTTAATATGCGGGTAAATAATGAAAAAGCACCAAGCCAGGCAGCCATCCCTGGATTCATTCTTCAAGAGGCTTGCTGCTCAAGCTACAACTTTTTCAGAGTCAGCAGATGAACCTGAAGCTACAACTTCTGAGTCAACTCCTCTTTCAAGTCCAAGGAGATCTAGGGCTACTGGCTCTAGACCTTCTAAAACTCCACAAGGGAGTCCTTCAAAATCTTCAGTTGGAGAAGACACTCTGATGTTTCCCTCCGACTTTCTCCAGTAATCTTCCCCTCCTCCACCCTCAAGACCATTCCAATTAGCTGTTTGCTCTCCAGTAAGCTTGTAAGTACAGTATTTGAAAATAAAAAGCCACTCTAATAGACAGTTTATTTCCACAACAGTTTCAATGCCCACTAGCATCCTCCTTGGGTGGATACAGTAAAATGAATGAACCAAAACAAAAGGGAAAACAGTCCAGGGACCATTAGGAAATTCGCACCTAGGTTGGATCCCATTCTCCCGACACCAGAAGGGCATTTTCATTAAAGGGACCCACTTATAAGTACATCTGCACAAATTTAAAACTATATTCTTTCATACATACAGATTCTATTATTTTTTACATAATTATTACATTTAATATTGCATTATTATTTATTACAGAAATTATAAATTTATTATTACATTGGTTATTACATTGTTGTTTATTATACAGAACTTATAAACCGAAAAATGAATGAAAAAGGCGAAAAGGAAACAATCCAGAGACCATTGATAAATTCACACCTAGGTTAGATCCTGTTCTCCTGACACGGGAAGGACATTTTATTACAGGGTCCCACTTATAAGTACATTCGCACAAATTAAAACTATCTTGTTCTATACATACAGATTCTAATATTTTGACATAATTACTGCATTTATTATTGCATTTAGATTTTTTTAACATTATTATTATTATTATTACCTTTACACTAATTATTAAATTTATAATAGTACCTTTATTATTACATCTGTTGCATTTATATTTATTTCCACATTTATTACCTCCATTATTACATTTACGTTTATTATTCCATTTACATTTTACTGAAAGAAAAAAAAATGAATGAACCAAAAGCGAGTAAGGAAACAATCCAGAGACCTTTAAGAAATTCATACTTAGGTTACAACCCATTCCCCCGACTGTAAGGGATTTTTTGACCAAGAATCTCATTAAAGGGTCTAACTTATAAGTACCTTCGCACAAATTAAAATCATCTACTTGTTCTATACATACAGATTCTATTATTTTTCTTTTTGACATAATTATTACATTTATAAAGTACCTTACTTGATTCCTAATCTATAGCATGATTATTTTGGCTGGCGTGATAAAAATGACATTATTAGTATTACAACTTCTGAAGGCATATTTGTGTTCTTTAATACGTTTCAATATTGCTTCCAGTTTCTCCCATGTATACTAAATCACAACTCTTACAGGGAATGCTGTAGATACAGGCTTGTTCCTGTTTTGCAACGTTATTCCTAACCAATTTACTTTTCACGGTAGACAAATATTTGAATGCCAAAGCAAACTTAGTCTTTCATCAATGGTTTTACTCTTTCTAAGCTGGCAATGTAAGGCAAACTCATATTGTTTTTGGTTAACTGAAGATTCCCGAGGGGCATTAAAAGATTTTCTGGCTTTAAAATACGCCTTTCTGATAAACCACTCAGGATATTTTAAATCCTTAAAAATGTTCCAAATCTTTGAATTTTCCGGGTTCAGCAAATGTGGGCTACAAATCCTGAGTGCTCTTAGAAACATGGAAGAAATAATTGAGCTTTTAACCCCTTCATCATGATATGAAAAATAATGAATGTACGAATTACAATGAGTAGGTTTTCTATAGACTGTGAAATTGGGCTTTCCATTTTTGTTAATAACCAAAACATTTAGGAAAGGTAATTGTTTGTTCCTATCATCTACATGAAAAAAACACTAGTGGCTGTGAAGACCAAGAAGCTGCAACTGAAGTTCCTGCAAGTGTGCCCGAAATCCTTGATACCATTTACCTTCAGGAAGGACCATACACCACTTCCAACCCCCTCCCCGCGGGCGGTCTTTCTGGGGTGGATTGCCTGTGGGCTCCTGCCACCATGTGGTGAGGGGGGTCAGCCGCGGCTGGTGGCCCTGCTGGGTCCCCCACCCAGTTGCGAAGTGGACTTTTAGCATACCCTGCTATCCTACAGCCCCCTCTTTCCTGTCTTCCCCTCTTTACCCTCTTCCTTGCCCCCTCTGTTTTTTCTGCTTTCTCTGTTCACTTCGCGCGCCCCGTGGGCTGCCGGGGCTGGTCGCTGGGGGTCTCGCTCCCATGGCCGGGGCCGGACTAAGTTGGCTGGTAGGGTGCCCAGGCCTGGGACCCTGGGGGGCCTTGGTCTTTGCTGCAGGCGGGGGAGAACTTTCGACGCTGCAAGGGCCACTTTTGAAATGGGGGTACCTACATGGGATGAGGCACCCATCCCCGGCCGGCATGCGCTTGGTCCCCTTGGGCCCCGGGTAATCGGTTCCCCGCGGCCCTGGGCGCGAAACAACAATAAAAATTTTCTTTATGGAAACACTTACAAATCTAATGGACCTCGTTGACGACCCGGCTTGTGCATCTGACCTCCCTCTGACTACCTCTTTGGACCTTGGGTCTGGTAAGGGCAGCCCTCGCCCACCCCGTCTGCTCTTCTTGCCGACACCTCCTCTCCCTCTCTTCCCAAGGCTCGTGGCGCCGCTGCCCGACCCCCTGCCAGTGGCGGATGGACCTGCAGTGGACCCCCCGACCCCTGGATCCCCCCATATTCCACATCCCGATAGGGACCCACCTGCTTTTTCGCCCTCAGGTGGGAAGCCCGCGGCCCCGGTCGCCTCCCACTCCGGTCGGGCCTCATCGCCCTCGGCCCCTGGGGGACGTGGGACCCGACGTCGCCGTCCGCCTTTCTCGTCTCCCCATCCCCTCGAAGTACCGGTGGTGTTTGGCCCGACGTCTTCGCTCGGCCTTAGGACGGTGGACAAGTTCCTCATCCTCCACCCCTCCTCCTCCAAGCCCCTCCCCACTAACCATGAACGCCTCTTTCAAGCGATCCATGGGGTGACGGGAACGGCTCGTTTTGACCTTCGGCCTCAGAGGGATGGCTCCATTCTGATAAGGTTGCGTTCCTCTGTCGAAACCACCTCTCTGCTCGCTATCCCCAATGTCCTGGGCTGCGAGATTACAGTGTCCCCCCGCCTCAATCAGTGCCAGGGCACAATTTACGCTGCTCGTCTTCTACCCATCCCGGTGGAAGACCTCCAGATTGACCTCGCCTCCCAGGGTGTTGTGAGGGTGTACCGCTTTCCCGACAGATCGCGGTCCCCAACCGCCCCTTCTCCTCGCCTGCTCCTCACTTTCGACTCACTGGTGCCCCCCGTTTCGGTATTCTGGGGCTTTGGTGAGAGACGAGCGTGCGAATTCTCAGTACGACCATACGTGCCAGATCCTACGCGCTGTTTTCAGTGCAATAGGTTTGGCCACTTGAGCAGCTCCTGCTGTCAGCCGGCCCCGTTGTGTGTCTGCTGCGGCAGCCCTCCCCACCCCTTGCCCTGTACTGCTCCGCCTTCCTGCACCAACTGCCATGGACCACACCCTGCTTCATCCTGCTCTTGCCCGTCCTTCCTCTTTGAAAGGGAGGTTCGGGCCCTCTGTTCATCAGAGTTTCTCAGCGCTCGGGAGGCGCGGGACCGGTTGCGTGGCTGCGGGGCCCGGCGTGGTGCCTCGTACGCCGAGGTTCTCCGTTCCCGGACCCCGTCCTCACCGGCGGTTCCCAACGCGCCTCCACCCACCGTGTCCGCTACTCCCAGTCCATCCTCTGCCGCCCAGCGGACTCCTACCGCGGCTCCCCGTACTACCAGCGCGTCCCCACGTGCTCCCTCCGCGAACGCCGATGCTTCGTCGGCAACCCCCCCTGCCCTTTCTACGCCCTCTCCACCGGCGCCTTCGGCCACCCCCATTCCGGATCGTGACCCGCCGTCACCCATGCGGGCCGCACGACGGAGGGGTAGGGGCCGCAAGCGCCGCGCCAGTGGTGACCCGAAAGGTTCGAAGCCATAAGCCTCGCATCACCTTCCTCTCCCAAACACAAACGCCCCTTCGCCCTACCGCCCCGGTGTCCTCACCGTCCCCACTGCGCAACCGTTATGCACGCTCCCCCCTGGGGTCCCCGACGGCCCTCGTGGTGGGGGCTGAGATACACCCCTCTGGCCCGGTCGATGGACCCACTGGAGGGGGAACTCGCCCGCCTGGTCGGCGTGGGTGGGACGTGCACGCCCCCGCGCTTGACCCGCCCCATCTCTCTCCTCGACCTGCCAATGCCTCTGGGTGAGGTATTATTTTCCACTCCCCCTCGTAGTCCTGCCTCCCCCGCACCTCCGGTGAAGGGAGGGGCATTCTGGATACCTCTCACATCCCCTTCTCTGCATCGCTCTCCCCCGGACGTCCGGGAGACTCCTCTTCTGGAGGACTTGCCGGCGTCTGGTTCCACATCGCCCCCTCGTCAGGGTGACCCTCGCCTTCGCCCTCATTCGGCATCCCTCGCTGAACTCTGGGGCTTTCCGATTCCCTCTTTAATCTCCGGCTGCCCGATTGGCCCACCCACCCCATAACCATCCTTTACGCTGACCTTCCTACCCCTCCCTATACCTCGCTCCTGCAGTGGAACATCCGCGGGCTTCTGGTAGGCCTCGAGAGTCTCTCCTCTCCTGGCCTCCAGGTGTCCGGCGTGTTTCTGCCTTCAGGAGACGATTCTGGGATCCCGTTCCCTCCCTTGAGTGTCCGGTTACTGCGGGCTCCCTTCCCCGCCTCTCGATGGGGCGGGGAGGGGGGGTGCCGCGGTCTTCGTGCACCGCTCCATCCCCTCCCGCTCCGTACAGTCCTGCAAGCTGTGGCCGTGCGCCTTTCCTTGGGGCGCCAGCTCACGGTCTGCTCTCTTTACCTCCCCTAACGTACGCCCTCCACCCGATTCTCTCCGTGACCTAATTCTTCAGCTTCCCCGCCCTTTTCTGATTCTCGGGGACTTCAACAGTCGGGACCCGGCCTGGGGGGACGTTTGCTCCACCTTTCTCTCCGGGACCCTTCTCTCCCTTATGGACGAGCTCGAGTTCACCTTTCTGAACGATGGCTCCCCAACCTGCCTTCACTCGGCCCACGACAGTTTCACCTGTATCGACCTTTCCCTGGTTTCCCTCAAAATCGTGATGGAGTTCACCTGGGAGGTCCTGCCGGATTCTTCCGGCAGTGACCATTTCCCAGTGTGTCTTACCCCGACCCGTCTCCTCCCCCCCACCTCTGTCCGCCCGAGCAGACTGGGCCTCATACGCAAGGGGCACGGCGATCTCGCCATCAATTCCTGCCTTTCCCTCCGTCAGTGAGGCCCTCGCCTTCCTCGAGAGTAAGATCCTCTCGGCTGCTGCCAGTTGCATCCCCCATACCTCTGGCTCCCCCAGGCCGCGAAGCGTCCCATGGTGGACCCCAGAGTGCTCCCATGCCGTTCAGGAGCGGCGCCGTGCCGGCCGCCGCTTCTACCGGACCCGCCAGCTGGAGCACAAGATAGAATTTCAGCGCCTGAAGGCAGTGGCCCGTCGGGTCCTGAAACTGGCCCGGCGTACCTCCTGGCGGAGTTACGTGTCCGGGATCTCCTCCTCGACTGTTTGGCGCAAGGTGCGTAGCTTTGAGGGGACCCGTGTCCCCCCTCGACCCCCGGTGCTTCGGGTCGGGGACGACGAGTTCGTCTCCGATCCGGAGGCCGTCGCGAACGCACTCGCGGCGCACTTCGCAGCCATCTCCAGTTCCGATTCCCCCCATTCCCGCCGCGACCCACCGGATTTTCCACCTCATAGGGATGACCCCTATAATCACCTCTTCTGCATGATGGAGCTTCGGGAGGCCCTCCGCCACCGGCCCCGATAATATCCCCTATGACTTGTTACGGCACCTCTGCTCTCAGCTTTGTACTGGACCTCTATAACCGGATTGATTTGGTTGGAGGGTTCATTCCCGGACCAGTGGCGTGAGTCCATCGTCGTCCCCATCCCGAAGCCCGATAAAGACCCCTCACTCCCGTCGAACTATCGCCCCATTTCCCTGACATGCTGCGCCTGCAAGGTTATGGAGGCGATGGTCGCCTCGCGGCTGTCCCTTACTCTGGAGGCGAGTGACCAATACCCTGCTACCCAGTCTGGTTTCCGGCGCTTCCGGTCTACCACCGACCCCCTCCTCCTTAGCCACGATGTGCAGGAGGCTTTCTCCCGGCGTCACTTTGTACTCGCCGTCTTTTTCGACCTCCAGAAGGCCTACGATACTACTCGGCGGAGCGCGGTCTTTGACTGCTTACGCTCCCTGGGTTTCGTAGGCTTTCTCCCCTCCTTTATTTATAATTTCTTGTCCGCCCGTTCTTTCCGCGTCCGCGTCGGTTCTACCCTCTCTGACCACTTTCCGTTGGAGGAGGGTGTCCCTCAGGGTAGTGTCCTTAGCGTCCTGTGTTTCTCACTAGTGATGAACACAGTCGCTACGGTCCTGCCTACTTCCGTTCGTAGCTCCCTCTATGCCGATGACCTGGCTATCTATTGCTCTGGCCGCCTCCCGTCTTTGGCTGAACGTCGACTCCAGCTAGCCATCAACGTGGTGGTTCGCTGGGCGTCCTCGGTTGGCTATGCTTTCTCACCCTCTAAGTCTTCCAGTATGCTTTTCCGTCCTCGGCGCCTCCGTCTGTCGCATACCTTCGCCCTTACCCTTGCTGGCACTCTTCTTCCCCTCGTCCCATCCGTTCGATTCCTGGGTATGACCCTCGACGAATTTTTCGGTTGGGTTCCACACCTTAAGCGGTTGCGGCAATCATCTCTCCGCACCCTCTCCCTTTTGAGTCACCTGTCCCACATGACCTGGGGGGCGGACAGGCGTACTCTGCTGCGCCTGTACACCTCCCTGGTGCAATCCCGCATCGACTATGGCTGTGTGGTCTACAGCTCCGCCTCCTCTCTGGCACTCCGTATGCTGGATCCTCTTCTCCACCGTGGCCTTCGCCTGGCGTCGGGTGCCTTCCGCTCGTCCCCTGTCGCTAGTCTTCAGGTGGACTGCGGACACCCCCCCCTGCCCCTTCGCTGGGGCCTTCTCATGGCGAAGTGTTACCTTCGCATCTGCCGCCTCCCGAGGTCCCTACTCTTCTCCGCGATCTCCCAGGCGCTACCCCGGCCTGACACGTGGCATTTCGCTGCCTCCCTGGCCGACATCTTTTCGTCCCTGGGGATCCCCCCACCCTCTATTCTGCTGTTCTCCTTCGACCTGTCGCCCCCCTGGCTGACCACCCCTATCTGCCTCTGCCAGGCGCTCCGTGGCCTGCGTAAGGAGTCTCCTCCTACCGTCCTCCGGTCTTCTTTTCTGGCCCATCTTCCCGTACACTCGGACGATGTTCCCGTCTACACCGACGGCTCGCGCTCCCCTGCAGGTGTCGCGGCCGCCGTCTTCTCCGTCGCTGTCACCTACCTCCCGGGGTTTCCCCCTGCCGGTTCAGGCCTCCATCTTTTCCGCGGAGCTCTTTGCCCTTCTGGAAGCCCTCCGTCTGGTATCGGGTTTTTCGCGGTCTTCCTGTACCATCTTTTCGGACTCGCTGAGCGCCCTTCAAGCGCTCGAGCGCTATGATTCCCCGGACCCCCTCGTACGCATTATTCAACAGGAGTACCATGTCCTGCACACCGTTCACCGGATCTGGGTCACCTTCTGCTGGGTTCCTGCCCATGTCGGTGTTTCCGGTAATGAGGCGGCTGACCTCACAGCCCGGTCCGCCGCCTCGATGCCTTCCCTCCCCCGCCTGCTCCCCTTCTCTGACTATGTGCAGGTCTTTCGGTCCCTCTACGACCGCATATGGCAGCAGTCCTGGGACGATGCCACCGGAAATAAACTCTGGTCCATCCGCCCTCGCCTGTCATATTGGGCGTCCTCTTTCCACCGCTCCCGACACAAAGAGGTCGTCCTTGCGCGGCTTCGCATCGGCCATACGCGCCTCACGCACGGCTATCTTATGTCCCGTCTGGAGGCTCCTTGTTGCGCCTCCTGCCAGTCGCCCCTCACCGTCTTTCACATCCTTGTGGAATGCCCCACCCTGTCATCAGTACGTCGTCGCGCCTTCCCGTTCCTCTCTGATTTCCCCCTCCCCGATCGTTTACGTCTTATGCTCGCTGAGAGCCCTCTCTTCTCGCTTGACCGTCTTTTTCTTTTCCTCTCCCAATCTCGCCACCTCTCTGAGCTTTAGGTGACTTCTCACCTGTCGTACGCGGTCCTCCTACTTCTAGTGCCTTTCCCCCATCTCCGTTTCTCTCTCTCATATTCTGCTTCGCCATGATATCCGCTAGCATATAGTGGGAAATGGCGGTTAATGCCCCAATACAAAAAAAAACAAAAACACCACTTCCAAATTTTGCCAGGGAAATTTTGAAGGAACGTATTCACTGTGTTAAAAGAGAGATTGACCATATGTATTTCAAACTAAGAAATTGTCTAAGTGTCCTTAAATTAAATTGCATGTCATGTGAACTACTTGTGGCGCTGTTTGAAACCAGATTATAAATGCGACATCGGGACTAGACACACTGAACAACAACTTAACAGAAAGCTATCCAATTTATGTGATGAAAGTGTGCAGTGGAAGGTTCTGTTTTAAATTTATCGACATATGTCTTATCTGAAAAGGACGTTCTTAATTTAGGGCTGTCATTTGCCCTTAAACCTGATAAAAACATTGCTTTAGATTTTGTGTCTTCCGTAGTTAATTCCAGGGTTGATATTCCATGTTTAAATCGTTTGATTCTGAGCAAGTTTCTGGAACATTTCAACTCAATGGACTCAATTCCCAAAAGATTCCGGTTAGCTTTAGACAAGCTCAGGAAGAATGAAGCAGTTTTTGTCACTAAAGTGGACAAAAGTAACAATGTGGTTATTTTGGACAAGTGTGATTATAAACAAGAAATGGAAGAGTTACTTAGTGATGAATTCACCTACACCAAAGTGAGATCATCCCCCCTAAAGTGTCTTTCTGCCGAATTCAACAAAACTATCAGGAACTTATTAAAAGATGTCGTGGCATTGATCCTAAAAGATTTCTACAGATTAACCCCAAACTCCCCCACATTTACACCTTACCCAAAACCCATAAGATTAATATACTGCTCCATCCCATTATTTCACACAGGGGTTCCTTTAGTTACAGGTTATCTAAATTTCTTGCAGATAAATTATCTCCATTAGTTGGTAAATTTTCAGGCTCACACATCACTAATTCCTGTGACTTTATTAACAAAGTTGTCCTTAGATTTAAAATGGGGAAGAATGATCAGTTTTGACATTAAGTCCTTGTTTACAAAAGTTCCCATTGACGATGTACTTAGTTTTTTTTAGATAGAAAATTGCCAACATGTAACGAAGAACTAGGTATGCCCATGTCTGTATTTTTAGAACTGATAAAACTGTGTCACCAATAATGCCTTCTCATTCGGTGAAGAATTTTACTTGCAACATTTTGATATGGGAATGGGGTCCCCTTTATCCTCAATACTGAGTACATTATACATGGAATATTATGAGTTGGAATTGTTGCAAACAATATGTCCCAGGAATCTAATTTGGTTTTATGTAGATGATATTTTCTCATTTTGGCCTGACCACTGGAACAACTTTGACACTTTCTTTGTCATTAAATAATCTTGTTCCCTCTATAAAATTTAAATATGAATGGGAGAATGACAAATAATTACCTTTTCTAGATGTTTTGGTTATTAATGAAAGTGGAAAGCCCAATTTCACAGTCTATAGAAAACCTACTCATTGTAATTCGTATGGTACATTCATTATTTTTCATATGTTGAAGGGGTTAAAAGCTCAATTATTTCTTCCATGTTTCTAAGAGCACTCAGGATTTGTAGCCCACATTTGCTGGACCTGGAAAATTCAAAGATTTGGAACATTTTTAAGGATTTAAAATATCCTGAGTGGTTTATAAGAAAGACATATTTTAAAGCCAGAAAATCTTTTTATGCCCCTCAGGAACCTTCAGTTAACCAAAAACAATACGGTATGCGAGTTTGCATTACATTGCTGGCTTAGAAAAAGTAAAACCATTGATGAAAGATTTTGTTTGCTTTGGCATTCAAATATTCATCTACCATGCAAAGTAAATTGGTTAGGAATAACGTTGCAAAACAGGAACAAGCCTGTCTCTACAGCATTCCCTGTAAAAGTTGTGACTTACTATATGTGGGAGAAACTGGAAGCAATATTGAAACGTATTAAAGAACACAAATATGCCTTCAGAAGTTGTAATACTAATAATGCCATTTTTTATCACGCCAACCAAAATAATCATGCTATAGATTGGGAATCAAGTAAGGTGGCGAATGTGGGAATACACCTTTCTTCGGTGTAAGGGCTTTCTCTGCCCTCGTGGACCATTGGGCCCATTTGGGAACCCGGCTGATCTCCTCCTGCTTTTTCTTTCTTTCTCCTTTAACCCAGGGTCATTCTCTGTCAGATCAACCAGTGCCTAACACCCTCATCTCTCAGATTTTGCTGAAATTTGGTTTATAGGGAGTTTGTGGGCCCTGAATCTATTTCTGAAATTATAAGGTCAATCCGACCAACGGTTCAAGAGATATGACCTCGGGAAATTTGAGGTCACTTGCGAGGTCACTAACATTTGGCGACCCATAACTTGGGTAAATAATGGTCACAATTATATAAAAGTATATATATTTAGAATCAGAAAACGACAAGGAATCCAAATATGCAAGTTTTAGAACTCTAGGTTGAAAAATAAAAAAGTTATACTGTAACCAAAATTTGAGGTCACGATTTGACCTCTGGGGTATCAAATGAGAATTTTTTTTTTAAATGTAAAAAATGAAGGCATAGGCATTGGCTATTAGAATCAGCAAAAAAAAGTTTTAGTATTTTTCATGTAACTAACATATAAGTGAACACCATATTCATAAGTTGTGCGTCAATTCTACCTATTTTTTCACACTTAAGCTCATAATTTGACCTATAGAAATTAAAATTACATTTTTTTATAGATATAAAAACAAAGGCAAAAAATGTAAAATTGTATTTCACTGCTAATCTACACTGGCAATAATAGTTATAATAGTGAAAGGGGAAGACCTACTTAGAGGATTCATGTGCTAGCCTAATACAATTTTTGCATGCTTGATGCTCTCATCAATTTCTTTTTGTGGAAAAATGTATTGAATTCTGCTGCCTCCTCTTAGGGTAGGACAACTCATTACAGTTAATATATGATGTCCTGGCACTGCACATGAATCCTTGTTTGATGGATAATAATATGCACTTGATCCTGATGACCCAGAGGGATGTAGAAAGTTCACAGTGAAATCATCAAACTCTTCACAATATTCCTCCACAATTCCATACCAAACTTGCATGTCATAAATGCAGCCAACATACTCTCCTGGTTTGACACATTTTAGGTTACCAAGCATTGCAGGTTCATTAGTAAAATGACTTTTCCTTATTCTTTTCTTTTCTCCAATGCCACTTGAAATGGGATACACCATCAGTTCTTCCTTGTTTAGGGGAACAAATCTATGATATTTCTAAGTTCCAGGAATAGCCCTACTATCCTTGAATCGATGTTCCAACCGTTCTTCTGCATCTTTCAAATCAGCTGTAGTTACAAAGAAAAAATTTATCTTCTTGCTCAAGTTTTCTTCACAAAACTGAAACACGTGTTCTGGTGTAAGAATTTGCCTCTCTGTAGTTCTCTGCAAACTGGCATGAGCAGTAGCTCTTTTCACTGTTCCTCCAATCCTATCACATGCATTTTTGCCATGGGATGTAGCAAAGAAGTGCCATTCACAAGACGGACCAAAATCCTCTTCATGGTAACAGAGATTTGTGAAGTTGTATCTGTTCTTATATTGGCCAGCACATCCATCTGAGAAATAGTGCACCTTCTTCAATTGTGGGCATCTGAATTTAACATATGTCATAAGCTTCAATATGAATGAGTAAACCATTATAGTGTTGTGTTTTAGTGATGCAGATAAGAAACAGACACTAAAATGGCTAAGTTCCTGGTCTGCAGATGATCTATAATAGATGACAAAAGGGTGAACTGTACACTGTGAATTGTCCCAGTGAAACCCTTGGGCAGCATCCGGACAATGAAAGAATAATTCTCAGAGAAATCACCTACTATAACTACCTCGCTCTGAGGTGGTAGTGTTTCTTTCAACTGCTTGAAGTACTGTGATTGTTGTTGAGCAACAAAGTGATGATGAACCATGCAGGATATTTTCATGCTTAGGGATGATAAGTATTCATGAAGTGACTCCACCTTATCAACCATTGTACAACGGTCAACAGTCACCCATTGCTTGTAAGATATTTCATTTGGAGCTGATTTCACACTGTCAAGTAACTCAAGAAAATCCAGGACACCCTCTTCTCTTGGGCAATCATTGCAAAGTTGCATCATGCAAGTCTCTCTTTCTGTACTGCAGACACTGTAATCCATAAGATCCTTGTATGAAAGACCTCTTTCTCCCAATGCAGCCAGCTGCAATTTTGGATTTTGATGGTATGTGCAGACACAGACAGAATGAGTCCCACCACTACCGGCAAGCACACAATATGATGGCCGTAATTTTGCAAATGTGGAAAATCCTATTTTGGGATTCTTTTCATCATTTTTATATAGTCCAAACATCTCTCTTAAATTCCCGAGGACCAATTGTTTTTGCACCTTCATTGCACCTTCAGCACTGATAACTTTCACGCAATCCTTTTGGCCAGGACACATACGACTAACCTCTTCTGACTCATAGAATCTTCTAACTATATCTTTGTGTTCTTCAGATATCACTTTTCCTTTGCTCATTAGTGGAATCTTCGGAAGGATTCCATGTTCTGATTTAAGTGAACGGCTTCTTTTCACCATGTATGTTGTAGTTTGAAAGAAACTAGCTGTTTTTTCAATTGTGTATGGTGAGAGTGTCAATATTTGTAGTTTGTGATGGTGACATTTGCTCTCCAGGAATGACTGTTTCAATTCATTCATTAATTTGTCTAGATGTTTTTCAGATTTAGTTTCAGGTTTTGAAGTATCACTTACCTCCTCGGTAATTTGAACACCATAACTGAGTTCTAGCCTCTCCTTCAGGTGTTTCTGAGCAGATGATAGCTTACCACGAGCCTTGCGCTTTTTCTGGCTTAATGACAGCCCTTCTGAAAAGAACAGAAAAAAAGGTTTCACACACCTGAATATTAGTAATTAAATATTAATTATAGTACTTTAAATGCTATATAATTGGCTATATAGTAGATCAAACAGACCTTGTAGTAAAGTATAAGTTATTATATTAATTTATTACTTACTTTTTTAACTGGTGTTTGGTCCAGAAATGCTAGAACTGGTTCAACTGAAGTTGAAGGATTTTCCTTTATCAAGCAATCACTGTCATTGTCCAGATCTTGAATTGAAGAGATGTTACTCAAGCCACTGATAGTAGATGATTCATTTGAATCCTGCTCAGACTCGTTGTTTTCAGTGGTACTAAGTATAGTGGGGTTTTTCATTATCAGTGTCCAGCAGTTCACACACAACAATGAGTCTTTTTTCACTCTTCCAGCACATTTTTCAACAAGTACATCAGTCACTTTTCTAAGATTGATTGTTATGCGTTTCGTGTTTTTGAATAGGGTCCTGGCAGTATTTCAAGTGCCGAACCATTGTATTTTGATCTGTAAAGATATAGGATTTACAATTAGGTAATTATATTTTTT
This sequence comes from Bathynomus jamesi, assembly GCA_023014485.1. Taxonomy (NCBI): domain Eukaryota; kingdom Metazoa; phylum Arthropoda; class Malacostraca; order Isopoda; family Cirolanidae; genus Bathynomus; species Bathynomus jamesi. Next base: position 906,088 of record JAJOZX010000872.1, on the reverse strand, counting down.
AGAAAATATATAGCTATACACACTTAATATTTTAGGCCTTGATAGTCTCTGAGGCTCATTAAAACACCATACCCACCAGCCACCCGCAGTGCTGGCTGGAACTGTACTAACCTGTAGACAAGGAATTTTGCAACTATCCGTGTTGATCTGCACTTAGACAAGTAGCAACATGTTTCAACAGGTTTGTTTAGGCTACATGTGAGCTTAGTCTTCCCCTTTCACTATTATAACTATTATTGCCAGTGTAGATTAGCAGTGAAATACAATTTTTATTAAATTCTGGAGCTTGAGGTCAAATTGATAGCTAAGATATAAAAATTCCTTGAAATGACAAGCAATTTATAAATATGGTGTTCACTTATAAGTTAGTTACATGAAAAGTACCAACATAAACAAACTTTTTTGATTGTTTCTATTAGTCAAGAACTCTGACTTTGTTTTTATATCTATAAAAAATGTAATTTTAATTTCTATAGGTCAAATTATGAGCTTAAGTGTGAAAAAATAGGTAGAATTGACGCACAACTTATGAATATGGTGTTCACTTATATGTTAGTTACATGAAAATACTAACATAAACAAACTTTTTTTTGCTGATTCTAATAGCCAATGCCTATGCCTTCATTTTTTACATTTAAAAAAAAAATTCTCATTGATACCCCAGAGGTCAAATCGTGACCTCAAATTTTGGTTACAGTGTAACTTTTTTTATTTTTCAACCTAGAGTTCTAAAACTTGCATATTTGGATTCCTTGTCATTTTCTGATTCTAAATATATATACTTTTATATAATTATGACAATTATTACCCAAGTTATGGCTGGCCAAATGTTAGTAACCTCGCGAGTGACCTCAAATTGCCCGAGGTCATATCTCTTGAACCGTTGGTCGGATTGACCTTATAATTTCAGAAATGGATTCAGGGCTCACAAACTCCCTATAAACCAAATTTCAGCAAAATATGAGATGAGGGTGTTAATTTTAATTTTTTTTGGTTGATCTGACAGAGAATGACCCCCCATTCTTTCTGGCTTCTCTCTCTTTTTTTGGCATCGTTCTTTGGACCTTGATTTTGACCCCTTCCTTGGCCCTTGGGTGTGGGAGGTGGTTGCCCTGCACCCTTGTCGCTTTCCGACCAAACCCAAACCCTGTCCCTGCCGCTTTTCACTGCGCGTTGGATGAGAGTGGCTGCCTTTCAGGCACAGGGACTGGGTGCGGGTGTATCTCCCCTGCGTGACATCTATCGGCGGTGGGACCAAGTGTGCCCACGCTTCGCCTTTCCCTTGTTGGAGTCGGTGGTGGCTGGATGCGCGTGGGGGATGAAGTTATTTTTTGTTTCGCTATGGACACTTCTCCCCCTCGGCTTACGACTACTGCTTCTCACTCTCGGACTACTACTACTCTCAACACTCGGGTGGTGGGCAACCAGGCCCTTGAGTCCTTTACCACTGGAAGACCGCAACCTAATGGGGTTGACCCCCCTGTGGAAGCGGTACGCTTGCACTCTACTTTTCCGTTGCCGACCCCAGTCCGTCCCTCGACTATGCCTTTGGACCTACACACTCTGGAGCAGGGGTCTCGCCCCAGCCCACTTCAGCCACCTTTGGGCAAGTCGAGTTCCACCGAGGATTTGCCCCCACAACCCGGCTTCTTGCTCTCCCCATATGCCCCCCTTACCCGCCGTCAGCCCACCTCCCCACGGAGAGAGCCTCGCGGCGGACGGGGGAGCCGGCATTCATGGCCGTCCTATCGACCGTTGAATATCCCGGTCCATTTCGACTCTACAGCCTCCCTCTCCCTTCCAAGTATCCACAAATTCCTGGTGATTCAGCCTACATCTGGGTCCCTCCCGACCAACTCTGAACGGACGTTCCAGGCGATCCGAACCCACAGCAACTCCAGCCGCTATGACGTACGCCCACAGAGGGATGTCTCCCTCCTCGTAAAATCACGCTCAGCCGCAGAGACGAAAGCCCTACTCTCCGCCATTGAGGTCCTTGGATGCTCGGTGTCCGTTTCCCCACACCATCGCCTGAATCAGTCAGGGCACTATTTACGCCACCCGCCTATTGTCGATCGCAGTGAGCGAGCTCCTGGAGGACCTCGCACCCCAAGGAGTCACTAAGATCTATCGCTTCACATCCCGACAGGGAGGCACCCCCTCCCCCACCCCACGTCTGCTCCTTACTTTCAATACACTAATCCCCCCGGCCGCATTGTATGGGGTATGGGAGACCGCGCGTCATGCGAGTTTTCTATACGCCCATACATCCCAGACCCGACCCGTTGTTTTAAATGCAATAAGTTTGGACACGTTAGCTCCGTTTGTCGACAGCCGCATCAATTGTGTGTGCACTGTGGACGACTCGCTCACCCTGACAGGTGCCCCAATACACCCAAATGCTCCAACTGCGAAGGCGCACACCCCTCTTCATCCCGCGAATGCCTTTTCTTCAAGTTCGAGAAGGAGGTCCGCGGCCTACAAGTGTCGGACTTCCTTAGCCCCCGTGAGGCACGAGACAGGGTGCGGAGTCGGGAGGTGAGGCCGGGGATGTCCTATGCCGCTGCTCTCGGCACGCCGCCCTGGCCTGCCGCCGAACCCCCCCCCCCCAGCCACTGCTCCCTGTTCCCCACAAAGCAAATCCTCGCAGGACCCGACGGTCCCCTGTCCCCCCACCGTTCCTCTTCTTCCCGCACCTCACCTGCCACGAATCCCCCAGGAGTCTGGGACCAGGGCTCCCAGGTCCCAGCCACCTCAAACCCTGCCTTCCCAGTGCTCCCTGTACACGCCCGAACCTGCCGCCCGGAGCAAGCCGTCGAGGCGGAGACGCCGGAGCGTGTCGCCAGACCCTCCGGCCTTCCAACGTCTCTCTCCCTCTTCCCCTAAGACCAAGAAGACGGCTCGGACCCTTACACCGCCCACCACGTCTGCTATGTCCATCTCTCCCCATCGCAGAAGTCCCACCGCTCTACCCCCACAGACTCTGACAATAGTGGCCGAAATCCACGACCCGCCCCGTACGACGAGACCCAGCCCAGTGGATCCAATGGATGCGGCTCTGGCGCAGCTGCACGGTGTGACCGAGGGAAGCTCGGCCGCGCCCACGCCCATGAGTCTCCTGGATCTACCCTTGCCTCCGGGTGCCATTTTCTCCACCCCTCCTCGAGACCACTCTGGTTCACCTCCTTCCACCCCCATCGTACCTACCCCCCCAACATCCCCGGCCCCCTCATCAGCTACCCTGAGTACGCCCTCCCCACCCGCCCGGTTTTTCTGGTACCCCCTGTCACCACCTAGGGTCCGCCGTGAGACCCCGGACAGGCGGGGTAGCGCCCCTTTTGGGGTTAACGTGGCCCCCCCTGGCCCGACCATAGAGGCCCATCAGGGCCCTTCTGACCCGCTCAGCCCACGATGTTCCTCTGCCTGCCGTGATCACGCCTCCGGTCTCGCTCGGCCGACTCGACCCCGCAACCTCCGCGGGGTTCGACAGGCCGACCGATTCCTTCCCTGGTGAACGGTAGATAGCCAGCAATGCTCCCGACCCAGCCTTCAGTTTCGCGAACTTCAGATCTCCCTTCACACTCCAACCTCCTAGCGCCTACACCTTTACCCATCCCCCTTCATCAACTAATGGATCCCCCGAAAACCACAATAGTCCACTGGAACTGTCGAGGAATCTCTGCAAACTATGAAGGCCTTAACTCCCTGCTTGCCACCCCATCCGGTGTGTGTGTGTCTCCAGGAGCTAATCCTGGGGACCAGGCCCATGCCCTGCCCCACTGGTTATTTTTGCACTGCCACCCCGCCTCCTACCTGTACTCGAAGGGGAGCTGCCATCCTCGTCCACCACGCAGTCCCCTTCTACAATCTCTCCATCCGGTCCCCGCTACAGGTGACTGCCGTCCGGCTCTCCCTGGATAGACAGTACACCATTTGTTCAATCTACCTTCTGCCCCACGCTCAAGTCTCCCGCGACGACCTGGTGGAAGTCGTGGAACAACTACCCAGGCCCTTCCTACTGCTGGGCGATTTCAATAGTCGTCACCCCTTGTGGGGCGACACACAGTCCACCTATATGGCCCCAACCCTGATATCCTTCATGACCGAGCTCTCCTTCGAGTGCCTCAACGATGGCTCTCCTACATTCTACCATGCCACCACCTGCACTCCATCCTGTATAGACCTGTCCCTCGTTTCAACTGATGCCCTCCTAGACTTCACGTGGCAAGTCCCCCGAGAGGACCATGGAAGTGACCATCTCCCCATTCTACTCACCCTCAATCGACCCGACCAGACCGTACGGGTACCGGTAAGGTGGGTTACCACCAACGCGAATTGGGCCCGCTTCCGTGACAACACACATACCACCCTTACAACTGCCCACTTCCCATCCATCGACGAGTGCATCGCATACTTCGAGTCCGTCGTTCTAACGGCCGCAAGCACAAGCGTACCACAATCCTCCGCCTACCCCCGCGCCCGACGGGTTCCTTGGTGGACCCCGGAGTGCGTGGAGGCCGTGCGCGCCAAGAAGAAGGCAACTCGGCGCTTCTACCGGACGCGACTCCCCATCCATCGCACGGAGATGCAGCGGGTCAGGGCCATCGCCCGCCGCACAATGAAGACAGCGCGCCGAGCCTCTTGGCGTGCCTTTGTGTCCGGCATCACCGCCAACACACCTTCGGCTACCATCTGGAAGAAGGTGCGGGGCGTCGAGAGGAGACATGTCCCCTCCCGACCCCCGGTCCTCCGGACTAACGACGGACTCCTATGTGAGCCCAAGTCGGTGGCAGACCACCTTGCTTCTACCTTCGCCGCCGTTTCTTCCTCTGCAGCCAATTCCGTACCCGCCCCTGACGATAGCCCCTCTCCACCGTCCATAGACAGCACCTACAACCGATTGTTTACCATGCGTGAACTACAGGCGGCACTGGCCTCTCGACGATCCCCTTGTCCTGGCCTGGATGGTATTCCGTACGGCATGATCCAATACCTCCACTCTACCTTACAAATTTTCCTGTTAGACCTATACAATCGCATATGGATATAGGATGCCTTCTCCTTTAGGTGGAAGGAGGCCCACGTCATCCCTATCCCCAAGCCCGGCAAAGATTCCCTGGACCCCACAAACTACAGACCAATCGCCCTGACGTGTTGTGCCTGCAAGATCCTCGAAAAAATGGTCGCTACGCGATTATCGTTCGTCCTTGAACGTACCAATTCCTTCCCGTCTACCCAGTCTGGCTTCAGACAATTCCGCTCCACCACTGATCCCCTCCTGCTTCTCAGCCGAGACATACAGGATGCCTTCGACAATGGACAGTTCGTACTGTCACTTTTCTTTGACATCCAGAAGGCCTATGACACCACCCGTCGAGCAGTGATCCTCGGTCAGCTCCGACATCTGGGCCTCGTCGGAGCCATGCCTACCTTCATCAGGGGCTTCCTTTCTTCTCGGACCTTTAAAGTCCGGGTGGGCTCAGTCCTCTCTGACACCTTTGTGCAGGAGGATGGGGTCCCACAGGGGAGCATCCTGTGTTCTCTGCTTCTCCGTCGTGATGAACACGGTCGCACAATGCCTTCCACCCACAATCCGCTCTTCCATTTACGCGGATGACCTTGCAATCTACTTCGCAGGGCGAGAACCGTCTGTCGTTCAACGGCAAATGCAGCTCGCCATCTACCGGGTGGAAAGGTGGGCGACGTCGGTGGGTTTCCGCCTCTCCATCCCTAAGTCCAAGTGTATGGTCTTCAGTAGAAGAAGACCCACAACCCTTCCTCTACCCTCTGTCACATTATACGGCAGTCCTCTTGAGGTGGTACCCTCTACGCGTTTTCTGGGCATGACCCTAGACCGATGGCTCAATTGGGTTCCCCATCTCAAGCACCTAAAGCAATCTCTTCGACGCCCCCTCGCTCTCCTGGATCATCTCTCACACCACATGGGGTGCAGATCGACGCTCTCTTCTTCGCCTTTATACTTCCATAGTACAGTCGAAGCTGGACTATGGTAGCGCAGTTTACGGTTCAGCCTCGACGCCCGCCTCCGTATTCTGGATCCGGTACTTAATAGAGGCCTCTGCCTCGCCACCGGTGCTTTCCGCTCCTCCCCAGCCTCCATGTGGAATGTGACCACCTCCCTCTCGCCCTCCGACGGGGTCTACTCATGCGGACATACCTCCGTGCACAGAGGCTACCTTCTTCGCTTCTGGGCGCGGCTGTTTTAGAACTACCCCCTCAGGGACGGAGCTGGCACTTCACTGAAGCGGTCCGCTCTTTCCTTGATCTTTTCAACATGCTCGCCCCCTCAGTTATCCCCATTTCATTCAGCATCTACCCCCCCTGGATCCTAACCCCTATCAAGTTTTGCAAAGATCTGTGTTCCCTACCGAAGACTACCACGAGCGCCATGATATACAGGTCACTTCCGTGAACATGCAACCCAACACCCGGACGCAATCGCCATTTACACGGATGGTTCCCGCTCGGAAGCTGGTGTGGCCTCCTCAGCGGTGATTCTGTCCCAGCCGCTCTCCCGGGGCGTCGGCCTGCCCCGCGAGGCCTCCGTTTTTTCGGCGGAACTTTTCGCCATTATGGAGGCCCTCGATATCGTGCGCACCCACTCTGCCAGCTCTTTCGTCATTTATTCGGATTCCCACAGTGCACTTCTCTCCCTAGAAAGATTTAACTCCTCTCACCCGCTCGTCTGTACCATCCAGCAGACCTTCCACTTTTTAACGATCTCCCAACACAAGACAATCGCATTCTGTTGGGTCCCGGCTCATGTCGGCATCCAGGGTAACGAGGCGGCGGACCGCACAGCAAAGACGGCCTCCTTGCTGCCGGCCTCCTCCCGACCCCTCCCCTTCTCCGACTTCTTCCCGGCTTTCCGCTCCCACTTCCGCTCCATATGGCAGCGGGAATGGGACCAGGCCACACAAAATAAACTCCACACGATCAAACCGCAAATAGGATACTGGGCTTCTTCATTCCACCGGTCCCGCCATAAAGAAGTAATCCTAGCCCATCTCCGCATAGGTCACACCCGCATCACCCACGGACACCTTATGGCGAAATCGCCAGCCCCGCTTTGCCCTACCTGCTATACCCCTATCACTGTCTTACACCTGGTCTGGTAGAGTGCTCAAAGTTGTCCGCTCTCCGTCGCAGGTGTTTCCCCCTCTCGGCCGAAAACCCCATACCTAACTGCCTACGATCCATACTCGCCGAAGGCCCCCACTTTTCAGTGGAAGCCGTTCTCCTCTTCCTTACTCACTCCCATCTGCTCCATCGCATCTGAAACCATACCCCTCCTACCCACTATCCATCGACTGACCCTTACTCATTCCCGTAGTCTACCACCCCTAGCACAGTAATATCACCCACTCACTGCCTCGCCGAGATATGTACTGCCTCTTTAGGTACGAATCGGCGGTAAATCTGAAAAAAAAAAAAAATAAAAATAATTTTAATTTGTGTGAAGGTACTTATAAGTTAGACCCTTTAATGAGATTCTTGGTCAAAAAATCCCTTACGGAGTTGAGGGAATGGGTTCTAACCTAAGGTGAATTTCTTAAAGGTCTCTGGATTGTTTCCTTACTCACTTGTAGTTCATTCAATGCAAATGTAATAATGGAAGTAAATGTGGAAATAAATATAAATGCAAATGCAACAGATGTAATAATAAAGGTAATATTATAAATTTAATAATTAGTGTAAAGTAATAATAATAAATGTTAAAAAAATCTAAATGCATTAATTATGTCAAAATATTAGAATCTGTATGTATAGAACAAGAAGATAGTTTTAATTTGTGCGAATGTACTTATAAGTGGGACCCTGTAATAAAATGTCCTTCCCGTGTCAGGAGAACAGGATCTAACCTAGGTGTGAATTTCTCAATGGTCTCTTGGATTGTTTCCTTCTTGCCTTTTTCATTTGGTTTTCAGTGTTTCCTTGCCTTTTTCGGTATTATTATAGTATTACACAAAGGTGGGCAGTTGCGGTGCAACATTTTTGGTTGCGCTTGCGCTTGCGGCGCAACTTTTTGAAAAGGGTTGCGCTTGCGCGTGCGGCGCAACTATTTCAGCAGAGTTGCGGTTGCGGCGCTACAAAAATTGTTGCGCGTGCCCACCACTGCAGATATACATTAAATGCAAAGGTGGGCAGTTGCACCGCAAAAAGTTGCGGCGCAACATTTTTGCTTGCGGCGCAACTTTTTGAAAAGGGTTGCGCTTGCGCGTGCGGCGCAACTATTTCAGCAGAGTTGCGGTTGCGGCACTACAAAAATTGTTGCGCGTGCCCACCACTGGTATTACACCCGTCTAACATCCAGCAATTATTATATGTTCATTAAGTAGATTTTTTAATTCTAAGACACTTTCCTTCTATAGTGTTTCCGTCGCAAATGCTTCGTTTTAGAGATATAAACATTTTTTTGGTGTGTATCTAGTGTGTGTTCGTACGTTCGTTTGTGTGACCGTTACATGTCTGCCCAATCACTGCACTCCATCCATTTCGAATTTGAATTACTTTGCTACGGGAATGGCTTCGTGTGACACATGCTTGTTCGATTATTACCGCTGTATTGTCGCTTTCTATGAAAATTTAGAAAAAAGTGTTGTTTCTGCATGCTCACAGTGTTCTACCAACAGTAGTGAAGTGTCCACATTGTAAAATGGAGTGTACATATCGTCAAGACCAGAAACTGTGGCGTTGTAGAAAAAGTTAGGTTGTGCCCAAAACGATGTTAGGTTAGGTCAATTTTGAAGGTGAAATTTGTTTTTCCTATGGTTTTTGATGTGTTTTGAATGAATCTGACCTTCAAAACCGTCGGAAATGACTCGTTTTCGATTACTGGCTGGGGGGAGGGGGGGTGTTATCTCAAAAAAAGTCATTTCCGACGGTTTTGAAGGTCAGATTTGTTCAAAACACATCAAAAACCATAGGAAAAACATAAATTTCACCTCCAAAGGGAGACGGGGGTAATACTATAAATTTACCCCCTTTTTCATTCATTTTTCGGTTTCTAAGTTCTGTATAATAAACAACAATGTAATAACCAATGTAATAATAAATTTATCATTTCTGTAATAAATAATAATGCAATATTAAATGTAATAAATTTAATAATAAATGTAATAATTATGTAAAAAAAAAATAGAATCTGTATGCATGAAACAAGAAGATAGTTTTAAATGTGTGTGAATGTACTTAAAGCAGGTCCCTTTAATGAAAATGCCCTTCCAGTGTTGGGAGAACAGGATCTAACCTAGGTGCAAATTTTTTAATGGCCCCTGGACTGTTTTCCCTCTTGTTTTGGTTCATTCGTTTTTCTGTATCCACCCGAGGAGGATGCTAGTGGGCATCGAAACTGTTGTGGAAATAAACTCTGTCTGTTAGAGTGGGTTTTTATTTTCATATTTTGACCTTCACATAGAAAAAAGTGAATTTATTTTGCATTTAAGTACAGTATTATCTGCTGTCTTTTAATGTATTTACATGCATATGATGTCTTTGTGTTTTCTGTGTACATTTTTACAAATATTTCCATAATGGGGATGGCTGGAATGAATTAAGAAATTATAACATTGTTTCTATGGAATTCTTGATTTTGATATACACATTTTCAATATACAAACTGTTTTCAGGAACCAACTAATATATTAAAGCGAGGACTGACTGTACTACCATGTTTGTTCATTTAAAATCCTTATGAAATGTAGCTGTGTGTGTTTATTATTCACTTAGTGAACATGAAATATTACAAACTAAATTATACAAATCTAGTTTTTGTTATAGTAAACAATATCTTAAGTTGTCTATCAGTATTTACATACTCTTGTTCACAAGTTCAAATACATTAGAATCCATTGTAGTGTGATGAAGTAGTGGAAGTGGAACATTTTAGAAATTATTTCTTTGCCTCATATTTTGAAAGGTAAAGCATTTGTGACACAAAATTATCATTAGATGAAATTTGTTCTAAGATTAAATTTATTTTCTCAGGGTTGTTGGATATTTATCAATGAAAGTCGGGAAAGCTGCAGCGACGGTTGTTGGTGGTAGCCTAATTGTAATGCAGCTAGCTGCTCATCAAGGCTATATTAAGGTACTGTACTGTTAATCATTCACGCGATTACCATTTATAAAGATTTTTGTTTTTCAACATGAGATTTGGATCTAATTCCTGACTTAAAAGTTAAGCACGGTATTGTAGAGTAACTAACTTACTCGCATAAAGAAATGAATGTGAACTGTGAGCGCTTTTCAGCTTACTGCATAATGTGGAGCCAAAGCCCACCTACATATAGTCAAGCTACACTTGTACAAAATGTCATACTCTTTTTGTGAAATCGAGAAAAAGCCAATGAGACCATAAATTTACAAAAATGCCACAGCTATTATAATTTTGAGCTTCATATTCTAAAGCCATGAGACCAAAATTGTAAAGCTGTACTCAAAATCTAAGCGGCTCATGAGCTTAAAGTAAATGTTAGTGTCGCTGGCTTAAAAATTTCTGTTCAAGTTCATTTGTATGAAATGATTTGCGTGTTATAATGCGAATGTGGACCAACTAGATATAGGTAATCTTTGGTGTAACTATTAATTATTTTTAGTGAGTAGGTGCCCTAAAGTAACTGGCTGCCGGATGGGTTATGTCGTGGCCAATGTCTAACACTGTTTCCCATCGATCAGCGAATTTAAGCGACATTGGGTTTGGGTGGTGGTTGGATGTCGTCCTCTGCATCCAGATGTATCGGTGACACGTGGTTCGGACCTAGGGTTGCCAGACGTCCCGCAGAATGGGACAGTCCCGCTTTGTATTCAAAATGTCCCACAAAAAATATTTTTTAAGCAAATTTTTTCAGGATGAATTGATTTAGAATTTTCTAGAATTATGTAGGATCCTGTAGAATTCTGTAAAGTAATGTTGAATGTTCTGGAACATCCTAGAAAGTACATAACGCACATAGTGTGTTTGGCCACGAGTTGGCAGTTTTTCGGCTGTAGTTACATTGTAAGCTTTGAGTTAGTGTGAATCCTGCGATTGCTTGACCATACAACTCGAGATTGTGTAATTCAAATAAAATCTGTATGTATGTCTACTTTTTATAAGAAATCGTTCAGGTGTAAATTGCTGCATTTGCGTGAAAGAGGAACATACCACACACGCACTTGATTTTATTTATAAGATTTAGAATATTTTTTTTACTTAATTATTTACAATCATGTTTTTCTACTTATTATAATGTTGTTTACAATTTTTCCCCTAGCAAAATGGCTAGTTCAGACTACTAAAAAACAAAAACGTCTAGTGACTTTCAACAAGGATTGGACAAAAACTTTCGATTGGATTTAGCCTGGTAGAGATCAGTTCAAGTGCTGCAAGATGCAAGAATCACCCTTTTACAATAAATCATGGTGATGAAAGTGATATTATGCGACACGCGAAGTCCAAAGCACACATTGAAATCGGCAAGCTCACGAACACGCTGACATGACTCCAGATTCCTAGGATCTTGGTAGCATTGCTCCAGTAAATTTGACCATGAGAAAAAGTAAATTTGGGTTTGGGTTTTGTTCATCCGCTAGACGTTATGCAATTTTTTTGCGTATACGTTCTTGTACAAACCAATTTTTTTAAATTACAAATTTAGTTATTTTAAGTTTAGTTGGTAATTCCATATTTAACAATTATTTTTATTTTTTGTTAAGCTTCAATGTTTTGATAATTAAAATTTTATTAAAACGTATATTTTTTTAATATAAAATTATCAGGATTGGACTATGTTCCATTGATCTCGGACAGGTTTGATAAATTGGCCAGATAATTACTTGTGCGGTTTTAAGTAATCCACCATGACTCTAGAATTGAAAAGTTTAGTTAAGTTTAAACTTACTTTTACTTACTTTAACTTACCTACTTTTACTTACTCTTCCTTACTTTTACTAAGTTTAAAGCACTTACTTTTACTTACTTTCATTGTACTATATTTACTTACTTTTACTCACTTTTACCATACTATATTTACTAACTTTTACTTATTTTGCCCCCTCCCCGCGGGCGGTCTTTCTGGGGTGGATCGCCCGCGGGCTCCTGCCTCCATGTGGCGAGGGGGGGTCAGCCGCGGCTGGGGGCCCTGCCGGGTCCCCCGCCCGTTTGCGAAGTGGACTTTTAGCATACCCTGCTATCCTACAGCCCCCTCTTTCCTGTCTTCCCCTCTTTACCCTCTTCCTTGCCCCCTCTGTTTTTTCTGCTTTCTCTGTTCACTTCGCGCGCCCCGTGGGCTGCCGGGGCTGGTCGCTGGGGGTCTCGCTCCCATGGCCGGGGCCGGACTAAGTTGGCTGGTAGGGTGCCCAGGCCTGGGACCCTGGGGGGCCTTGGTCTTTGCTGCCGGCGGGGGAGAACTTTCGACGCTGCAAGGGCCACTTTTGAAACGGGGGTACCTACATGGGACGAGGCACCCATCCCCCGCTGGCATGCGAAACAATAAAAATTTTCTTTATGGAAACACTTACAAATCTAATGGACCTCGTTGACGACCCGGCTTGTGCATCTGACCTCCCTCTGACTACCTCTTTGGACCTTGGGTCTGGTAAGGGCAGTCGGCAGCCCTCGCCCACCCCGTCTGCTCTTCTTGCCAACACCACCCTCCCTCTCTTCCCCAGGCTCGTGGCGCCGCTGCCCGACCCCCGCCAGTGGCGGATGGACCTGCAGTGGACCCCCCTACCCCTGGATTCCCCCATATTCCACGTCCCGATAGGGACCCACCTGCTTTTTCGCCCTCAGGTGGGAAGCCCGCGGCCCCGGTCGCCTCCCACTCCGGTCGGGCCTCATCGCCCCCGGCCCCCTCGGCCCCTGGGGGACGTGGGACCCGACGTCGCCGTCCGCCTTTCTCGTCTCCCCGTCCCCTCGAAGTACCGGTGGTGTTTGGCCCGACGTCTTCGCTCGGCCTTAGGACGGTGGACAAGTTCCTCGTCCTCCGCCCCTCCTCCTCCAAGCCCCTCCCCACTAACCATGAACGCCTCTTTCGAGCGATCCATGGGTGACGGGGACGGCTCGTTTTGACCTTCGGCCTCAGAGGGATGGCTCCATTCTGATAAGGTCGCGTTCCTCTGTCGAAACCTCCTCTCTGCTCGCTATCCCCAATGTCCTGGGCTGCGGGATTACGGTGTCCCCCCACCCCCGCCTCAATCAGTGCCAGGGCACAATTTACGCTGCTCGTCTTCTACCCATCCCGGTGGAAGACCTCCAGATTGACCTCGCCTCCCAGGGTGTTGAGGTGTACCGCTTTCCCGACAGATCGCGATCCCCAACCGCCCCTTCTCCTCGCCTGCTCCTCACTTTCGACTCACTGGTGCCCCCCGTTTCGGTATTCTGGGGCTTTGGTGAGAGACGAGCGTGCGAATTCTCAGTACGACCATACGTGCCAGATCCTACGCGCTGTTTTCAGTGCAATAGGTTTGGCCACGTGAGCAGCTCCTGCCGTCAGCCGGCCCCGTTGTGTGTCCGCTGCGGCGGCCCTCCCCACCCCTTGCCCTGTACTGCTCCGCCTTCCTGCACCAACTGCCATGGACCACACCTGCTTCATCCCGCTCTTGCCCGTCCTTCCTCTTTGAAAGGGAGGTTCGGGCCCTCTGTTCATCAGAGTTTCTCAGCGCTCGGGAGGCGCGGGACCGGTTGCGTGGCTGCGAGGCCCGGCGTGGTGCCTCGTACGCCGAGGCTCTCCGTTCCCGGACCCCGTCCTCACCGGCGGTTCCCAACGCGCCTCCACCCACCGTGTCCGCTACTCCCAGTCCATCCTCTGCCGCCCAGCGGACTCCTACCGCGGCTCCCCGTACTACCAGCGCGTCCCCACGTGCTCCCTCCGCGAACGCCGATGCTTCGTCGGCAACCCCCCCTGCCCCTTCTACGCCCTCTCCACCGGCGCCTTCGGCCACCCCCATTCCGGATCGTGACCCGCCGTCACCCATGCGGGCCGCACGACGGAGGGGTAGGGGCCGCAAGCGCCGCGCCAGTGGTGACCCCGAAAGGTTCGAAGCCATAAGCCTCGCATCACCTTCCTCTCCCAAACACAAACGCCCCCTTCGCCCTACCGCCCCGGTGTCCTCACCGTCCCCACTGCGCAACCGTTATGCACGCTCCCCCCTGGGGTCCCCGACGGCCCTCGTGGTGGGGGCTGAGATACACCCCTCTCCGGCCCGGTCGATGGACCCACTGGAGGGGGAACTCGCCCGCCTGGTCGGCGTGGGTGGGACGTGCACGCCCCCGCGCTTGACCCGCCCCATCTCTCTCCTCGACCTGCCAATGCCTCTGGGTGAGGTATTATTTTCCACTCCCCCTCGTAGTCCTGCCTCCCCCGCACCTCCGGTGAAGGGAGGGGCATTCTGGATACCTCTCACATCCCCTTCTCTGCATCGCTCTCCCCCGGACGTCCGGGAGACTCCTCTTCTGGAGGACTTGCCGGCGTCTGGTTCCACATCGCCCCCTCGTCGGGGTGACCTTCGCCCTCGTTCGGCGTCCCTCGCTGAACTCCGGGGCTTTCCGATTCCCTCTTTAATCTCGGGCCGCCCGATCGGCCCACCCACCCCATAACCATCCTTTACGCTGACTTCCTACCCCTCCCTATACCTCGCTCCTGCAGTGGAACATCCGCGGGCTCCTGGTAGGCCTCGAGAGTCTCTCCTCTCTCCTGGCCTCCAGGTGTCCGGCGTGTTTCTGCCTTCAGGAGACGATTCTGGGATCCCGTTCCCTCCCTCGAGTGTCCGGTTACTGCGGGCTCCCTTCCCCGCCTCTCGATGGGGCGGGGAGGGGGGGCGCCGCGGTCTTCGTGCACCGCTCCGTCCCTTTCCGCCCCCTCCCGCTCCGTACAGTCCTGCAAGCTGTGGCCGTGCGCCTTTCCTTGGGGCGCCAGCTCACGGTCTGCTCTCTTTACCTCTCCCCTAACGTACGCCCTCCACCCGATTCTCTCCGTGACCTAATTCTTCAGCTTCCCCGCCCTTTTCTGATTCTCGGGGACTTCAACAGTCGGGACCCGGCCTGGGGGGACGTTTGCTCCACCTTTCTCTCCGGGACCCTTCTCTCCCTTATGGACGAGCTCGAGTTCACCTTTCTGAACGATGGCTCCACGACAGTTTCACCTGTATCGACCTTTCCCTGGTTTCCCTCGAAATCGTGACGGAGTTCACCTGGGAGGTCCTGCCGGATTCTTCCGGCAGTGACCATTTCCCAGTGTGTCTTACCCCGACCCGTCTCCTCCCCCCCACCTCTGTCCGCCCGCGCTGGCTGTTCGCCCGAGCAGACTGGGCCTCATACGCGAGGGGCACGGCGATCTCGCCATCAATTCCTGCCTTTCCCTCCGTCAGTGAGGCCCTCGCCTTCCTCGAGAGTAAGATCCTCTCGGCTGCCGCCAGTTGCATCCCCCGTACCTCTGGCTCCCCCAGGCCGCGAAGCGTCCCATGGTGGACCCCAGAGTGCTCCCATGCCGTTCAGGAGCGGCGCCGTGCCGGCCGCCGCTTCTACCGGACCCGCCAGCTGGAGCACAAGATAGAATTTCAGCGCCTGAAGGCAGTGGCCCGTCGGGTCCTGAAACTGGCCCGGCGTACCTCCTGGCGGAGTTACGTGTCCGGGATCTCCCCCTCGACTGTTTGGCGCAAGGTGCGTAGCTTTGAGGGGACCCGTGTCCCCCCTCGACCCCCGGTGCTTCGGGTCGGGGACGACGAGTTCGTCTCCGATCCGGAGGCCGTCGCGAACGCACTCGCGGCGCACTTCGCAGCCATCTCCAGTTCCGATTCCCCCCATTCCCGCCGCGACCCACCGGATTTTCCACCTCATAGGGATGACCCCTATAATCACCTCTTCCGCATGACGGAGCTTCGGGAGGCCCTCCGCCCCCGACGCTCCTCCGCACCCGGCCCCGATAATATCCCCTATGACTTGTTACGGCACCTCCACCCCTCTGCTCTCAGCTTTGTACTGGACCTCTATAACCGGATTTGGTTGGAGGGTTCATTCCCGGACCGGTGGCGTGAGTCCATCGTCGTCCCCATCCCGAAGCCCGATAAAGACCCCTCACTCCCGTCGAACTATCGCCCCATTTCCCTGACATGCTGCGGCTGTCCCTTACTCTGGAGGCGAGTGACCAATACCCTGCTACCCAGGCTGGTTTCCGGCGCTTCCGGTCTACCACCGACCCCCTCCTCCTCCTTAGCCACGACGTGCAGGAGGCTTTCTCCCGGCGTCACTTTGTACTCGCCGTCTTTTTCGACCTCCAGAAGGCCTACGATACTACTCGGCGGAGCGCGGTCTTTGACTGCTTACGCTCCCTGGGTTTCGTAGGCTTTCTCCCCTCCTTTATTTATAACTTCTTGTCCGCCCGTTCTTTCCGCGTCCGCATCGGTTCTACCCTCTCTGACCGCTTTCCGTTGGAGGAGGGTGTCCCGTCCTGTGTTTCTCACTAGTGATGAACACAGTCGCTACGGTCCTGCCTACTTCCGTTCGTAGCTCCCTCTATGCCGATGACCTGGCTATCTATTGCTCTGGCCGCCTCCCGTCTTTGGCTGAACGTCGACTCCAGCTAGCCATCAACGCGGTGGTTCGCTGGGCGTCCTCGGTTGGCTATGCTTTCTCACCCTCTAAGTCTTCCAGTATGCTTTTCCGTCCTCGGCGCCTCCGTCTGTCGCATACCTTCGCCCTTACCCTTGCCGGCACTCCTCTTCCCCTCGTCCCATCCGTTCGATTCCTGGGTATGACCCTCGACGAATTTTTCGGTTGGGTTCCACACCTTAGGCGGTTGCGGCAATCATCTCGCCGCACCCTCTCCCTTTTGAGTCACCTGTCCCACATGACCTGGGGGGCGGACAGGCGTACTCTGCTGCGCCTGTACACCTCCCTGGTGCAATCCCGCATCGACTACGACGGTGTGGTCTACAGCTCCGCCTCCTCTCCGGCACTCCGTTTGCTGGATCCTCTTCTCCACCGTGGCCTTCGCCTGGCGTCGGGTGCCTTCCGCTCGTCCCCTGTCGCTAGTCTTCAGGTGGACTGCGGACACCCCCTCCCTGCCCCTTCGCCGGGGCCTTCTCATGGCGAAGTGTTACCTTCGCATCTGCCGCCTCCCGAGGTCCCTACTCTTCTCCGCGATCTCCCAGGCGCTACCCCGGCCTGACACGTGGCATTTCGCTGCCTCCCTGGCCGTCATCTTTTCGTCCCTGGGGATCCCCCCACCCTCTATTCTGCCGTTTTCCTTCGACCTGTCACCCCCCTGGCTGACCACCCCTATCTGCCGCTGCCAGGCGCTCCGTGGCCTGCGTAAGGAGTCTCCTCCTACCATCCTCCGGTCTTCTTTTCTGGCCCATCTTCCCGTACACTCGGACGATGTTCCCGTCTACACCGACGGCTCGCCCTCCCCTGCAGGTGTCGCGGCCGCCGTCTTCTCTCCGTCGCTGTCACCTACCTCCCGGGGTATCCCCCTGCCGGTTCAGGCCTCCATCTTTTCCGCGGAGCTCTTTGCCCTTCTGGAAGCCCTCCGTCTGGTATCGGGTTTTTCGCGGTCTTCCTGTACCAGCTTTTCGGACTCGCTGAGCGCCCTTCAAGCGCTCGAGCGCTATGATTCCCCGGACCCCCTCGTACGCATTATTCAACAGGAGTACCATGTCCTGCACACCGTTCACCGGATCCGGGTCACCTTCTGCTGGGTTCCTGCCCATGTCGGTGTTTCCGGTAATGAGGCGGCTGACCGCACAGCCCGGTCCGCCGCCTCGATGCCTCCCCTCCCCCGCCCGCTCCCCTTCTCTGACTATGTGCAGGTCTTTCGGTCCCTCTACGACCGCATATGGCAGCAGTCCTGGGACGATGCCACCGGAAATAAACTCTGGTCCATCCGCCCCCGCCTGTCATATTGGGCGTCCTCTTTCCACCGCTCCCGACACAAAGAGGTCGTCCTTGCGCGGCTTCGCATCGGCCATACGCGCCTCACGCACGGCTATCTTATGTCCCGGCAGGAGGCTCCTTGTTGCGCCTCCTGCCAGTCGCCCCTCACCGTCTTTCACATCCTTGTGGAATGCCCCACCCTGTCGTCAGTACGTCGTCGCGCCTTCCCGTTCCTCTCTGATTTCCCCCTCCCCTATCGTTTACGTCTTATGCTCGCTGAGAGCCCTCTCTTCTCGCTTGACTGTCTTTTCCTTTTCCTCCCAATCTCGCCTCCTCTCTGAGCTTTAGGTGACTTCTCACCCGTCGTCCGCGGTCCTCCCACTTCTAGTGCCTTTCCCCCGTCTCCGTTTCTCTCTCATATTCTGCTTCGCCATGATATCCGCTAGCGTATAGCGGGAAATGGCGGTAAACCCCCCCCCACCCCCCCCACCCCCCACCCAAATTTGTATTTTTTTCAGGTAGTCAATAATGGATCCTAATATTGATGAAGTTGGAGAGAAAAGTGAGGGTGTTAAAAGGGGTTACTTTTGTGGTCAATGCAAGAACAAATATTCAAAGAAGCAAAACTGGGAGGAACATTTTAATTCCAAAAAAAATATTTGTTACAATACAAGAGGTCCCAGAGTTTGGGCCCACAGCTTAGATATTGCAGTAAAGAAATACCAGGATGAAGTGCAGCAAAGAGATACGGCAAAGCAGTCATTTAGTTTGTTCACAAAATGTGCTAGTGCTAGACCTCAGAAAAATGAACCAACTTCATCAACTGCTAATCTAGAAAATGAAACTTTTTCACTAGATGTTTCACAGACTGAAGAAAGTGCTTCTCCTCCACCTAAGAAACAAAAGGTAAGTGAGGAATCTGCGCATCAGACTAACAAAACTGCTTTAGAGGAATTTGAAAATTCCCAAATCCAGAAGACATTGAATGCAATTTTGCGCCTAACAAAAGAAACTCACCAAGCTGTTGTGGTTAATAAAGAGAAGAGTCAAAATATGCCTTCAAGTTCAAGTGTTTCATCCAAATCTAATAAAGCAAAAAGCAACAAATTTGACATTTCCATAGCCCATTTAAGCAAGTGTAAATCAATACAAGAAATCCTGAACAATGATTTGATCAAATCTACATTCAAATTGGTGGAAAAGAAGGATCTAGAGCATGCTGATGATTCATTTTCAGTACCAAGTGATATAATGGAAAACATTGCAAATAGTGACACTAATATGCCTGATGTAGATATAGCTGTTGAGGATGAAGATGATGATAATCAAGAAGATATTGATGCTTCTGATGATAAAATGTTTACATTATATTGCATAGCCTGCACAGACCCCAAAGCATGTGCTTCAGACAAACATTCTAACATAAAAGGTTACTTCAATGTTAAAGATTTAACCTATGTATGCAAACAAGGAGAAAATCAAGAGAGATGGTTTAGAAATCTGAAAACCCACCTGAAGAGACATTTAATTAAACTTCAGCATCATCAAAGAGCTGCTGTTTATGAAGTGATGAAAACATCTTCTCGGAACACTACTAAACGCATAGAAGACTTATGTGGCAACATCTTATACTACATAATGAAAACAAACACTGCATGGGCTCTATATCCAGTACTTCTAGCTGTATTACATAGGTCAGGTTGTGAGGTTGGAAATTTGAATCATAGCACACATGCGTGCGAGACAATTTGTGAGCTATTAGATAATCAACTTAAAGAACAAACTGTAAAGTGGTTCTTAGAACAAACTTCAGTAACAATAACAGCTGACATTGGAACAATTTTGGGATTAAGCATGCTAGTTGTATTAGTTATGAGTGAAGAAGATAAGACTGTAAAACTTGCTGGGATAAATTTAGTACGCAGCAAATCAGGAGTTTATTTGGCCAATGAAATTTTTGATGTGTTGAAGTCTCCTAATCACTTGAAACTATCTGAAGAAGCAATTAAATCCAAGGTATCTGGAATGGTTGGAGATGGGGCTTTTTGTAAGGACAACGAGCCATTTAAAAACGAAATGAAAAAGTTGTTTGGAGAAAATTTCAAATTTCGATGGGACTTAATGCATCTTGTGAACAGAGCCCACGTTGATGCATTGAAGAAAATTTGTAAACTAAGTGAGCTTTTAGACTATTCAGAATCACACTTCAAATCTGAGATCAGGCCTTGACTATACCAATATGGTTCTTGACAATATCATTGGTTTTAAGAGACCAAAACTCAAATCTGATACTCGCATGGTTAATTACGAATTTGATCAATTTGACAGATTTGTGGAAAATTGTTTTTTTTGATCATCCACAAGAGAAAGAAATTAGTGCCAAGTTCTATGTATTGATTTCCTATGTAACAAAGATTATGTTGCAAGTAGCTCAAAAAACCACAGTTAGTGCAGAATTTGTAGAAAATATATTTTATAAAGGAGGAGGGAAAACTGTTATGTTAAGAGTGATGGAAACAATTTCCAAATTAGCTAATGGAGGAAATGCAAATGATGTAGTTTCTGAATTTAAGCACGATACCACAGGGCAGCAAAAGGAACTAACAGCTGAGGATTACATCCTAAATGAAGTTTACAAATACATCAAGAAACGTTCTGATTACTACCAGGTTGCTGAAGTTGCTAGACCATCCAGAACCAGATCTGAAAGTAGTTTTACAAAAGACTCAGTGATAAATTGGCTGACAGAATATATAGAATAGCTGTGGAAAGGAATCACAGAGATTAAAGCATTTTGATAAAGATGGATCAACTGCCTGGAGTGAAGCACCAGCTGAAGGGACATTCTCCATTCTTGGTTACATTGTTGAACACAAAGGATCCATTAAGCCATCTCATTTGACTAAGCTGTGCAGAATTGTGAAGGAGGGTTCAGCTCCAGGCACTAGATCTGCTGTAATGATCACACAGAAAGCCATTGATCAGTGGCCAAGCATACATGGCGGTAAATTCACAACAAATGCCTACATGCAAGGTCTAACATCGTCCACTGTTGCTGCTGCAATGAATAAATAAACTTAAGGTGAGTTATAAACTGTACATTATTGTATTATGATGTTTAGCTAAAACAATTTGTAATTGGTATGTCGTCAATTCAAGAGTTTACTATCATTAACCTATCTAGTGGTGTAAGGGGAAAAAAAGTAAATTCAGAGCTGTGCTCCAGTAAATTTTTTCAAATCGGGAGTCATGCACGCTGATATTTTTGTGAAAAAGGATTCCCAAAACGAAAATGAAGTGGCTCTCGCTGAAACATCTTGCTACCACCATGCTATTTATCATTCACACAGTTACAACTCAGCTGGTTGCGGGAGCAGTTTGTTTAAAGGTATGTTTAGAGATTCCAAAATTGCTGTTAAATTTTCTTGTGGACGGACAAAGCTGTCATCGATCATCACAAACGTTTTGGCTCCACACACTAAGGAGTGGTAATCATGCATTTTCTCTTTGTACTGATGCTTCCAACAAAGGAAACAAAATCCTTCCCGTTAGTTCTACGATATTTTGATACTTCACAAGGAATCAGGACGTCCTCATTATCGTTCTTTTCTTTGGATTCCGAGGACTCGGCCACAATTTTTGCAGCAGTTCGGCAAAGGTTAGAAACACTGATTGTCGCTCAAGCAAATGGTGGCTTATGCAGCAGATAATGCCAATATAAACTATGGGAGTATAATGCCAATGCCAATATAAACAATGGGAGCCATAATCAACACCTCGTCAAAGCTGGTGGTAACTTGCACAAAATACACAATGCTATTAAAACCGCGTGTAACTGTCTAAAGTATGATATAGAGGCAATCATCATAAAAATTTACGAGTTCAGCTCTTCCACTAAAAAAAACTGCCGAACTAAAGGAATTTTTCAACTGGGTGGAGACCGATTGGTCTGAATTGTTGCGCAATGTGCACACCCAATGGCTCTCTTTATTGGCAGCAATAGAAAGATTGTCTTCTTCTTTTGAGCCCGTTAAAGCTTATTTTTTAAGTCGACAGTGTGCCACACACTTGAAAAATGTTTTTTGATGATGAGCTTGGAGAAGCCTATCTAGGATTTGTAATGAACATTTGCACCGATATTCAGCCAGCATTGAAAAAACTTGAAACAAATGAAGTGATAATTGTTGAGTTATACATATCGTAATCATGAGTAATATTATACAAATGTTACGTGAGAGAGGCTGAAAACTTTTATGGATTCTTGGCTCGGCAATTGATACAGAAATGTGATAATGAATCGGCAGTTAAACGATTCGAGATTGATTGTCAAAGTTTCCTCGATGTAGCAATCAATTATTTGGAGAAATGCTTCGACTTCGAGGATAGAAAACTTCAAGCCATAAGCTGCTTAGATTTAAAGTCCCAAAATTTGAAGAAATTGTGGAACTCTTTCAGCTCTTCCAAATTGAAGTGAATGGTGATCTACTTTTCAACGAATTCATCTTTTTAAAAAGATTCATTGTAGAATTGAACGATAGCGATAAGTCGTTACCTCTGGATCAACGATGGGTGCTTTTCTTCAAGGCCTTTCCATCTCCAAACCTCGCAAAAATTCTGGAACACATATTTTCCATTCCTGTCCAACGCTGTCTGAAAGCATTTTAAGTTTGACCATGGTGCAACCAACTGGAGGAAAGAGAGAAATCAGCTGCTCCTCAAAAACTTAGAATCAGAACTCGTGATTAAAGAAAATTTTTCTGTGACTTGCGAGGAATTTGTTATACTTGAAGTCAGAAGATGGAGCTAAAATTTTGAAGAAGATTAAAAGTTCAGAAAAATATTGGCGTGTGTCATAATATAATTAGTAAAGCGATGTATACTACAATATTTAATATACTATGATAATTTCAATATTATTCACGATGTTTAATTGTTAAGCATTATTTTAATAATTTTTCTAATTTTGTTTGTTGTAACCGTTGAAGAATCTAGTTTCAACTTGAAAAAAAATTTGGTCTTAAAAAAAACCTCTAAAAATTTTTGTCCTGCATGGGCATTTGAAAAATCTGGCAACCCTATTCGGACCCCACACCCCACGTAAAGCTGTAAGCTTTCTCCGTCATATGACCTTAGATGTTGCGGAGGAAGTTTAAACAACCCTTCAGAATGATGTTAACTGCCGGATTTAAGTTTTCTTAATAAATTGAGCTACCTTTTATTAATTATTAAAATATAAGTAGGCCTTTTGCTGGTGCTCCTTTAGTATGCGATCTACAGACAAATTCACACTTTAATATGCGGTCTACACCAATTTGTTTTTTAAATGTAGTTAAAGAAGGTTGAAATGACAATCTTACTTGAAAAAAATTTATTGAAAAGTTAAAAACAAAAAGTTTAAATGTAAGTATACCTTCTTAGCTTGTTTACTAATTGCTTGTTTACATCCCAATGTCAGTCGCCCTTGACGATTGGTTAGGTTTAGTCATGATATTTTCGTTAGTTTTAACGAAAATATCTTTGACTAAACCTAACCAATCGTAGGTAGCCCGCATACTATAGTAGCACCGGCAATTGAATTGTTTACAACTTTACTGCTTCAAATTTCTCAAGCTACTGATGTTAAACAATCATTTTGAATTTCAAGGTCAAATAGGGTCTAAGTCATGTGAGTGAGTCATTTAGCGAAAAAAAAAGAGCGGCAGAATGCGTGACCAGGCACAAATTTAACGAAAAAAAACCTGTAGACTGCACTTTGAACAAAGTAGAGCGTGGCAGAATTTGTAGACCGCATACTAAAGGAGCACCTTTTTGCTTCTATATGACGTAACTTAGATGTTAATTTTCAATGGCATTATTACAGATCGATTGGAAAAGAGTTAACAACGACTTAGAAACACGCGCTAAAAAAATTACCAAAGAAGTTGAATCTCGAATGAAACCTGGAGTTGCGGATGAAGTGAGTAGCCACTGTAATTAGGATGTAGTCTTACTTAAACACTTGGTACTTAAATAGGGCTTCAGTATTGTCAAAGATAAATAAGTAAATGTGTTTTCAGTGAATTAATTTTGGTGGTGATAAACTAAAAAAGAAGTGCATATTTTATAGGAACCTTGAAAATAAAATAGGCCTAAACAAACTTTTTGTTTAGTGTAAGCTAGGCCAAATTATCTCCTTTTCTTTATTGTCCTTTTTTAGTTGATTGAAAATATGAAGTATTTATTATTTTTTCTTTTATCGCAAACTACTATTCGTATTTTGTCTCATCATAATTTTTTTTAAGTCAAGAACTCCTTCATTTCAGGCGGTTCGTTTAGCCCGCGAAAATGCGGTTTTGGCCGCGAGCTTTGCCGGCGGCATTCTCTTAGGAATGGCTTCATCTTAAATGTTTTAAGCAGAGGTAAAAGTCTCGTTCGTTACATTCAGAATTTTGATGCCCTTGCGATTGGTTTTTGGTGCCTTTTATTTATGCTCACGCCGTAAGCTTGTATTTAGCTTATAAATAATCCGCAGGTGTACAACCAATACTTTTTACTACACTTCTCTGAAGGCTATTTGGGCAGCACACTACATGGTTCATAAAGTTATTTAAAACGCATGCTAAATTTACTCTATACGTAGAACACTAACACTTAGTAAGTTGGGCATTGTGCTATTGTGATTTCAAGAGAGGGAAACTTGTATTAAAATTAAGGCCTAATCGGATGTTAAGTCGCATATCAGGCTTTTTTTTTTTTCATTATCATCACTCGTGAATGTGACTCGTAACATGTTAATGTTTTTGAAGGAGTTCTTGGCATAGTTACATCCTGATTTTAATTTTAAATTATAGGAAGGCCTAACATTTTTCTTCCACTGAAAAACCTGAGTCACGTTAAAGTTTTATTAACTTCTGAAAATACTTTCAAGATGTTCTTTAAAAGCTTGCATTATTTGAACTTTACTATAATAACGGGTCGTTCGCACGAAGACACAATACTAACAGTAAAATACTTTGATTTTGCGCTTCCTTGCTTATTTGCTTTGTTTAGACCAGGGGTTCTCAACCTTTTTTCGGCTGCGTACCTCTCGATGACTTCGGCAAGTGCCCCGTACTACCACCCACACCTTACTCAAAATTGCTCAAAAGATGGCGTACCCGCTACGCCGTCTTTTAGTTCCAAAGCAGGATGCCGCGTATCCCAATTTGGGAACCCCTGGTTTAGACGAATGGTCTAACATTTTTTGGTTGCATATTATCCAGAAAAACTTGGTACTCTGGTTATGGGGTAGGCGAACCATGACGCATTCAGATGATGTAGCAACCTACAGATGGTTCGAATCCCACGTGAAGTTGTAGGTTCCCTCTATCATATGACCTTTGTCTTTACAAAGGAAGTTTAACCGCAAACATTTTTATTTTTATTATTATTATTATATTATTATTATTATTATTATTAATAATAATAATAATAATAATAATAATGACAATGACAATGGTGTAAACTCCAAATTATCAAATTAGCTTTCTTTTGTACTGAAATTTTTGAGATTCTCATCTCGCCTCATGTCATTGGAAACCAGTTGTTTAGAGGGGTATCATTAATATTAACAATGTTTTATTACTTGCGCGTTTGAGGTTGTAATGATAGCTCGTTCTTGGTGGTTTGGCTTACAGCAAAGTTGAGAATTAATTAAACTAATATATAGATGGAGTTTAGCAACCACGGTTTCTTAATTTCAGAGAAGTTTGTCAGAGCAGTTTGACAGAAGATTAAATAAAGCTGTAAGAAGAGTCGAAGAATTAGAAGCCAAAGCTGATAGTTGGTTAAACAGAAGGTTTAAATCTGGCCAGAAATTATACCGTAAATATATATTGGGGAAATCTTCAGAAATAACTGTGGAAGAATTGTATGCTATCCATATGTATCTTCTGGCTTTTACCGCATGCACAATGATGGGAAGAGCCTTAGGGAAAGTTCTTTAATTAGTATTGCCTTCACTATATAAATGTGATACATTTTTTATTTTTTCGTTGAAAAAAATCTAGTCTTCTATATATATGTTAGATCTAAATTTGTTATATATAAATTAGTCATTTTTACGTTAGAGATTGATTTATTTTATATTTTCAGTGGCTTAATTTGTAATACTTCAAAATTTATGAACTTTCGATGTGAATTTAATTTGAAATATCACTTCAAGTGACATTTTCCTGATTGTCGTTTGGCCTTTATAATGAAATGTATTCTTAGTCACTTGAAAAGTAAAATAGATGTGAAGTTTGATGAAGGTAAGACATTTTTTTTTACTATTACTATTGTAAATATAAGTGTAGGTATTAATTCTTCAGTACCTAGAAAATCGTACATACGTGGTAAGACTTAATACGTATGGGTGGTAGTAATTATAGATCGTAGGTTTCAACAAGTTTATCTAAGCTTTCTTGGAAAATAAATTTGAACTCCAATAAGCTCAATTATTCTATTCATTTTTTTATTTTTTTTACACATAATTTCGTTGTTCAAAACAGTTTATCTGCTTACGGATCATGATTATTTCAGAATGGATTCATGGTTGGTTTGAATGCTAGTTGGTCACTCAAGACTCATTATCTCTATCCAATCCATTTTGCTGTTTCTTCCCGCTTATAAAGCCATCTTCTGTTCTCACTCTTCGTTATTGAGAGCAAAACAGTCATTTAAGTTTTCCAGTGGGCAAAATGGAATTAGGTAATTTTAAATTAAGAGACTTTGTGACTGTGTTTAAAGTTTATAATTAGGGCACAAGTTAAGATGGACAGTCATCCTAATAATCGAGTTAGTGCTTATAACAAATTTTAATTGGTTTATCAGTACAGTATTTCTATTATCCGTGTATTCTTCATAGGCTAACTTGAAAATAATTGATGATTATTTTAGAATAAATGACTTTTAGTAAACTACTTAATTTATTTCTCTGAAACTCCATATTCTGAAAATTTATGAACTTTCCCAGTCTTTTTATATTTCCATTTTTACTCTTAATATGATCTACGCTTATTGATAACATATGCTGTTCACGCTTAAATTGAATCATTAGTAAAAAAGAACTTGAACAAAATTGAGTTGCTGAATCATAGAATTTTGAATGTAGGCCCAACTCGGTAAATATTTAGCCAATACGATTACGCGTAAAGTTAAAAAAAATTTGATGGCTTTCATATTTCATCCAAAGTTCTGACAAGCCTTCCAAGATTCACAAAAATGGATGGTTATGATGAGAAGGAAAGAAATGGGAGTCTGCACACTTCTTTCGTTTTGCAAACTCCTCCAGGTGGTATATTGCATTTCTGAAATGCAGGACGAATGTTGAAGTTCTGTGCCGTTCATAAATCAGTAAAATTGGCACACTAACAATTTTTGCCTTGGCACAAATAGAAAAAAAAAAATCTGAATTTTCAGAGAAATTTATTAGTCCAAATATCGATTTTGTATGCAACACGCCAATTCAGTGTAATAAAACCAGTCTCTGTTCGGTATAGAATCGTTGGTACGTGCGAAATGGCCATTCTTGTGGTGGTTTTTATATCTTAAGGATGTTAAAAAGAGTGCAACACGAGTATTTATTTAAAAGAATTCCAAATTGAGCACATGAAATGATTGTACAATATCACCGTAATGACTTCACATTTGATATAGTATATTATGATTGTTCAATATCACTGCGTGAACCTAATACTTGTCCATAACTACGAGGGTTGTTCAAAAAGTAAGTTTACAAGATGTTTTGAAAAAACTTTTATTGCAAGGCAAGTAATTATTACAAGTATTTCAACAACTTAATACTATTCTATATAATCACCAAACATTTGTTGTAACGTGGAACAAGCTTTCCGATGCCAGTAGAGTAAAATGTAGAATCCTTAGTTTTTAAGTAGTTTCGTACGGCCACTTCTGCATTAGGATTGTTTTAAACAACTTCACCTCCGAGGTGTTCCTTTAGGGCTGGAAACAAATGAAAGTCGCTTGGTGCAAGGTCAGGACTATCGGGGTGGGGGATGATTCATGACTACCCAGTGGAACGATTCCAAAAGTTGGCGTGTTTGATTTGCAGTGTGAGGGCGTGCATTGTCATGCAAGAACACCACACCCGCAGTAAGCAACCCGGCACGTTTTCTTCTGATAGCCATGCGGAGTTACTGTAATGTTTCACAAGGAAAAGTGGCATTTATTGCTCCTTTTTGCATGAATTCAACATGCAAAACGCATTGATGGTCCCAAAAAACCTTCGCCGTTATCTTACCAGCTGATGGCGCAATCTTCAACGTTTTGGTTCGTGGTGACCCCGGATATTGCCACACATGCCTAACAAAATATTGTACTATGCATAATTAACCTTGCAAATTTACTTTCTTGAACAATCCTCGTAAAATTGGTAAAAAAAAGTATTTAAATGTTAATTGAACATCTGGTGTTAAAGACTTTCTTCAAAGCTTGTTACAATTACTTTTATTTCCTAGTAAATTATAAAAGATGACTAAAGAATTCAAGTTGTATAATGTCTAACGTGTACTTATACTGAGTAAAAAGTCCTTGCTAATCAAGACAAATACATATTTCCACAGTAAAAACAAAAATTAAAATGTTTCAGACGACACCTATGTATTACTACTAAAACAAAACGAAGCCCCTGCATACTGAAATTCATTATTTTACTCTAACAACATGATGCACGACCACAGAACAGTTGCAGGCTAACAAATATCATGCTCTTACACACACAAAAATAGTAGCAGTAGGAAAGTATAGAACAGCCACTGTTGACAAAGTTGTTGAATGATTTGTAGGAAAAAGTATAATGAATAGCTTTGAGTTAATTCACACCATACGTACTCTTATCTCGTGTACCCAATTATGCAGTAAGGAATAGGGGAAAATAAAAATCGTATGAAGCACGGAACTACTAAACTATACCATGCAGTTTTTTCAAGGATTATTTTATATACAAGTAGTAATTTCATTACCATTTCTCAGATGAAAGCCATGGCCATGGCCATTGTACTGAGATTAGCTTTTAAAAATTTAGTTACACTGCCATCTTTCGCTCTGGAATTACTTGGATAAGGGAGCACTGATCCAGGCCACACACACCAGTTTAAAAATTCTCAAGAGTGTAAATCGTGTGTGCGATTTCCTCCACTTTGAGAAAGAACTTACTATAACCATTTATAGTACGTCCTTCGCAATGGAATTACTTAAAGGAAGCGCTGGCCAGCAATCCCAATTTGAGAATTTTCCCGACAATGTACATGCTGTGGAGTACGCTTAATATTTTTTCCCTTCACAAAATTTTTATTGCACACTTTAAAACTAAATTTCTATTCTAGCTTAGTAGTTTTCCAAAGTGGAGTAATTAATTCGGAGGTTTTGACTCGCGAGAAGTTTTATGAAGCTGCTTCTCATCTGAGACCAGACCTACATTCATTATAAAAAGGAACATCTTTACTTCTATGGGGTTTATGTACCCAAACGCTTCTCCGACAGTAAGGTCGCGTCAGCAGCAGGCAGGAAGCGCCTCAATCGCTCACATTCACTTCATTAGCTGACATGGCAATATATACAATTAGCTAAGTTAAATATGCCTCAACTATTCCTAAAAAGTACAAACAATCTTACGGTGTATGCTCAAATAAGCGTCCCTGAAATTTAAAAAGTCTTCGAAGGTTTTGATTCCCGAGAGATCCCATCAAGCTTCGGATCTCTACCAACTAGGTATCATCTGAGGACTCCGTGCTCTGAAACCAGACCAGACCAAGGCATCCTACTACATTTATTGGCAAAGGGAACATTACTGCTGCTACTTTATCCTGACGAGCCTTCTGTGCAAGCAGCTCCCTTTCTGATGATGGGGAGAAAAAAAAAGGAGCGACTTCCCAAAATAATCTAACAGCTATTCAGAGGTTTTGGCTCACGAGAGTTCCCACGTAAAGACCTGACCAGTGCTTCCTACTACATTTACGATCCAAAGGGATCATCATCATCCCTAACTCCACCCCAACCAACTCCCCTTATCACCTTCTTTAGCTGGTTTATTCGAAGGTTTTGACTACTAGGCGTTTCTCCTAGTGATAACGCCCAGTGCTCTGCAACCAGACCCGATCAGCACTTACTACTACATTTACTACGAAAGGAAAATCGGGCCGCTTCCGATGCTAAATAAAAAATACTCCTAATTTCATTCGCCCTGTAATGCAAATTGATGCGACTAAAATACCTGTGCAACATACTCAAACATGTGTACCGAAGTGCTCGCCAATATCTCAGATTAAAAGGCCCCTCGCGAGGTTCCTCAAATTTTTTGCCCCTTATTTTAAAACCACTGTTTATCTAATATTCCTATTTTCTAAGTGAAAAAATTTTCATAATTTACATTGTCAAAACGATTTAAAATTTTAAACACCTAAAATACTCGTAATTCGCCTCAAATGCAGTTTCAAATGTATACAAATTCAGCTTTTTAATTCTATCTTCGTATGTTTTACCACAATTGGAATAAGCTTTGTTGCGCGAAGCCAAACCCTTTCTACCCTTCCTATATCGTTATTCACATAGGGCAACAAAACTGTACAGCATCTTCCTAAATGAGGCCCAACAAGTGTGTTGTATAACCAAGACAATATCTTTAGATTTGTACTCAAAATTGAGAAGAAACAATACTCTATTAGCTTTACTGTTCGCGACTGAGCAATGTTTTGAGAACTTTAAACAGTTTTTAACACCAACACCTAAATCCTTTTCCTCAGAGCTTCGTTCAACGCACAATCTCCCACGGTATAATTGAATTTACAAAGGAACACAAAGAACATCAAAAGGCAACAGACCGGCTGGTCCCTACGAGGCTATCTGTTTAAGGGGAAGGTTAAAAGATGGAAGAAAATTTAAAGACTAGTGAAAAGTTTAAAGCAGAGGAGAGAATCAGAGTGGAAACCCTACAATACTTTTTTGCGATAACAAATGCTTCTAAACGCGACCGAATTTCTTTCAGCTACGCTGGCTGGCAATCCATTCCACAAATTAATTACGTATATGATTGAATAAGAAATACTTAGCTTCATTCGAATTAAAATGTTTACCCACTAATTTCAAACAATTACCCAGAGTTCTATCTGCATTTCTGAAGATGAAATATTTTTCAGCGTCGACGTTATCAAAACTTTTAATCATTTTAATTTACTGTTATGATAACCTACTGTATATGCGTGACTTTACATTTATCTACGTTAAATTTCATTTGTCACTTATTAGACCACTCAACTAAATTATTAAGATCGCGCCGTAAACTCTATCTAGTAAACTAATTTCTTCACCCGCGATTTCAGTGTCATCAGCAAATTTAAAAATTTTACAGCAATAAATTGATCGTTAACATATAATAAATTCTGCCCTCAAAACGGATCCTTGAGGAACACCACTAGTTACATTAGCCCACCATGAGTCTGCCCCATTAATTACTACCCTTGGTTTTCTACCAGTTAACTAATTATCAGTGCAATTTAAGACGACCCTTTATTCAGCGAGTTTTAAGTTTTCCAACAATCGTTTATGCGGAATTTTGTCAAACGTCTTTAGAAAATCTAAATATATTACATTCACTGCTCTAGTACAACCACCGATATAGTCGAGACCGAGACTGAGACCAGAAAAAAGGTCTCGAGTCCTACATCACTGATTACAACAAAAAAAAAAAATTCTGATAAATTTGTTAGATTTATTTCTACGAAACCCTTGATACTGACATTATTGCTTTCAAGAGGTTCGACTATACGATCTCGACTTAGCTGATTCTAAACGCTTTCCTATAATAGTAGTTAGACTATTATAGGAAATAATTAAGATCGTTCAGAGGGAATAGACTGGCATTTACTAGCCGACCCCTAGTAAATTTATAGCGATAAATTTCCCGTTTGTTGCTTATCCCCTTTAAAAATTGGAGTTACAATAGCTAATTTAAAAGCCAAGGAGATAATCCCCTGCGATAAAGAATCATTAAAAACTAACAAATTTTTAACTAAACTAATAGCAGTCAGAATAGCTACTACGTAGCAAGTGAGGTAGAAAGTTTAAATAAGACCTAACAAGCAAGAACAAATAAACAAAACAACGGATGAATCTTTACATCCAACATCAAAACAATTTTTATAAAAGTTAATTATTATAACAAAAAGTGTAAAATTGTATTTAATAAATATTCATTTATTTATTTATTTATTTATTAATTTATTTATTAATTCAATTTAAGTACGTTCTCTACAGATACTAATATTAAATTAAAATGTTATAAAAACTACTACAGTAGTAAGGTTTTAACCGTTTTTATAATTACGGTATATAAACTTCCCTACTAAATGAAACGAAACTTGTGCATACTATTATTATTTACTTCCTATGAGCATTTTCATACTGGAAGACAACGTTGAAATATCACTCGTGTAATCTTCATATCGAGCAGCTATGCGTCTCCCTATATTTTGCATACTCCAAGCCAGATTGATGCCAGTAGAACAAGGCAATAACTATGATAATGTGCCAAAGTTGATGGGATGCTCCAATGTAATTAAATTTACCTGTGAACCAACAGCAGCATTTTCAGATGTATAGCAGGTGCCATATTTGCCCTTTCGGGGGATATTTCAAAATTAAACAAACTCAAAACTTGGAGCTTACCTGGGAGCAGGGACTCTGGGATCCTAAAGAGATAAAAAAGAAGAGCACTCCCACTGATTGCGTACATATTTAATATGCGAGGTAGAAAAACCTGTTAAGCATAAAATTGTTATTTTTAATTTTTTTTTTAATTAAAGAGCCAAATTTTAAGGGAAATTAATTTTGTACCATATATTTTATCTCCCATGTTATTTATGCCAAAAAAAATATACTGGTAAATAAACCTACGACAAACAGCAGTGAAACCCTAAAAATTTTAGTTAGAACTACAAAACTGAATTTTCAAAGCAGTTTGGTCTTTAGATGTTTTGCAGTTAAGGAAAATTAAGGTGCAAAAACGTTTTCCTCCAACTGGTCAGCCTATGAAAGAAGAGTTGAAAATAATGTTAGATATCCTCACGAGCAGTGTTTCTCAACCTTGGGGGGTTATGAGAGATGCTCATGTTATGTTTCAGACCAGCAAAGACCCTAAAGCCCCTAGGATCCACTCACGGCTGGTCTACCTAACTGTGTTCGTAATTGTGCATTGTGAATGTCCTCCGTGGTGGTGGAGGGGACCTACAATTTTACGTGGGTTCCGAACCACAAGAACATAAGAAATTTATGTAACAACTGCCTGTACATTGGCAACGACCAATTTTTACATAGCTAAATAATTACCAATTTAAAACTAAAGATAGAATCTCTGGATCCAGAGGATCGTCATAATAGACTACTATCCACAAATATGTTACACTCTATATCTATTTATAGATATAGAACCCCCCCTCATCTAGGGGGTTCCTGTGCTTAGTAAAACAATCAGCCTATATGAAAAATTGAAATTTATTTTTCCAGCTAAAATTACAGAAATATGTCAAATCAGACAAACTACTTTTTTTCTAAGCGGGAAAATCGTGTAATTTTACAGCTGAAATTATTTTCCACTTGTCGTAATCTCCATAAGAAACTTAGTCAATGTCTTTCAATGAGATAGATACAGTCAGTTTCTTTGCTGTTTTAATTGCAACCAGGGCGGATTAAGCTTTTGCGGGGCCCTGGGGCACTTAACTAGTGGGAGACCCCTACTTATAAGGGTGAAATGGGTACGGTACAGTGAATATATATACTCGTATATATTTACTTGGTAAATTAGGAAAAAGAATTATAACAATTATGAGTACTTTTTTTATTACACAATTACGAGAGTAAAATAAGTAAAATGACATTGTAGAGTAAAATAATATTGAAATAAAGTGGTGAGCATAAAACATTATGAAGTTAAAATACAATACAAATTATAGACCATGTGGGTGGCCCTGGGGCACGTGTCCCAAATGCCCCGTGGTTAATCCGCCCCCGATTGCAACCACTAATGAGAGGCCCAATTTGCGTAAGTGTAAGGTTGCAAATGGAATTAAAATTTTTAATGCTTCAGACACCAGTTCTGGATACTCGCTTTTCCGTGCTATCCAAAATGTACAAGAGTCTTCTGACAGGAATGACAACTGCAGGGTCTTGTCAAAACAAAATTCAATCAATTTATCGTGTAGGTTTCTCGCAGTTCGGCAGACTCTACCATCATTTCACGGAACGGATTCAAGGGAGGGGGGGATCCAAGGAAGGTAGATGAGGGGGTGAAAACCAGACATACATCATACCGAGCATTTTATTTGATCCACATTTTTTATATACCATAACGCTTCACCCACCATACTGCGCATGAGCTGAAAGGTATCAAAAATTCTTTGCCCCCCCCCCCCAAAGGGATGATCCACATTTAAATTATATTAAAATGCATACATGTACAATACGTTCATAAAAACGCAAACAGATAGCGTACCCTCAGTGCCACCGTCTTTTCTGCTAGTCTGCCATACGAAAGAAGGGAAAAATTGGTATATTTGGTATATACCTGGCATTAATAGAAAACAATATTTTAGGAGGAACAAATATCTACTGAACGAAATGGCATAAAATTTATCGTAGTTGCATAAAAATTGTGGATTTTATGGGCAATTTTGGAAAAATGGTGTAAAGCGTTTTATGGACCAGTAAAATTTCGACCTGGTCTACTTTGGGGATCTAGCCTAGGGGGGCACGTGCCTCCTATGCCCATCCCAGGATCCGCCCATGGGATTAAGTATCCACTTCTTAGCAACTTCTTATTGTCACGTGGGAAATAGTTCGGAAGCCGTTTTTCAGCTCAATTATGCTGCA
This sequence comes from Bathynomus jamesi, assembly GCA_023014485.1. NCBI lineage: Eukaryota > Metazoa > Arthropoda > Malacostraca > Isopoda > Cirolanidae > Bathynomus > Bathynomus jamesi. The sequence continues at coordinate 871,335 of JAJOZX010000872.1, read as the reverse complement.
TCACCATTCAAAAAGTGTGATCGCGAATTTGTCTCGTGTCAAAACGTGTGTCCAGCACAAAAAAAGGTTGAGAAACACTGCTCTAGGAGGGCCAAGGCCGAACATTAATATAAAATCATCTTTAATTTTTACAGGTATGCTAGATAGTTTTCTTTGTTCTTATAACATTCAGCAATTATTTCATTGACTATGTGTACTCATTTATATTTTTTGGCTTGAAGTATAAAAATTGAAAAGTTATCAAAACTATACTGTAGCTTGTAGGTTTAAGCTTAATTGAAAGAAAGAATATATATATATATATATATATATATATATATATATATATATATATATATATATATACACACACACACCACTATATATATATATATATATAATATATATATATATATATATAGATATATATATAATTTACCCCGCAAGGGGGTTCTAAGCTCGTGCTCTTGAGTGCTCTTTGTGCTCGTTTGTACGTGCTTGTTCCTGGAGGTTTCACGTGCGCCCTCCCGGCCCTAGCACCCAAGGATGATGGGGCTCGACCCTGCAGTCCTTGTCATCCTTGGTCTTTTTCCACTTCGACTGTCCCCTCCACCCTTTCTTTTTCCTCTGTCTTTCCTCTCACTTTTTCTTTGTTTTTCCGCTGAGATATGCCCTTTAAATAGAGGCGAATCGGTTCTTCCTGAACTAAAAAAATATATATATATATATATATATATATTGATTGAAAATTAGTAATTAGTTCAATTTACCCGGGTACCCGATGAGTCAAACGGACGGGTATCCGGTTTGCCGGTGTATATATATATATTATATATATATATATAGATATATATATATATATATATAATATATAATATATATATATATATATACACAAACTCAGAATGGTCCCCTGAGAAACTTATATGTTAAACACAGACCGTGCATGGAACAAGGAACTCTTCTGGGAAAATTAAATCCACTATAGTCCGAATAAGTAATGGTAAATGACAAATACCAGTTTTTCTTTTTCATGATGCTAGCCCGACGTGGGCAACGGGTCTCTCGCAAAGAGGTCCCATAAATATAGCTTCCCTCACCAGCTATCTGCAAAGCAGACAGGATCCAGCTTTGGGACATGGATCTAGGGTTTAAAGCAAGCCTAGTCCCACTACATTCAGAACCTCTATATAAGTAAAAGACTCGTTGCATTCACGTCGGATTGAATAAATCAAAGAAAAAGGGGTAACTATTGTATTTTTAGCCAAAAAAAAACAACTTAAACCTCAACCGGGACATTGAGCGTCCACTTTTCAAGGCACGTAACACGTCCGTTTAATATACACAAACTCAGAATGGTCCCCTGAGAAACTTATATGTTAAACACAGACCGTGCATGGAACAAGGAACTCTTCTGGGAAAATTAAATCCACTATAGTCCGAATAAGTAATGGTAAATGACAAATACCATAGTTTTTCTTTTTCATGATGCTAGCCCGACGTGGGCAACGGGTCTCTCGCAGAGAGGTCCCATAAATATAGCTTCCCTCCATGTCCCAAAGCTGGATCCTGTCTGCTTTGCAGATAGCTGGTGAGGAAAGCTATATTTATGGGACCTCTTTGCGAGAGACCCGTTGCCCACGTCCGGCTAGCATCATGAAAAAGAAAAACTATGGTATTTGTCATTTACCATTACTTATTCGGACTATAGTGGATTTAATTTTCCCAGAAGAGTTCCTTGTTCCATGCACGGTCTGTGTTTAACATATATATATATATAATATATATATATATATTATATATATATAGGGTGGTCCAAATCCATAGGGGGAAATTTCAAAATTGTCTTAGATAGTCTCCACAAGTGTGGTTTTTGTCCATTTAGTGTCCACATGGTCTGTGCAAAATTGCAGCGTGATTGGTGAATATTTAGAGGTCGCCCCACTCTGAATATATATTATATAATGTACTTTTTCTTCCGTAGGTCCGATGGCTCAAACTCGATCAATTTCAAAAGTTTGGCTTCTAGGGATGGCAACTGGAACTTTATCCACGTCAAGGCTCCCTACATGCCTTGACGCCCTCCTCTTGGGGCAATACCACCACATCAATCAAAAGCAAACCACCTCCGACAGTCTGAACCAGGCATGCCAGAGGGTGATTGAAGTCTGGACCCGAGCGCGGATCCCAACTCAACGGATCGACTCCTGTGTCCGTAAGCTTTCAAAGCTTTTAGACCGCTACAAAACACTCAAGAAGCACAGGACCAGGCAACGTGCCAGCGATAGAATGAATGAAGACATCTTCAAAGCGGACATCCAGGAACTGTTTGACATCGCAACCAGTGATGCCATGAGCACAATCGTCAACGTTGAGGACCGAAATTTCCTGTCCATGCAGCGCAAGGACGTCAATTCTTGCAGCATGGCTGGCATTGATAAGGAAACGACTACACAAGAGGACAGAAAGCTATCCAGAATGGAGAAGGAAGCCAAGAGGAAGGCAAGGCATGAAGCAACACAGAAAGATTTGGAAGAAGCAGGAGTGTCATCAATTGATCTTTCCTCTTCTTCTTCTTCCCTTTTTTCGCAAGACGACGACGACTATAGACCATCGGTTCCGATTCCTTCTTCGTCTGAAGCTCCGGCACCAAAGCGTCCCAAGAACAAGGTTACGAACATTTTCCAATCTCCAGAAGTCATTGGAGCAATGGATCGCACCAATCTTTCTGACCGGAATGCTGTTTTCGTAACTGGAGCTGTATTACAGGCCGCGGGGCATGATCTGTCTGGGATGACGTGCTCTCGGAGCTCTATTCATCGCTACAGAGAAAGTGGGCGAGAACAGGCAGCTCGAGAAGACCTAGAATCATTCTCTCTAGAAGACCCTGTCCTTCTCCATTGGGACGGAAAGCTTCTCCCCGGCATTGAAGGGAAGAAGACGAATGTGCATCGGATAGCAATCCTTATAACATTCAATGGACAGGAGAAGCTGCTTGGTGTCCCAAAGATGAAACAAGGAACTGGAGAAGCACAGGCCCAGGCATGCCTTCAAACTATGAAATTATGAACGTGGAACAGCATGTGAGAGGTCTCGTCTTCGATACCACTGCGTCAAACACGGGTTTACATCGCGGAGCCTGTGTCAGGATTGAAGAAGCATTGGGTCACGAGCTAGTTTGGATCGGTTGTCGACATCATATACTTGAAGTCGTACTTGCTGATGTCTTTGCCTCAATATTTGGCTCAACAGGAAGTCCTGAAACAGGCCTTTTTAAGCGATTTCAAAAGGAATGGCCATCTCTCTCCCACGAAGCATTTGTCTCAGCATCGGACAGCTTGTTCGAGAACCCTCAACTCCAAGAGATGAGAAAAGAGATGCTCACTTACTTACCTAACGCTCTTCAGGCAAGCCAATCTCGTGACGACTACAAGGAGTTCCTTGAACTATCTTTGCTCTTCCTGGGGGGAAAGACTGGTGGTCAACTCTTTATCCGAGCTCCGGGTCCCATGCACCACGCGAGATGGATGGCGAAGGCGATTTATGCGCTCAAAATCTACCTCTTTCACTATCAATTCAAGCTCACAGCACGCGAAGAACGAAACGTGACTCAGCTGGCTTTATTTGTCAGTCTGATTTACGTCAAGTACTGGCATGAAGCGCCAATGGGGACACAAGCTCCTCTCAATGATCTCAAAATGCTGCATCTTCTGGAAAAATATCCACACGGAGGAGCTGCACAAGCGGCGAAGACAGCTCTAAGACGCCACCTGTGGTACTTGTCGAGCATCTGATTGGACTGGCCTTCTTCGATAATAGGATCGATCCTGATACCAAAAGGAGAATGGTTCAACACCTCCAACATCCCCAAAAGAATGGCTGCCCCCGACGAATCGACATGGCGGAAGCTGGTGTTGAAAATGATGTGGCATCCTTCGTCACGAAAAGGACATTGACCCTCTTTGATGCCTTGAAAGCTGGAGGTAAGGAGGAAGCGCGCCAGTTACTTCAAAAAAATCCACGGGAATGGCCAAATGACAAGAACTACAGGGAACTTAGAGATCGCGCCTTAAAGATGAAAGTCGTCAATGATGCTGCCGAGCGAGGTATTGCTCTCGCACAACGCTACAATGACACTTTGACACGAAACGAGGACCAGAAGCAGTACCTCATACAACTCGTAGCCGCCCACCGAAAACAGATACCAATACCATCCAAGGCGACTCTGATGCAGAAGAAATAATGAAGATACACCCATTATCATGTCCTATTGTCTTACTGTTTTCTTTCATATTCTTTGAGAACCAAAAAAAAATTGTTATTCAGTTGTCTATATATGTTCCCAAATTTTCAAAAAGGGGGCAAGTGGGGCGACCCCTAAATATTAACCGAATAACGTGAAACTTTGCACAAATACTGTCCACACCAAGAGGCATAAAACCAACCTTGTGGAGAGAACTTAGTCGATGCTTTAACTTTTTGGACCACCCTAATATATATATATATATATGAGCAAACATTGTCCCTATATATAAAGGAGGGGACAGATCTCAAGCAAAGAACTATAGACCAGTGTCATTGACGTCCCACCTCACCAAAGTATTTGAAAGAATAGTTAGAGAGAAAATTTATGATTTCCTGGAGACACGGGAAAGATTCAACGAAAATCAGCATGGATTCCGGTCAGGTAGATCATGCCTATCACAACTAATAGAGCACTACAACAATATCCTAGATGCATTGGAAGGCAATGACAACTATGACAATGACAACACAGATTTTGCTAAAGCTTTCGATAAATGTGACCATGGTATAATAGCACATAAAATTAAAGACATGGGAATAACAGGCAAAGTGGGAAAATGGATCTACAACTTCCTTAGTGATCGTCTGCAGGTCGTCAAAATTCAAGGTATATCATCATCAGAATCGGAAGTACGCAGCTCAGTACCACAAGGGACAGTACTGGCCCCACTCCTGTTCATTATCATGCTAACAGACATAGACAGCGGAGTAAACAGAAATAGTATAGTAACATCCTTTGCAGACGATACAAAGATCAGAAAAATCAGCGATGTACATGACGTGGAGGCCTTGCAGAGGGACACGAACAAAATATACAAATGGTCAGAAGACAAAACATGTCATTCAACGCCGAGAAATTTCAGCTCTTGAGATATGGTAGAAAAGAACTTAAACAGACTGCATATTATGCTCCAGATAGACAGGAAATTCAGAGAAGCATGAAAGCGATTGATCTCGGGATAATAATGACAGATGCGAAATTCGAAACAAAATCAGATAGCGATAAATAAAGCAAAAAGAGTCGCCGGACAGGTTCTAAGAACGTTCAAGAGAAGGGACAGGACAGTAATGATTCCCCTGCTAAAAACAGATTATACCAAAACTTGAATACTGCTCAGTTTTGACGTCCCCATATAAAAAGGAAGAAACTAATAAACTAGAAGAAACGCAAAGGCATTTCACAGCCAAGATTGATGGCTGCAAAGAACTCAACTACTGGGAAAGACTACGTAAACTAAATCTGTACTCACTGGAAAGAAGAAGAGAGAGGTACATCATAATCTACATATGGAAAATGATCGAAAAACTGGTACCAAACCTAAAACTAAACCCAATTACCATTCAAACAACACTGGAAAATAGGAAACGCAGAATGTGTAGTGTTCCCAAATTAAAGGCACGACAAGGGACCTCCTCAACCCTGAAGGAAAATAGCTTGGTTGTCAGGGGGCCAAGACTTTTCAACCAGCTTCCTAAGGACCTCAGAAACGTAACGGGGGTCAAAGTTGAAGTCTTCAAGAAAAGACTGGATGCCTGGCTCAGGACAGTACCAGATGAGCCGGGCGTGCCTGGCTATGTACGGTGGAGAGCGCAAGAAAGCAACTCGCTCCTCCACCAGGCCAGACCTAGAGGCGGGGCCACCAGCTTGACCTCCGTGTGAAGAGAGACCAACGCACGAAACAACGTAAGGTTCATAAGGTAAGGTGTATATATATATATATATATATATATATATATATATATATATATATATATATATATAAACGGGTGATTACAAATGATCTTCCCGATTTTAAACATTTATTATGAAAAACTAACAACCCTACAGCAAAAAGCAAGATATATGTACAAAGAAAGACTCAAAAAGTTTTACTTACAAGCGACTGAAGTTCAATATGAGCTCCTTTTGTGGCTCTTTTTGAAGTTACAACATTCCTGAATGAGCAATTGCCTGATCATTGGATCGGGCGTGGAGGGCCCATTCTTTGGCCCGATCTAACCCCCCTTGACTTCTTCCTCTGGGGCTATGTCAAAGATGAAGTTTTTATTCCACCAATGGCAACAACTTTGGAACATTTGAAGGAAAGGATACGCGAGACTGTTAGAAAAGTATGATATGCAATAAAATGTATGGTGGGAAACAGAATACCACTTTGATGTCTGCAAAGCCACAAAATCTCATTTTGAACTTCGATTGCTTGTAAATAAAACTGAGTTCTTTTTTATTTGTACATCTTGCTTTTCGCTGTAACTTTTAGTTTTTCCATAATAACTGTTTAAAATCGGGAAAATCATTTGTAATCACCCGGTGTGTACACATACGAGGATTGATCAAAAAGTTCTCGGCCTGACCTAGATATAACGAGTATTTCGAGATCAAATTTACATCATATCTAGTACAACTATTATTAAATATGTATATAAAATTTAAAAACGCTAATCAAAGTATTTTTTGTTTTACAAGTTGTAATGTGAAGTAATGTGATAAACTTTATGAAAATGGACAAATTTGAAATATACGACGTCATTAAATATTTCTCTATGAAGAATATGACTCTCCAAAACGTTTTTGAAGATATGCAGCACACATTAGTAGACTGCCCCATCTTATTCTACTGTTAAAAAGTGGTGCGCGGAATTCAAACGGGGCAACACGTCGATCAAAGATGATGAACGGTCTGGACGGCCATCAACATCAACTTCTGAAGAAAATGTTCAAAAAGTCAATGATCTGTCACGAATAATCGCCGACTTAGTGCTCTATTTACAGGTGAGAATGTCGACATTTCATTTGGCAGCACACGTTCAATATTAAGAGAAATTATATAAAGCTTAAAAAAAGTGCCTGCAAGATGGGTGCCACGAATGTTGGCTGATAACCAGAAAAGAACTCGAGTTCAAATTTCAAGACAATGTTTGGACCTTTTCAGCAAGTCAGAAAAATTTCTATCTAGGTTTATTACTATGGGTGAAACATGGATTCATCATTTCGATCCAGAGTCAAAACAACAAAGCATGTCTTGGAAACACCCGTCTTCACCAACTCTCAAGAAGTTTCGTGTTGTAGCATCAGCTGGCAAGGTCATAGCCTCTGTTTTCTGGGATGCAAAGAGAGTTGTGCTCATTGACTACCTTGATAAAGGAGCCACCATTACAGGTGATTACTATGCACGGCTAATGAGAAAACTGCGTGAAGCCATCAAGCCCAGGTCTGCATTCCTGGTATCAGTAGTGGAGAAACCAGAAGTGGGGACATTTATGGTCCCCTCCTAAGGGGATATATATATATATATTATATATATATATATATATATATATATATATATGGTGTAGTGGTTAGCGTTGCTGACTACGAATCCATCGGTACCGGGATCGAGACCCGGCGACGGCAGGCGGCGCGCAGCAAAACCCAGCTGTTCATCCTTCTACACAATAAAAGAAATTGGTTGGTAGATAAATAGGTACCCTAGGTAGCCTAGTGGTTAAGGCGCTGGGCTGCTGGTGGGGTGTGGTTGGGATTCCACGTTAAATTGTAGGTCTAAGGTGGAGTGACAAGCTTGACCTTCATCAAAATAACCAATTTGGGCGAAAGCGAAACCAAGGTTAACCAAGGTTATATATGGCCAGAGATGGGCACGATCTTGATCTTCAAGATCAGATCGTGATCTTGAAGATCAAGATCGTGATTTGATCTTGAAGATCACTTTTATTATGGTGATCTTGATCTAAGATCACTTTATTTCTTGTGATCTTGATCATCACTTTAGACTTCAAGATCACTTTTAATTTCAGATTCTTAAATATGCCGCTATGCGAATGTCATTTGTTTTTTGTCCAAGCGACATCTGGTGGCAACTTTGTTCAACACCGACTGTTTATGTTTTCTGTTAGTTGGGTGACTTGCGTCATGCGTGGGCTCATGGAAGGTGTAGTTGCTGTGGAATTTAGGCTCGTAAAAAGTGTAATTTACTGTGCAATTATGTTAAAAGTGTTCTATTAATATATTATTATATATAGGCATAAAATATAGCCTATAGGTCCGTATTCATAATAAATTAATTCTAAACATATTTTATTTACAGATTGAATTTTTTAATAATGAGTGCAATTTTACAACTTCAACAGGCTCCCAAGGGAACCAAATATTCTAGGTTGTCACCAGAACAGTATTCAATATATTTAGATAACAATGTTGGTAATAAGGATCAATCTGTGCTATTGAACGGAAAATACTTTCAAATTGTCGAAAAAACTGGAAACAGTATCAAAGTTATTTGTAGGCAGTGTACAAAGAAAACTACAATTCTGTCTGCAGGCCTCGACTCAACAAGCAATCTTCTGAGGCACCTCAGGGTTAGTACTACTTAGTAACTAAGTAGTAAGTAGCAACATTAACATAATGGTTCAAGTCATATTTTAAGTGACTGGTGCCATACAAGACTAATGCTACATTTACATAGACGTCCATTTGAATATATTGTGCACTTCAGATATTAATAGATTATGGACTAGTAACTACATTAAAAACTGCCGATATCCAACTATAATAAAACGCCAGGTGTATCTGTCTTTCTCTCTGTCTGATCCATGTCTGTAATTTCTCCTATTTAGTTACTGAAGGACGAAATTCGGCTTTCAATTTAACATAGGATAAAAATGCACTGATCATGGTGAAAATAATTTTAGTTAAAGATAACAAAATTTTAGAATCTTGTTAAGTATTAATTTCAACTAGAAGTTTGATACTCTGATAAATATTATACAGGGTGTTCAAGAAGTCTCTCCGCATGATGATAATTTATTTTCTTGTGCAGAAACTACATTCGGATCTTTTGGGTGAATATGAATCGGAGAAGAAATCTCGCAAGCGTCCAGCTAAGAAGAAGATGCCAGCGGCAGCAATGCTGGCCCTGCCAAAATTGCCAAGCAGTCAACACTAAGCATGTTCCACATTTCCAAGCAAAAACCAGGACCACCAATATGCAAGGATATCCTTGAAAAGAAGATTCTCTCGCTTGTGGCTAATGGGCTCCTACCATTGAGCCTAGTTGAACTACATGAATTTAAGGATCTTCTTTCATGTTAGTATAACTCAAATATTTTGCTATTTTTTCCATAGCTAATATCTGATTAAAATAATTAATCATATTATTTGTATGAACATTAGACTATCGCTAGCCTAGCTAAATATTTTGATATTTTTTCCATAGCTAATCTATTGTATTTGTTTTAATTTTTAAATATTTTTTTCAGACGTCAACCCGGCTGTTCAGGTGCCATCTAGATGCACCCTGGCTAGGCTGACCATACGTACCATTTTGTATGGGTTTTTGTATGGGTTCTGTCACTGAAGAATAATTGTAAGTTCAATATGTTTATGTACTTACTTTTTCATGAATACAGAATATTACATAACCCCCGTCCCTTTTTTGCCATCCCAATGTCCCGTTTTTGTCTCAAGGAAATATGGTCAGCCTAACCCTGGCTAGATCTCTTGCAACAACAACCAGTACAATGAAGGAAGACATACAAGCAAAACTGGCAGCAGTTGACCATGTGTGTGTTACATGCGACATATGGTCAACTAATCACCGCAGTTTCATGGGAGTCACTGCGCATTGGGTATGCTATTGATTTAGTGTATTATTTTTATATAATTGATAAATTGACCATTGGTGATAGACTGATAGTCTGATAGACTTATAGTATAATCTTTTCAATTATTCGACATGTGTTCCTCATTCATTAATTTGGTGAGTCTTCATTTTGCTGTGATTCACAGTAATTTCACACTAATTCACTGATTCTGTCATCTGTCATTGTGTCTGATTCACAGCAAAATGTGGAAGAGTCCATATTCACAGGCTGTGAATATGGACTCTTCCACATTTTGCTCTTATGGGATGGGTCACTGATGTGGTGGTATGGTAGGCGACTCATCGCTGAATTGCCTCCTTTATATCACATAGTTCTTCTCTTCAATGTTTGGTGGCGCAGTTTAGCTGGTGCGTGTCTAACCAATATTATTAAATTAAGCTTAAAAAAATGTTCATACAAACATTGATTTTATATTCTTACATTACAGATCAATGATGACTTGTCGCGAGGATCAGCTGCACTGGCATGCCGAAGATTTCGTGGAACACATAGCTTTGATAAAATTGCTGGAATATTGGACAGGATCAACTCGGAGCATGGTTTATCTTATAGAAAAGTTGTATCTACAGTCACCGACAATGCATCGAACATGGTGAAATGCTTTAAAGAGTTCGGTGTTCGTGTTCAGAATCGTACTGACGACATTGATGAAGATGATGCAGATGAAGATGATGATGAAAAAGATTCAGATGAAGAGGTTATCATCAGCAACTTTCCTGAACATTCAGGAGAGCATGGAGAGGAGTCAGTGAAACTATCATCCCATATTCGATGTGCCTCCCACACATTGAACTTGGTAGCAACAACTGATGCAGATAAAGGACTGAATTCACCTGGACTAAAGAAGATAAAGCATTCTGCAATGGGAAAATGTTCGGCGCTGTGGAATGCTGCTGGTAAACCCAAGTCAGCAGAAAAAATACAGGAAATAACTGGCGTCCAATTTAGGTACCCATGCATCACCCAATGGAACTCAATGTACGACTCATTAAGCCAAATATATAAACATAAGAACGACGTGAATGTAGCTCTTGAAGAACTGAATCTACCCATCCTCAAAGACAATGAATTGGAATTTATTTCAGAATATTTGTCTGTTCTAAAACCAATTGCAGCAGCCCTCAACAAATTACAGGCAGAGAAAGAATGCTACTACGGTTGTCTTCTTCCAACAGTCCTAGTGACTCAAGATGCCCTCGCAAGATTGGAGCCTATCCAACCAAACGACCTGCGCTTGAGACACTGCATGCCATTACTGGCAGCAGTCGTCTCTGGCTTCAATGCCAGATTTGGTCATTTTTTGTCGTTGAGCCCTGAGGTAACTGATGCCGTTTTGGCCTCAGTATCTCATCCGTATTTCAAACTTAGATGGATATCATTGTTGCAAGGGCCTAATTTCGGCGATCATGAAGCAATCAAGTCTCAAGTAAAAGACAAGCTGCAAATGGCTGTAAGAAATTGTAATTCTGACAGCAGTGGTAATAGTTCGGTGAACTCAGACTCATCATCTGAAGACGATTTCTTCAGAACTATGGACGGCTCATTCTCTGCTCCTAACAACAAGGAAGACTTGGAAGTCCTCAATTATTTGCAGGACACCAGTAAGGCACTCGACTCTTTAGATAGGTATCCTGCTATAAAGAAGATCTTCAAGAGGTATAACACCACGCTACCTTCCTCTGCACCAGTGGAACGGTTGTTTTCGTTTGCTGGCATGGTTCATAGCCCCAAACGAAGTCGTCTCTCGGATGGTAACTTTGAACAATTGGTTTTGCTGAAAGCAAATGTTTACAGCGGTTGAACATTAAATTAACACTCTTAACTTGCGGTTTTTACCCTTATATTGTCAGTAATTGCGTACTGCAGTAAAACTGTAAAATTAAATTCTATGTAAAAAATGTTTACTTATATATGCTGACCATTCATTGATATGGGTTATGGACCTGGTGAAATGAGAATTGAGAAAAATAGAACTAAAAACTATATGTAGGTCATTTAATAGTTTTTTCTTTGCTGATAAGTTATGATAATACTAAGTTTTAAGTTTACCACCTGAAAAACTGAAAGGGGAATCGTCAATCCCCGTGGTTTAGATCAGGTGACATGGGTAGGATGCGATGCTTGTATTGCCTCAGCCCTCAGGGGAGTATTAGGAGTGATACTTTTCAGGAGTGATTAACAAAATAATTTGTTTTTGTTTACTCTACAAGAGTACAACTTTTTTCAATTCATATAAAAGTGATCTTAAAAAGTGATCTTGAAAAGTGATCTTCAAGATCACGATCTTGATCTGGATCTTCAAGATCACATTTTTCTGGTGATCTGATCTTGATCTTCAAGATCACATTTTTCTGGTGATCTGATCTTGATCTTCAAGATCACATTTTTCTGGTGATCTGATCTTGATCTTCAAGATCACATTTTTCTGGTGATCTGATCTTGATCTTCAAGATCACATTTTTCTGGTGATCTGATCTTGATCTTCAAGATCACCAAAGTTGGTGATCTTGCCCATCTCTGTATATGGCCTAGTGCTTCTTCTATGATGGTTGTCACGTTACCAGCTGCAATTGTAGAACTACTCTTGCCAAGAGCAAATGTGAGGTCTATACCAAACAGGGTTGGCAAAAAACCCACTTTTTTGAAGAAGCCCAACCCACCCAGGTTTTTCACAAAAAAACTGGGTAAAACTGGGGGGTTTAAAAATTATCATCATATAATAGTATAAAAGTAAATAATAATAAAATTATATGCTCTATAAATGTTAATGATGATTGATTTTCACTTACTATAATATAATCAACAGTGTATCAATCATTATTTTTACAAATTATTAAACTTAAATTGGGTTTTTCCAAATAAAATATCATAATAGCTTCTTAATATAAGATTATATATGCTTATAATGTGCATGATGATTGTTTTTTACTATATTCAACAGGAAGAATAGACATCAGCCATCGGGCTGTTAGTGTTGGACCTGTTCAAACTTGTTACACTGTTGGACAATACTTATGTCTATGAGGAAAGAGTTTTCTTATTTTGAATTTTTGCAGATGAATCACAGAAAGATTTGAATTAATTTTAGAGCATTATCTTGTATTATGTTTTAAGGTACATTTTAAAGCAGCCTACAATTACACCATAAATTAGAAACTCAATATATATGTATATAAAATTATAGAGAATCTGGGGAGAAAGAACGTTGTGTGCATACTCAAGGGTGTAGTTCTGGGATGTACAAATTATTATAAAGTAAAAGTAAAGTAAGTACCTTAAAATATAAGATTAAAAAGTGTTTAATGAAAGAACAATTATTTTGTGAAAAATGAGCGATTGAATGGCTTAAAATGAACTAAAACTTCTTATTTTTGTTGTGCTAATGAAGCTAGATATATGGCTTATTATTAAAATAAAATTATCTTTGGTAATGTATAATAGTTTTTTTAAAATCAAGCAGAGTGCAGAAGATGAGGATCTATAATTCACTAAAGCTAGTTCATTTTCAACAAATTGATAGTTCAATTCTTAAGTTTTTATCCATTAAAGCATTATATTAAAATATTCCAATGCACAATGTATGAATAACCTTTGGTTAGCTTCCGCCCGAACTGTTCATTCTGACGAAGGTCAAGCTTTTCACTCTACCTTAGACCTACAGTTTAATGTGGAATCCGAACCACGCCCCATCAGCAGCCCAGCGTTTTAACCACTAGGCCACTTAGGGTACCCATTTATCTAACCAACCACTTTCTTTATTGTGTGGAAAGATGAACAGCTGGGTTTTGCTGCGCGCCGGCTGCTGTCGGGTCTCAAACCCGGGGCTGATGGATTCGTAGTCAGCGACGCTAACCACTACACCATCGAGGCGCATATTAAATTATTTTAATAATTTATTGGTAATTATTTATAAATAACTAAATGTTTTATGTATGGTTAAGCTCAAATTAACCTGAATATTTGTGATTAAAAGCAAGATTTGAAAAAAAACCAGTTAAGTGGGCAAAATAGCAGGTTTTTTAAAGTGTTTAAAAAAAAAAAAAACCAGATGGGGAAAACTGGGTCACCCACTTTCGTGCCAACCCTGATACCAATGGTTACATATACCTAACTTTAGGTTTGATTCTACTACCATTCATAGCTACCTACTTCTTTCTCTCAAAAAATACCTTCACAATCTCAGCTTCAGTTCCTCCATTAAGATTCACCCAATGCAGGGTAGGAAGTAGTCCTGAGAGAGACCACAGAGTGAACAAGGTCACTCTAACCCATCTCCATTCATCTCCTGTGGATCTAAAATTTTAAAATGAATAACAATTTATATACATCCATATATATATAGTCACATTTATAAAAAATAATGAGTAAAGGGGAATCAATATCACAAAAAAAAATGGTTAATTATTTTTATTTCTCAAGACCACAGTGCAAAGTTTAAGCACCCTTCAATTAAGTAACTCATAGAAGCTCCTGCATGTACAAATAAATTTATAGGAGTATGTAGTCATAATTAGAATTTGCATGTATACAATTCCCTGCATAGTTTAGACTTGGAAATAGGTACTCAATATAATACGTAACTTTTGTATTTCATGTTTGAAAGTATATATTTTCTAATCCAACTTAACAATCCTGACACAAAAACCTGGCAATGTGCACATTTATGAAAAAAACTCCAATCTACCTGTCTCCAGGATTCAGAATGTCATTAAGAAATGGAAGCAGTTTGTTATCATTGCCAAGATCAGGAAGAAAACCAAAAATCATCTCCAGTGCTGTAAAGAAGATTGACAGATGTCATAGAAAATCTCCAACTTACTGCCAGGTACCTTAGTGCACATCTCAACAGCCAAGATAACACTTCACAACTAAGTTGAAGGGCTGCAATGGAGAAACCATTGATGTAATTTTGTCACAAAGCTGCACATCTCAATTAAGCCCAAGAACAGCTTGATGATTCTCAAAGGTTCTGGAACAAGTTTCTCTAGTCTGATAAAACAAAAGTCAATAGAAGTTCATTTGGAAGAAAAACTAAGTCATTTGATGAGAACACCATCCTGTTAGTGAAACATGGTAGCTGATTGATCATGCTCTGGGACAATTTGTCTCAAACTGATGGAGCAATGGATTTAACAAAGTATCAGCAGATTTGGGATGAAAACCACCTGCCTTTGAAGAGGGTGTTGAAGATAAGTCATGGTTGGATATTCTATGAGGATAATGATCCAAAGGATATGTTCAACTACACTGAAATGGTTACCATGGAAGACAATCAATATTGGATGGGTTTTCACAATCCTCAACCTCATTATCAACTATCATCATTGGGAAGATTTGAAGTCAGTGGGGTATGTATGAAACCCTTAGAATCTTAGAGTTGGAGGCATTTCATCAAGAAGAATCAGGTCAGAAGTTGATACAATGATCTGGGAAGCATCTTCTTAAAATCACAACAAAATGAGATTCAAAGAGATACTTATTTGAAGAGTGCCTAAACTTTACATTGCAGTTTTCACAAGTAAATATAATTTGTGTTTTCTCAATTTCTCTTATTATTTTAAAAAATATGCTTCTCTGGATACATAAAATATTATCAAGAGTTTAATAGTAGGTAAACTATTAAAACAATTAAAACAACTTTTAAAACAATTAAAGCCACATCTTAAGTTTGAAACAATGCCCAGTTCACACGACTGTTGTTTTATCTCATTTCATCATTATTTTCCTTGATGTGTCACAAAACAAATTCACACATTATCACCTTTATCATAACTGTAATTAAGTTAAAAGGAACAGGTACCATGGATTGCAAAAGTTGGCATATACTGGTACACACCTAACTTTATAGCCCACTGTATTCCAGACTTTGGTAACCCACGATATGTAATGATTAAAAAAAATTATAAATTATTAAAATCCAGCTTAAAGGCTGTTAATTGTGCAGAGAAACAGTATGGCAGCAGGTGAAAACAAAGCTTGACATAAACCTGACCTTCACTCAGAGTAAACAAGTTACAGGCTAGCAGAGACTAAAACCCACTCTAGGCTAGTCCAAAAGAGTGTGTGTGTGTGTGTGTAAAAAAAAAAAAAAAAAAAAAAGCAAATGAAAATAAAAGACTAAACTCAGAAATAATAATACTAGTTGTAGCAGCAGCAAGGTATAGAATAAACAAGGTTCTTATTCTGCCAGCCACTGCTGATGGAAAGACTGGCAAAAGAAGTTATGGGAGAGTAGGAAAAAGTATACTGAAATTAATACTTTTTAGTTCTTTTACACCATGCACACACTTACCTCATGTACCCAATTACTCACTAGAAGACAGTGTAAAATACAGGACAACATGAAATGCTCTATACTGTTTAATTCTGATCTACATCACACATTTTTAAAAATTTAGAAGTTCATTTCATCACCACATTATTTCTTCATTGAATGCTGAAGACCACCATTCTGTTAAGAGTGAACAATTAAAATTAATATACTACTGCAATAATAATACTGCAATAATAATACTATAATAATAATATACTACTTTGCATTGCAAATGATGAAAAAAATGAAGCAGTGATCAACAGTGTGTACCACATGTTTAGTGTTTGTGTGTATAATATAGTCCTGACCAAAAGTTAAGAAACACCCACAAATTTCTGGAATAGAAATGTGTCTATATTGCAAAACAATTTTGCATTCAAAATGACACTTAAATAAACATGTTAAAATGTGCGAAAATACAAGTTAGCTTATTACAGGAATAGTTTTTATCCTCTATGATGAAAACAAAGATTGAAGGGCTGGAATTCAAAATTGAAAAGGTAGAATTTAGGCATTATTTTGGACTTCTGGGACTGTTTTTAAATAATGATATAAAATATGAAGCATAAATTTCTTCGAAATAAATTGCTTTAATAACAGTAGCCTACATAATTTTTCATTTAATTATTAATTTTATTGAAATTTAAAAAAAAAAATATATCTGAATCAAATATTCTTTAATTTATTGCTTTAGACAAGTGCAATTGGAATTAATAATTATTTTTTTATTGATACTGCACCGATTTTAACATTACTTTTGTTGGTTGAGTCTGCACTAAAAAAATTCTTGTTAGGCTACTACTGTATTTTAATTCAAAATTGTGTAAAGTTGATCATACTGTTTTAAAATTTAATAAGAATTTGATCTTAAAATAAAAATCTTGTTCGGATAATCTTCTAATTAGACTTAAAAGTTTTTCAGTGCAGGGTAAGTGGGGACTCAGTCATGGCAAGACTATGTAGATGTGTCCTCACCTTGGCCTGGTATACCTTAGTCCTAGACTAGGTATATCGCATGTGGATGCAGATGTAAAAAATTGACATTCACAGATACAGATGCAGTTATGGATATTCAGCTTTTATATCTGCAGATGTACATGTGGATATGGATGCAGGTGTGAAAGAACTGTAGATGTAGATGTGGATATGGATGCGGGTGTGAAAGAACTGTAGATGTTCCATATCCATTTGCAACATACTATATATATATATATATATATATAATATATATATATATATATATATATATATATATATATTAGTGATGTAGGTCACATCCGCATAACATCCGCACTTTTTCTCGCATCCGCGTCCGCATCCACACTTTGGACTGCGGATGTCGTGCGGATGTGGACCGTTGAGATAAAACATCATTAATAAGCGGAAATTATCAAATTCAACTATATTAATAGAACTAGTTCATTGTGCGCAAAAGTGATGCAAGCGACAAGACGAGAGGCTGTTCTTGTATGAAGTTACTCTCTTGCAACCTACTTAGATCCACGTTACAAAGCTAAGTTATTTTCACCTAGTACATTAGAACGAGTTAAATCATCACTTGGCAAAGCAGTTGAAGAGCTTCAATCTCTTGAATCTGTCGCTTCGCCACCCACCAAAAGAATAAAAGTTTCAATGACAGAACCAACACCTTCAAGAAGCAAATCTATCACAGAATCTCTCTCTCAGTTTCTTGAGTCAAGCAGCAATGACGAGACCTACGCGATGTCAAAAGATGTAAAAATGATCGAGAGCTATCACCAAGAAAAACGCCTGGCTGCATGTGACAATCCTATTAGTTGGTGGAAAAATATGCAGAATATCTATCCATACTTGAGTAAACTTGCAAGGAAACATTTAGCCTGTCCTCCAACAAACGTACCAAGCGAGAGATTATTTAGCAGTGCTGGATTAATATATGATGAAAAGAGAAACAGACTGGCAGCAGAAAAGGCAGAAAAATTAATGTTCCTTAGCATAACCTTCCTATAATTAAGTTTGAATATTAAACGATGAACATCTTAGTTTACTTTATTTTAATTACTCATTTATAAATATGCCTAATAAAACTTTAAACTTAATATAAATAGTTATCAAGCTAATTAAAGATCTCTTTCTATAAGGGTGGAGGTTGGGGAAAGAGGTCGGTGGGTGCATTTGAGTTGGGTTCACGTCCCGCATCCTGGTAACACAATTATGGTTTCTAATTGTGGCTGAAACTCAACAAAATATAACGAATTTATTTGCAGATGAATTCACTGATTGATTTCTATATTAGTTAGATGCTTGATATTATTTTATATGTTCAGAGAAAAGTACAGCAATTATTGTACAATTAATCAATTATACTACATTATAGCTACAGCTCTCTCTATATAATAACTTATTATATACGTTAAACACAACAAATCTTGAATATATCCTAAAAAATACCGAAAATGTAGACATCCGCGGATGTTGAACTCAAACATCCTCATCCGCATCTGCGGATGTGAAAAAAATGACATCCGCTACATCACTAATATATATATATATATATATATATATACACAAGTGCTTTGCCAGAATAAAAAGACTACATCCACAAAGCAATCGAAAGAATGTGTGGCACCATCCTCTTGAAACAATGTCCTCAAGTGAAGTACCATATATCATTCCAAAACAAAGGCAGGAGAGGTTCTTATCTAAAATGGATATGTAACCACTCACTAACCAGGGGCGGCTCGTCAGTAGGCACTGCAGAACTGCAGCACCCCCATGATCTTTATATTTAAATATTTAAAATAGCCTCTCTGATTGTTTTTTTCAATGAACTGAGTTTTTAAATCAGATTATATCCTTTTTTCCTTAAACTATTTCAATGCTGAACGAATGAATCATGAAAGTAGCTTCAGCCTTCCCATGGAACTGCGTACTTAACAGTTCCAGATTTTGTTAGAAACACTTGAAACCTCAGTGGCGGACGTACGAAGAGCGAGTCAGAATCGCGGGTTTAAGAGGATCCAAAGCACTGTGGACAGAGCAGTGCCCATTTGTTTATTTAACGTGGTAGTTGTGTTGCTGTATCGTTTGCTAATTCGAAATTTAATTTCCGAATTGCATTTATCAATGATTCGTTATCATTTATTTTTTGTCGTGAGATTGAAGTTAATTATACAGGGTGTACATAAAGTCCGGATCTATTTTTGTGAAGCACTTGGAAATTATATGGAATTCAATCATAAAATGATAAAGTGGTAACATTTATTAAATAATTAGGAGTAGGATTCGACGTGACGCCCATCAGTATCCCTGCACAGCTCAAATCATTCCGCAGCATTTCTAAACACATTCTGGAGCATTTGCGGGGTTATGTTATCTGCAGCAGTTCGTATACGTGTACATAAGTTTTCAAGACTCGTAATCTTCGTCTGATAGACGTGCGATTTGATAAAGCCCATGCAAAGAACTCTAAAGGGGTTAAATCTGGTGATCTCACTGGCCAAGGTCTGTTGCTTCCGCGTCCGATCCAGCGATTTGGAAAATGTCCATTTAGATAATCCTGAACAATTTTGGCATAGTGACAAGGAGCACCATCATGATGATAGACGACGGTACTAACAATCCTATCCCCAATCAGCTGAGGTTCAAGGAATTGCTGCAACATGTCCAGATAAATAAGCCCTATAACTGTAGCTTCAGCAAAGAAAAAAGGACCATAAACCTTAGATTTTGTTAAACCCATCCAGACATTAACTTTAGGCGAGTCTCTCTCCCAATTTTGGACAAAATCATTCGGTCTTTCATCTGCCCAAATTCGACAGTTATGGCGATTTACTTTTCCACACATATGGAAAGTGGCTTCATCACTAAAGAGAATGTTGTCCATTAAATTATCACTCCAGATTTGTTCTACGAGATCAGCACACACAGCACTTCGTCAAGGGAAATCTTCATGTAAATCATGTAAAACCTGCAAATGATAGCTTTTCTTCTGCAAATTAATTTTCAGAATTTTGTGCACAGATGACATCGGGAGGCCGAGTCTGTGTGATGCAGCACAAACGGACGTACGTGGCTCCTCAATGATAATTCTGCGTACTGCATTCACAGTAAGATCTGACATACACGGTCATCCTGATCTTGCTTCATCATTTACAGATCCCATTCGTTTAAATTTGTTCACCAATTTTCATATTGTCTTGTCTATTGGCCCTGGCTTATGAAATCTCCTTCTAAACTTCTCTGATGTCATTGTATTTCTTTCCCTCGATTCGCCAAATTACTATTGCCACATGCTCTTCTGTATTCATTCTAAGGGCTTCTGAAAAGAAAAATAGAAAAAATAATTATTTCACAAAAATAGATCCTGACTTTATGTACACCCTGTATAATAATTGGATTATTTACAATATATAGCTTTCATTTCTTAGAATATTTTTTTGCTCAGAATAAAAACAGAAGAATGGAATTTGTTTATAAATAAAATGTTTGGAAATTCGAAATTACCCGTTAAGCATAAGTACCCTATATTGATTTTATGATACTATTTTACTTATTTTTATGACTGAGTAGTGAGTAGTTATCTATTTATTTATTCTACTTTCTCTCTCTCTCTCATATATATATATATATATATATATATATTATATATATATATATATGAATAGAAACGACATAAGTATTAAGGAACGTTTCTGCACACGAGGAGGAGAGATAACGAAATAATGAAAAATGAGGCGAACCGCCTGGGAATCGAACCCAGGGCCTTCCAATTGCCGGTCGGACGCTCTACCATTATGCTACGGACCTCACTCAATCACAAATCGAAATTCTCCCAAATAGGGCAGAAACCAATGCCCTCAGAGAGCACCCTCGCAAATCGTGAATATGCGCAAATAACTGCAATGACCGCGCAGTATATAAATGAATAGAAACGACATAAGTATTAAGGAACGTTTCTGCACACGAGGAGGAGAGATAACGAAATAATGAAAAATGAGGCGAACGCCTGGGAATCGAACCCAGGGCCTTCCAATTGCCGGTCGGACGCTCTACCATTATGCTACGGACCTCACTCAATCACAAATCGAAATTCTCCCAAATAGGGCAGAAACCAATGCCCTCAGAGAGCACCCTCGCAAATCGTGAATATGCGCAAATAACTGCAATGACCGCGCAGTTCGCCTCATTTTTCATTATTTCGTTATCTCTCCTCCTCGTGTGCAGAAACGTTCCTTAATACTTATGTCGTTTCTATTCATTTATATACTGCGCGGTCATTGCAGTTATTTGCATATATATATATATATATATATATATATTATATATATATATATATATTATATATATATATATATGTAGCGTATCGACAAGAAATAGACCAACAAATCGACAGACATACTTTCTTTCCACGCTACCATAAAACAGTTTGGAACACACGTGGGCAAGAGTCAAACAATGGAGCGTCTATTTTTCCCCAATGGGAGCGAACAAAAACCGTTAACAACTAAAAGACGCGTGGACAAAGCGTCTTAAGAATGAAGTCTACGTCACAGGCCTACGGTATAAAAGGAGCTTCCACTTTATACTCACTCTCACTCACCCGTACGCTCACCATCGAACGTCCACCAACCGCTTTCCGGCCCCATGGCCGGGGGCCACGGCCGCGACTTTCTTCAGGGCCTACAATTTGTTTTCACGTAAGATCTAAAGACCACCTGCAGAAGCAATCCAACGAGGCCCAACCGGAATCACTTCGGGCCTGCGGTTTGCCGGGTCGGCCTTCAAGTTTCTCCACGTTCCTCGAGATATCTTCCGCACCACAGGCCTACGCCGGCAATATCACAAGGCCAGCCTGTACCTCGAGAAGTAACATCACCTCAGGTCTCCACGAAGCCTACATCCATCATCTCAAGAGGCTTAACGAACAACGACAGCTCGAATCTGCGTAATAGGTTCTGTCTTCAGCCCGTCTTCAAGTTTTTACATCGCCCTAAGCTAAGTACATCATATTCGTAAGTACTCTTGAAGCCTACCTTAGCCTACCGCCGAACGGTAGGCTATACTCCCAAAGTGTGTAATCACGCGTCCATTGACTCCCGTTAATAACGCAGTAGGCCTATCATCCAATTCAAGTGTCAATTCAATACCGTTTATTCCGCGTACCATCCGTCATTATGTTCAAGTCATATAAATGTGTGTTTAAATAAATGTTCTCTTGACGTAATCACTTAACATCACATAATGTCCTTTATATAAATGATATTTGTGCAAGCATTTCAATCCATTATTATTAGGCCACATCAATTATTCTATGTGCATCCATGCAATCATTTAGCCTACTTAATCAGTGTCATGTTTTTCCATTCAATGTACCAAACGCACGTGCATTCTTTATATCATTAACTAGGCCTATTCAATGTTACATGTCGCATGCCATTTACATACCATCGATGAGTATTACATTATTTATTACGTGTCAATTAAGCTATTAACATTTCATCTTATTGGCTAAGCCTATGCCATAAGCATAACGTAAAACTACCAATTAATTACTATCAATTCTTTGTTATATCACAGTGAATAAAATAACGGATTTATTTTCATAATAAACTACAAAAGTAAGGTGTCTTTCATAACCTTAATATTAATTTGCTTGAGCGTAAATCAAGCTGGTGACCCTCGCTGCCATTTCGGTCACTTCCAATAGTATGGTGGATCTAATCAAATAACCAATTCATTCCAATCGGTGATACTGTATTACATCATAAATTATTAACCCAGCCTATCATTATAAAGCAATCAGTCATTGCCTTAATCAATCGTTGCATACAATTAAATCATTATCACCTTAAACGGCTAACTAAAACTAGCTCCACTATATATATATATATATATATATATATATATATATATATATATATATATATATATATATATATATATATATATACAGGGTGGGCGGAAAGTAGCTCCCTAATTTAAATTACATATAAATTATGTATAAATTGTGATTGTATTGTTATATTGTTATGGTGTGTTCTCTAAAGTGGTACAATTGTAACGTTCATTTTTTTTTTAATTTCAGATTGAAGGGTAACATGGCTGAGCGTTTAACACTGCAGGAGCGTGCCCAGTTGGCGGCACGGTACGAAGTTTGGCAATCTGTCGTTCGAGTTCAAAGATGGTGGCGGGCCATTCACGGACCACGTGCCCAAGTGGACCCGAAAACAATCAAGAACTGCCACTCGAAGCTCATGACCACGGGGTCTGTGGCAGATGTTCGAAGATGTGGTCGCCCTTCGACATCCAGGGCACAGGAGACGGTGCAGGCAGTTCAGGAAATGTTCGCACGGAGTCCACGAAAGTCAACTCGCCAGGCAGCTCAGGAAAGTGGACTCTCCCGCTACTCAGTGCGAACTGTGCTGAAGAAGGAGCTGAACTGGCGTGCGTGGAAGCCGCATTACTGCCAATCTCTGCGCAACACCATGAATGCTGAGCGGTACCTTGCTATGTTGCGAAACGAGGTCTGGCCGGTTGTCAGCACATGGGAGAACATCGACGATCTGATATTTATGCAAGATGGCGCCCCTCCGCACTTCGCTCTTGTTGTCCGTGAGTGGCTGGATGCCCACTTCCCTGGGCGTTGGATGGGTCGTCGTGGTCCACATCAATGGCCAGCCAGGAGCCCCGACTTGACACCGTGCGACTTCTTTCTTTGGGGGTGGGTAAAGGAAGAAGTCTACCGCACCAAACCGAGGACATTGGAAGAACTGGAGGACCGAATTCGGGAAGTCATGTCCTCCATCCCGCCGGAGTTCCTGCTAAAGTCAGTGGACGCCATTCCTGGGCGGCTCCAGAAGCTGGTGGAAAGAGTTGGAGCCCACATTGAATTTTAGAGAAAACCTACCATGTATGCCTACCTTTTCATATTATTTCTTCTGAAATAAATGGATAATATACGTATTTTTTTACCAATCCAAAATAGGGAGCTACTTTCCGCCCACCCTGTATATATATATATATATTATATATATATAATCGACACAATTGTTCGCAATTTCTGAGGCAGCACCCCCATAACTGAAAGTCACGAGCCACCACTGTATGTAACTTTGTGGATTAAGAAGTCCCTCTATGAAAACAAGGTCAGTTTTTCCAGACCACCAAATGCTTGCTCACTCCAAAACACAACCAGCAAATTTCACAGTGAGTTGCATCACTTTTAGATTGAATGTGTCTCCACACATTCTCCATATCCAGATCTGTCCTTTTGAAGCAAACTGTTTAAAACTTGATTATGAAAGTTCACAGAGCTCAGAAAATTAACTATCTCTACAGGGAAAAATAAGTACAGGCAAACATGTTTTAGATATTTTCATGCAAAATCAAGTTACAATTGTTTTTGAATGTAAATGTGAGCATTCTGAGTGTACTGTCCATATAATATGATGTCACCTTCCAGATAATAGTTTAACTGCAGCTTGATTCCTACATGACATCCAGATCATGTGATATCTTCACCATTTTGGTGGTCAATGTCTCTTGAAAGAGGATCCTGACAAGTAGATGGATCTCAACTACTACAAACCATGGGATGCCCTAAAGGTCGTTAATGACTTCACAGAAAGGGGAATAACCTTGATTACAAAATACATTAGGATTCTGATATTTTGATGAAGGACAAGAGCAAGTAGCACTATCTTCTTCAGGTGGCTGAAGACCATCATTGGAAGTTTACTGGCTCCAGCTCCAGAGTGCTCTAGTGACTCAGCTCCTGCTCCAGGCTGGCTCCAGAGCTGAGAGTGACCCCCAGCTCTGACTCCAGAGCTGCTCCATTAACCCCAGCTTTATATCCTAAATTGCTCCAGACTGATACTTTAGCACCTCGTTTTATATGGAGGAAGGAGGGGCAAGGATGAATGCCCACAATAACACTCCCCAGTGTATAAGGAGAGAGCCAAAATCAAGGTCTCTAAGGCCCATGATGCCATATTTACCTATTTTTTTATAAATTTTGAAAAGATTGTGCACTGTGTAAAATGCATGCATGTGTAGTGAAGAATAGAGGGAGAAGTGTGTATTTAAGAGCATGCTGGACTGCTCACAAGGTAAATGAGACAGAAAAAGATCAACTAAAGAGGACAGTGACAGAAGAAATGGGAGTTCCAGCACTCCGTCTTCTGCTTAATGTCTCCTCCCAGAGCACAAGTATCCCTCATTTAATGATCATTCACTCAACAATCACTCACTTTAGTGATCTATTTTTTAACACCTTTTCTCGTACAATGATTGACCAAAATTCAGTTTAATGATCGCTACAATGGGCAAAGTTTAGTTTTTGATACTCCACAGGAGCATCTCTAATTTCACTTGTCTAATCAAAATGGCCACCATGCGCAGAAATGGATTTATCCTCCTCTGCGTAGGTTGCCCAACCCATGTGCCCCTAAGCAGCCACCCCTTGCACTTCCTTCTCACCCCACCAGTGTTTTGAGTTGCTCATGCTTCTGCATCACACTGCATCATTGTGTAAGATTGCGCACGATTGTGATCATTGTGTTATTTGCCACTTTTGTGGAGTGCAAAGCAACATTGTGCAGACTGTTTGGTGCTAATTTAGACTGTAGGTAAGTAATTGCAAGCATTGAAAATGACAGGTACAGTTAACGTGTGGCTGCTTCCCCCACATCATTAAGTGAGGCTAAGCTCTCTCATAAATCCTTGACTTTGGAGGTTAATCTGGACATTATTAAGCACTACAAGAGTGGTGAAGGGGCAAACTCCATTGCGAGAGCACTTGGCCTAGCCCAGTTAACCATCTCGACCATTATCAAGAAGGCTCTCGAGTTGAAGGTGGTGGTGGAAAATGTGACTTCTAGCAGCACAATGAGGATAACTAGGGCGCTTGACACGCCATGCACGGGAGTAGGGGTGTACTGTACCAGATCACAATATAGCCAGATAACCAGATACCAGATATCTGGCTTTTTATTTTTGCCAGATACCGGATAATCTAGCCAGATCAAGAAATGGCCAGATACCAGATAACTGCCAGATATTTGGCTGGATCATGTATTCTTAAGTGCATAAAATTTTAAAACTTGCAATTAACTAGTGGTTTAATAAACTTTTATGGTTCCTACTGATTTTACAAAATCATTATTCTCCTAAAAAAATTTAGATTACAAATTTTGTTTATTCAATAAAAAAAATCCATAAACCAAAAATAAGACATGAACTTTCTTTATATATGAAAATATAGTTTTTTTTATTATGTCTTCAATAATTTCATATTTTTCATTATGAAAAGAAGTTTCTCAGCATTTTCTGGCAACAAACAGTTCCTGTTTTCACTATAAATTTTGCCTGCTGCACTAAATAATCTCTCAGAAGTGAGTGAGGTGGGTGGAGCACTTAAATACTTGTGTACAAGTTTCTTTAATGATGGATATTCTAATATATTATTGTTCCACAGGGTTAAAGGATCTTTTTCTCTAGGTATTAATGGTAGTGTTAAATAGTTATCTAGATCTACTTTATAAATATGTTTTGTTTTTCTTTTGCTTTCTTCTTTCATTTGCCAGCTGTTTTTTATCCTCAGAATTTGGGGTAAGAAGGTGAAGGCATACTCCTCAGATTCTTCCATAACATTGCTGTTGGCAGAACAGCCTGATATGTTAGTAGTGGTAAAAGTGTTCCCAGCTTCAACCTTTTCACTGGCATTGTCATGGCTATCTGTGTCAGAACTATCAGGTTGGCTGCTTTTCCCAGCTAGCTCATCAAAACATTCCCAGATATCTTAGTGAGTTTCCAGAAAAAAATCTGAACTGGAAGCGCTTTCATCTTTATTGCTGTTGCTGGTCTGAGGTTCATGTGGCTTGTTTTTATAAGAATTTTGCTTATTTGCCAAGATTTCTTCAATTACCTAATTTTTTGCCTGTTCTTCATTTTGAATGAACTTGGTTTTGAACCTTGGGTCTAAAACTGAGGCAACAACAAAGAACTTCATATTTTGTATATTAATTCCTTTATCTCTCTTGATAGTGTTGTTATAAAACTGAGCTTCAAGGGATTCTTTTAAGCTTTCTTTCAATGTTTGTACACCAGCATCTTTTTGGAATTTTGACAGATAGGAATGAAGATTAGCAACAGCAGGAACTACATTTCCAATAGTTTCTTTATCTTTACCAGCCAATTTTGTTATCTCTTCAAAATGGTTTCAGGACACAAATTACATTTTCAATTAGAGCCCATTCATATGCTGCCAGGATTGGTATATCATGTTCAGCAGCATATGCTGTTACTGCTTGCCTTTGCTCATACAGGCATTCATCATCATCATCATCGTAGTTAGTAACAGAAGCTCTGGTGGTGGTGCTCGGGGATGAGTCTGTTGACGATGAATTCCAGCTTGTGACATGCCAGCGTGTGATGCCAGCAAAAAAAAAAAAAAAAAAAAAAAAATTAGACTAACACGAATGTAGAGGTAGCTCATAGCGTAAACTAACCCACTTTTTGTTTAACTTTACCTACTTTTTTTTTTTTCTTATCCTCCTTACTTTGCATGTCTCTAACTCTTTTCTTGCATGTTTGTAGTTTGCATGGTATGACAGTGAGTTAAGACTGTGTTTGCATGGTTTGTAAGCGTTCTTATTTTACTTCTTTTCATCTTTCACCCCTCTCCTATTCTCTCCGACTATTTTTCTGACTTGTCGGCAGTGGCCGGCGGATGATGATGGTGAGACACTTTTCCTCTTTTTCTGAATGAATGTTAACCCACGAGTGATAGGTGTTGCTCCTTACTTAACCCCTTATTCTCTTCTCTTCTCTTAACCCCCTACTCTTTCCTTTCTCTCGGGCTAGCCTTAGAGTGGATCTTAGGGTCTTTGTTAGCCTTAGCTTCTGTAGATCTGTAGATCATCATCATGCGATCTGTGTTGAAGTTAGGGCGCGTAGTATTAGTTTTAATTTTGTCGTTGTTTATAGACCTCCCGTTCAAACCCTCGATATAGATACTAGATTTTACTCACTTCTTGGTAATTTTATTGACAATCGGAATAGTATAATTGTCGGAGACTTTAACTGCCCTAATGTTAATTACGAGAATTTTACGGGTAATGAAGAGGGTTTGAGATTGGTTGAGTTTATGGACGATAACTTTTTACAACAGATAGTTACCAAACCTACGCGCAGTGACAATATTTTAGATTTGGTGATGACGAACGGCGAGAATATAGTCGAAGGTTTAGAAGTAGGCGAGAGTTTAGGATGTAGCGATCATCAAATTCTTAGGTTTAAGTTATTGATAGAAAACACTCAGGATAGTAACGTAATAGAAGTCCCTGATTTTCGTATGGCTAATTTTGATAGTTTCGCGGATAGGATGAGAGTAGTGGACTGGGATAACTTATTTATGGGTAATGACACAAATCTGCGTTGGGTGGCGTTTAAAGAAAGTTTTAGGAATATTGAAAGGGAGTTTATTCCCACGAGTTCCCATATCATCCACGTGGGTTCCCATACCCACGAGTGATAGGTGTTGCTCCTTACTTAACCCCTTATTCTCTTCTCTTCTCTTAACCCCCTACTCTTTCCTTTCTCTCGGGCTAGCCTTAGAGTGGATCTTAGGGTCTTTGTTAGCCTTAGCTTCTGTAGATCTGTAGAAGTACTTACATCTTGTACCAGTTTATGTATAGGCAGTTTCAACTTTTCTTGGATTACTTTCAGCCTAGTACAAACAATTGAAGTGTGATTAAAATGATTTACTATTCGTTTACATTTAGAGACTATATCTGCAATGGTTCGTTGTGATAGGATGGCATCATTAATAACTAATTGCAATGTGTGAATAAAACATCCTGCACCTTCTCCAGCAATCAAACCTGCAAAAAAAGGGAATATAGAATCAATGATTTTAAATTCATATAGTTTCATGTTGAAATTATTGTATAAAATTTTATTACAACATCATAGATAGTTTGAAAAATATTATGGTGCTATAACTTATGAAATTAGCTAAATTTATAACTGAGTATCAATTATACTTATGTGTTACACTATTAAATACATTAAAGTTTTTCAAATTAAAACTCTTGCAATTATTTGAACTAAATTATCTCAGTTAATATTAGAATTATTAACATTACTATTTATTGCTATAGACAAGGACTACTACTACTATACCTACTGTATTATAGTTTTAAAGAATAGTTATTTATCATATTATACCTGTTCCAGTGACAATATTTGCAGCATTATCTCTTAAGATAAGATGAACCTGATTGGCTTCAATATTCCATTCATCCAGAGAACTGTTAATTGTATCAGCAATACTGAGACCTGTTTGAAATGAGATCAAAAACTAAAATCTTAAAATGAAAATGGAAAATTACATTTTAAGCATGATATTGCTTACATATTAGGCATATCTAAATTTAGATTAATATGTTACTGGTTTACATTGTAATATTGTATACCTGTATGAGATTCTGGAAAGTATTTACAGTTCAAAACATAAGTTCTGCCTCCCATTTCTTAATTTCCTCCTAAGATGAAGTGAGCAGTGAGGCTGATGAATGTTTCATTATTCGAAGCTGAAGTCCAGATATCCATGGTGCATGATATATAGGAAGCCAATGCAATCTTTTCTTGAACTTTTGATTTTAATGCATCAAATATTTTTGGTAAAACTGTCTCTGATAAATACTTCCGACTGGGGAGAGGGTACCAGGGTGCTAATATCTTGATAAGAGATCTGAAATCTTCCCTCTCTCCTAGTGCATAAGGTTCAGCGCATCAAGGGCCATCATTTCACCCAAAAAAAATAAACGTGTTTTGAAGTTAAAAATTTCAAATTGTGAAGTCAAATAGTAATAATTTTAATAGTTTAATAATTCTAATAATAATGCTTTTGATAATAATGCTTTTGATAATAATGCTTTTAATAATAATAATATACACTCCTTTTTTTTAAATAAAGACTCAGAGTAGCTAAGTTATAAAATATTCCTAACTTTAATTTAAATGAAGCTACGTTACTAATGAGTACTATTTAATTAAATTTAATAGATTTTAAATACTAATTTGGCTTGTGAAACTGTAGATATCTATTTTAATGGTACTGTAATTGCTTCAGGTTTAGGGTCAGTTAGCTCCCACATCTTATTCCTTTCCAAAGCATCTTTGATGGATATTTGCTGATGTATGGTACCTCCTCTGAACCTGAAGCTGTAGAAACACCCGTTGCAGATGCTTCTTGTTCTCGTGTTGATTTGTAAACTTGTGGATGTTCTCTCTTCAGGTGATTCCACATTAGTTTTGTAGGATAACTTTTAGGATTTTTTCCTCAAACAATAAATCTAGTTGCTGATGTTTCATCACACACAAACAACATTCTGCTTTATTAGGTTCTTTGGGCATACACCTTAAAGTGCTTCCATATTCAATGACTTCATAGGTTTCAACATGTTACAATAGAATACAGTACCCATATGAAGCAGAAAATGATCAAATATATATTTTTTTAAATTTCAAAATAATATACCATTTTCCTAAAAATAGGGTTATTATATATTATATATAGAGAGAGAGAGGGAGGGAAATTTTGGGCTAGGCCTATGGCTTAAAATTAGCAGCATTCACTATCACTAAGTTACAGGTTCATTCACTCATGCACAGTATGTAATATATTTTCACATGGCATGGTACTCTGTAATGTCAAAATTTGTAACCAATAGTGCATGGGTTTTCTTAAGTTTCATCACTGCTGCCAGATGCACAATAATATAGTATATTATTTAATTTATACTGTATTGCCTTCTCATAAGACCAATAAGTTTTGAATTATTTTTAGTATATTTTAATACAAAAAAGAATAAGATATTTGATAATTTGCTAAGTTTTAAATTTAAATAATTACGATATATGTTACTAGTAGGCTTGGAACAGAATTTAAAAAAAAAAAAAAAAAAAAAAAAAAGATAGAAGTATATTAAATTTTCAGACTTAAATTGTCCTGATAGAAAATTTAACATTTTCCATATTTTGGGGGGAACTCTCGCATTCAATGCTGGAAAGAAAAAAGGCAAAGTTGATTGGACCTAGTTCTGCTACATTTTAGAGAAATCTAACTTTTAGCATGTTTTTTGTTTAAAAGAAAATCATTATAAATGTTAAATTTAGCCCTTTACTGCACACAGCTCTTCACACAGCTGAATAAAATCATCTGGCATTAGCCATAAATAGGGTGTCCATAAATGTTTACCCTGAAAACAGTATGCTCGCATGTTTTAATGACGAATCTTACATCCGTTTTCCTTTTTACAGGTGATCTCGTACATGCATAGAGTTTCTGTGCTGGTGTGCTTCGTCTACCGCATTCACCGCTAGGAGCGCTGTAGTAGATGTTCAGTTAAGAAATGGTCTGTGATAGAGAAGGCACAATGTGTTGTGTGGTTTGCAGAAACAAAATCTCCTGTCAGTGTTCAGCAAAGGTTCAGAACAAAGTATGTTACGAATCCACCTGATGTGAAGTTAATTAAGTCGTGGATGAAAAAATTCTTGGAAACTGGAAAAGGGAAAGAGCAGTGGTAGACCATCAGTTTCCGATGGGACGGTGGAAAACATTCAAACTGCTTTCATACAGTCACCAAGGAAATTGGTGAGACAAGCTTCATACCAACTAAAGATACCAAAGTCTACGGTGCACAAAGTGTTACACAAACGTTTGAAGTTACGCACCTACAAGGTACAAATTGTTCAAGAACTGAAGCCTGATGATGATCCAAAATGTGAACAATTCGCTATTGACATTTTGAACAGCATTGCCGAGGCTAATGACTTCTTGTTACGTGTCTGCTTTTCAGGTGAGGCTACGTTTTATCTTAGTGGTAGAGTCAACAGACACAATGTGCATATTTGGGGATCGGAAAATCCACGTGCCGTAAGGGAGCATATTCGGGGCAGTCCAAAGATCAATGTCTGGTGTGGACTAATGCACGACCAGATAATTGGTCCTTTCTTCTTCTCTGAGAACACTGTTTCCGCAACTGTGTACCTGGATATGCTCACCAATTACACCATCCCCCAGCTGCAGGACAGGCAGCCAACTGTCATCTTCCAACAAGATGGGGCACCCCCTCATTGGGCACATGTTGTTTGTGAAACTCTCGACGCAACATTTCCAAATCGATGGATTGGCAGGGATGGGCCAATCCTATGGCCCCCGAGATCACCAGACATTACCCCACTGGATTTCTTTCTCTGGGGTCATGTTAAAGATTTGGTTTATGCAACAGTTCTTCCAGATATCAGGACATTGCGAGAATGCATTACGGATGCAATTGCAACAGTTAACCCATAAATGTTGGAAAATGTGTGGCATGAGTGTGAATACCATTTAGACATTTTACATGCCACTAGGGGTGCACATGTGTTAGCTTATTAAGTTCATTAACTATGTATCAAAACTTTGTATGTTTATCTATTTATAATTAAAACTGTGTTTGAATACAAGTGTTTATTTAAAAGTTATAGCATGCTTTAATCAGGGTAATCATTTATGGACACCCTGTAAAATAAAGTACATACAAAACCTTGAAATATGAAGTTTTTATCAACAAAATGTGATTAAAATGTTAATTAATTATCCAGTATCCAGCCAGATCATACTTGATATCCGGTACTGGTACCCTATCCAGCTGGATACTGAAGAAGTAGCTGGATCAGCCAGATACTGGATTGTGATCCAGTATCCAGTGCATCCCTACACAGGAGCTCAGCAACAAGGACCTCATCCACCTCGAGCAGCAGTGAACACTGGAGGAGTCTGAGGTGGAACCACACAAGCCACCCAAGTCACCCAAGTCACTCGCTCTCCCACTTCTGCATGACATTATTGCGCAGTTTGATGACTGTCTTACCATGTTGGTAGAGAATGACTCCAACCCCAACAGGAGTGTTGAGGCTGCACGCATTGTGGAGCAGGGCATCCACTGCTACCGCAAAATGTACTATGCAAAGAAGAAGGAGGCACACCAGACAACCATCACAAGCTTCTTCAAACCCAAAACAGAGTTAATGTCACCAGAACCAACACCTTCCACCTCAGAGTTCACCATCTTCAGGGCCAGACCTGCAATGCTGTCCATCCTGGGAGAGAGTGACCTGCCCCAACAGCATTCAGTCCTCCAGCCTCAGGGAGGACATATAACAATGAACTAGCTTGTGACCTGGACTTTACTTGGCGAGTGTTGCTTATCTTTTTATTTGTCCTAACCTAACCTAAAATTGTGTGGTTTCCTTTATGTGGTGCTTGTGAACAGCAATCACAATCGCTGTCCACAAGCACCACATAGGAATGTATCCTTTATTAACCCATGTTATAAGGTCCTCATTTAGCAATCAGTTTTTCAGGAACGTAACCCAATCGTTAAATTAGGGATAACTGTACTTCAATGGTTGATTGGTATCTACGATCTCCTCCTATACAGCTCTTAAGATACAATGCTGCTACTGACTTATTTTCTAGTTTTAACTTGTCATACTTGCCAGCATGTGTAAAAGTGGTTGCATTGTGTGTAGTGTCTATCTTTGGATTTATTCTGGGTAATGGTAATACATAGTTGTGAGTAGTTGCAATTTGTATAATTCTCTGAACTGCAAGTGTGATAGAGTTTCTAATAAGCACAAATTGCTTGCAGCATATATACAGCTTGAATTTTAGTTAGTCAGAGTACATAATGGTTTTAGGGTGCTCAAAAGTACCCGCTTTTTATGACATTCTAATCTATTATTATAAAAAATGTCCTTTTCTCATAATTGCACAAGTTACTATCCATACTTGGCAAACTGGTACAGCCAGGACACTATATTATGATTAAAAAATACGATACACACATTCATACACTCAACATCAGTGGTCCAGTTTGTTTACAACAAGTATTTCACATGCTTAAAGAAAACTGTTCAACATCAAACCTTCCAAATCACCAATCACTAGTGACACTCCCATCCCTTAAACTTGCTGACATTCACTTTACTATAAGTGGAGAAGCTCCAGGCTTCAGCTCCAAGTTCCACAGCACTCTGATAAGTCTGGCTCCAGCTCTGCTCCAGCTCCACTTCAGCTCTGGAGCAGTTTAAACAATTGGCCTGCTCCACTCTGGCTCCAGAGCCAGAGCACTGCCAACCCTAACTGGAGGTCAAGAACTCACAAAAGTCAACACTGATAGGTGCTGCTAAAGCAACAAGAAGCAACTGTTAGCATGTTGTGAGCCTTCCTCCCTCCCCCACCACCATTTAAGGGGATAATACCTACCTTTTAGTAAAGGGGGGGGAGGGTGACTGGAAGCCAGAGCATATGGCTGGAGCTCTCAGTGCCATATCAGTAAACTTGGTCATTTAGTGGCCCCTAGATATATATGGATTGAGCTTAAATTTGGTATGGTGAATTTTCTCTCTAAACAGAACCTAATACCAAGTACCTAGAAATTTGTGGAATTCTATTTTATATATATATATACAGGGTGGGCTGTAAGTTTCCATACATAGGAAAAATAAACATTTTTTTATGGACAACCATTTTTATTTATATAATATGCTCTACATGGTTGCCATTGTTTTGAAAACACATTTCAATACGTGTTCCCCACTGTTGATGAACACGCATTAGCACAGTTGACGTTATGCTTGTAATGGCGTTGGTGATACGTTCCTTTAGATGATTTATGTCTCGTATCTTTTCCTGATACACCATGGCCTTCAAGTGCCCCCAAAGATAGAAATCAAGGGGGGTGAGATCTGGGGATCTGGGAGGCCACTCCACAGGACCACGCCGACCAATCCAAGCATCCGGAAACTGCTGATCCAAATACCGACGCACGTGAAGACCATAATGAGGTGGAGCTCCATCTTGCTGGAAGTAAACTGGGAAGTTACCTTCCTCGTTTAGCAGGGATGGGAAAATCTCTTCTTGCAACATGTTAAGATACCTTTCGGCATTAAGATTTCCACTGACAAAAATTGGTCCAATAATTCTGTCACCCCATATCCCGGCCCACACCATCACTTTACCGGCACCTTGCATCTTTGTCTGACTCAGCCAGTTAGGGTTAGCATTACTCCAATAACGTATGTTTTGCGAATTAACCTCTCCATTGACGTAAAAATTTGCTTCATCAGTAAACAAGATCTTACGTCAAACGCATATTCTTAGGGTATCTGAAACATAAAAACAAACGTTTAATTTTTCCTATGTATGGAAACTTACGGCCCACCCTGTATATATATACAGTATGTATATATCCCCACAAGGGGGTTCTAAGCTCATGCTCTTGAGTGCTCTTTGTGCTCGTTTGTACGTGCTTGTTCCTGGAGGTTTCACGTGCGCCCTCCCGGCCCTAGCACCCAAGGATGATGGGGCTCGACCCTGCAGTCCTTGGTCTTTTTCCACTTCGACTGTCCCCTCCACCCTTTCTTTTTCCTCTGTCTTTCCTCTCACTTTTTCTTTGTTTTTCCGCCGAGATATGCCCTTTTAAATAGAGGCGAATCGGTTCTTCCCGAACTTTAAAAAAAAAAAAAAAAAAAAAAAAAAAATTATATATATATAATATATATATATATATATCACAAAAACAAGGCACTGATACTATTGTAAAATATTTAGGCTTTAAAAAAAAAGTTTTCAGCTCCAAAAACCTGCCACCTGAGATGAAATGAACTACAATCGTATGAACTGTTTTAAGTAACATTAATTTATTTCTAACACATTTCACAAAAGGCAATAATATTTGTGGCATGCAAGCTACATTTGCTATCCAATTATTTAAGTACTCTGCAAAAGCCAAATTAAGACTACAATGAAAAAATTTTGAAGTTAACCTCTCACATTATTTGAAAGCCAATTCCATAAAATGTTGGGTTTACTTTCAACTAAATATCAGAAGCTAGCTTGTGATTGCAATTTTTCCTTAGTATATAAACACTAATTGAAAAATTAATTCAGAGCCTATAGAAATAACCAATAAAAGATAACTTAGTTTTACTTTCATAACTTTCTATACCAGAATTACTTTTATTTTCACAAAAAAAAGCATATGTGCTAAATGAAAATGATAACCAAATCAATGTATAGGAAACTAAAATGTAGAGTGTCTTAAGAGAGCATAGTGTGCGTGAATGTATACAAAATGATATAAAAGACTGATATTATTATGGTGCAGCTTGGGGATATATAAAATGGTATCAAAGCAAAGATAAATTCAATAACAATATAATAGAAGGCATACATTTAATGAATACTTAAGCATATGATTCTACATGAGCACCATCAGTACCTCTACAGAGTTTGAATCTGTCAGCAGCATTGCAGAATACATTTTGGAGCATGACAGGGGTTATTTCTGTAACTGCTGTTATGATATGAGCACGTAAATCTTGCAGATCTGTAACCCTCATTTGATAGACATTTGATTTGATGAAGCCCCATGCAAAGAAATCCAAAGGCGTCAGGTCAGGAGATCGAGCCACCCAAGCAGGGTTAGCAAAAAAAACACTTTGAAAAAGCCCAACCCACCCAGGTTTTTCAGGTTTTTTCACAAAAAACTGGGCAAAACTGAGTTTTTCAAAATTGTATCATATAATAGTATAAAAGCAAATAATAAAATTATATGCTCTATAAATGTTAATGATGATTAATTTTCACTTACTATAATCAATAGTGTGTGTATCAATCATTATTTTTTACTATTATGTTGCTATAATATCAGAGCTGTACCTTATAATTTTCACAATAGCTTTGGTTTGGTATTTATATTTCAAAGTTGATTATCAGTATTTTTTACAATACTTATGTCTATGAGGAAAAAGTTCTTATTTTGAATTTTTGCAGATGAATCACAGAAAGATTTGAATTAATTTTAGAGCATTATCTTGTATTATGTTTTAAGGTACATTTTAAAGCAGCCTACAATTACACCATAAATTAAACTCAATATACAGTAAATACTTGATAAGTCAGACTATATAGGGCTCTAGCCAGTCCATACTCATTGTGAATTACCTTAATTACCCCCCTATTTACCCCTAAAGAGGCATAAATAGTTAAATACTCTCTAACCTTTTAAGTTTAATTAGTGAGAGTCTAATACAATGTTCAAAATAAACAAAACTGTTTCACTTACCGTTGCTGGAATTATTTTGAGCGTGAAACACAAAAAATTTTATTGTTTACCTTTTCATACAATACAGTATTAAAAAAACACTTCACTTAGTAAAAGAAACAAAATAATAATGGCATTTGACATAGGAAATAAAACACTTCTCTCAGTAAAATAAACAAAAGAATAATAGCACTTGACAGAGGATGAGTCCAACTCATCCCAAATTCTGACTCATCGAGTATTTACTGTATATATAAAATTATAGAGAATCAGGGGCAGATTTAGACCATCTTCCACAAGACAGTCAGAATTTTCAGTGAATTTTTTATGAGATATTTTAATAATATATATAATATTTAATTATATAATATTTTGATAAATATGATGTAATTTTCCATTGTTTTATTTTTATATCTTTCATTTCATTTAAAAATATGTTATAGCAACTTGAAAATGTACTTCTGCCAAAAAGGTGACAGTGAAAATTTCACAATTTACAATTTTTACTTTTCAAATTTTGGAAGATGGTCAGCCCAGAAGGCTGGATCTGTCCCTGAGAATCTGGGGAGGAAGAATGTTGTGTGCATACTCAAGGGTGCAGTTCTAGGATTATAAATTATTATAAAGTAAAAGTAAAGTAGCTACCTTAAAGTACCTTAAAATGTAAGATTAAAAAGTGTTTAATGAAAGAACAATTATTTTGTAAAAAATGAATGATTGAATGGCTTAAAATGAACTAAAACTTCTTATTTTTGTTGTGCTAATGAAGCTAGATATATGGCTTATTATTAAAATAAAATTATCTTTGGTAATGTATAATAGTTTTTTAAAACCAAGCAGAGTGCAGGAGATGAGGATCTATAATTCACTAAAGCCAGTTCATTTTCAGCAAACTGATATGTTCAATTCCTAAGTTTTTATCCATTAAAGCATTATATTAAAATATTCCAATGCACAATGTATGAATACACGAGTTATTTTAATTTATTGGTAATTACACCGGTCTGCATGAAAATCGATTTCTTTATTTTGAGTTGTGATTCTGAAGCAGTTCGCTGCGCTGAATTCAAAAATGCTACCAGTTTTTTCTATCACCCACAGTTTTAAAGTTATTAGCAAAACAATTTTGGGGCATTTTTAATTTTTTACCTTTTTTATCTTCAATTAATTTCGTTTTTTCATATTTTTCAGATAGATCATTCTAACATTACGTCTTTAAAATTTTAATAATGGCTTCTAGAGGATGTACCCATAGTCGAGACATATTTTGTTATATTTGTGGTCGGTATGTTGTTGTAAAACAAAAGACAAATGTAATGACCTTCATTAAGAGAGCTTATCATGCTTATTTTGGAATTAAATTAGGAGATCAAGACAAAAGTTAAGTTAGGCTCCACACAAGGTTTGTCTTACGTGTGTTGCGGCACTAAGGAATTGGAGCAAAGGTAAAAAGAAAAGTTTGCCATTTGGGATCCCTATGGTATGGCGCGAGCCTAGAAACCATACCGACGACTGCTACTTCTGTTCTTGCAATGTTAAAGGTTATAATGCAAAGAATAAAGAGAGCCTTCAATACCCAAGTCTTCCATCTACAATAAGGCCGGTACCCCATGGTCCAGAAGTTCCTATTCCCCACCCACCCGAGAGTCTGGATCAATACAATTCAGATTCTGATTCAGCTCCAAATCCAGACAATGATGATGTTTATGAACAGCCAACAGCTGACCGAGATCCTCCTAAACCATTAACCCAAGCCGAACTAAATGACTTAGTCAGGGATTTGAATCTGCCTAAGGACTCTGCAGAACTTTTGGGGTCTAGATTGCAGGAGAACAATTTATTGGCATCTGAGTAAAGAAGTAAAGAAGGTAAATATATTTTGTTTCAGTTATTTTTTTATTCTTTCATAAAAAGCAATATGCTTGTCCAAGAGCTAGGAGCTATTTAATTCTGCTTTAATTAGGTTTTACTCTATCACCTAAAGATTTCGTGCTACAAGGGGTGTTGTAATACCTCATCTGTCCCCAAATGTTAACCACCCATTGATGGGAGGGGAGAGAGTATTTTGCTGGGAACGGGACTGGGTGTTATATATATTTACCCTACATTATTATGTAAGCGTTACTGTAGTCTATAACAACAAAATTTATGGTTTAGCACAGGGTTGTGGAGTCGGAGTCGTGGAGTCGCACATTTCAGGGCGGAGTCGGAGTCGAATTTTTACAATGTGTGGAGTCGGAGTCGGAAAATTTTGGACCGACTCCACAACCCTGGTTATAGCCACTAGGTTAAGAAGGGTGGGTTATTCAATTTTAAGTAGGACTACTACTGGTTAGACCTTAATTATGTTTAAGAGAATCTTTTTCATTTATATATATATATATATATATATTTTTTTTTTTTTTTTTTTAGTTCAGGAAGAACCAATTCGCCTCTATTTAAAGGGCATATCTCAGCGGAAAAACAAAGAAAAAGTGAGAGGAAAGACAGAGGAAAAAGAAAGGGTGGAGGGGACAGTCGAAGTGGAAAAAGACCAAGGATGACAAGGACTGCAGGGTCGAGCCCCATCATCCTTGGGTGCTAGGGCCGGGAGGGCGCACATGAAACCTCCAGGAACAAGCACGTACAAACGAGCACAAAGAGCACTCAAGAGTCTTTTTCCACTTCGACTGTCCCCTCCACCCTTTCTTTTCCTCTGTCTTTCCTCTCACTTTTTCTTTGTTTTTCCACTGAGATATGCCCTTTTAAATAGAGGCGAATCGGTTCTTCCCGAACTTAAAAAAAATAAATAAAAAAATATATATATATATCCCCGCAAGGGGGTTCTAAGCTCGTGCTCTTGAGTGCTCTTTGTGCTCGTTTGTACGTGCTTGTTCCTGGAGGTTTCACGTGCGCCCTCCCGGCCCTAGCACCCAAGGATGATGGGGCTCGACCCTGCAGTCCTTGGTCTTTTTCCACTTCGACTGTCCCCTCCACCCTTTCTTTTTCCTCTGTCTTTCCTCTCACTTTTTCTTTGTTTTTCCGCTGAGATATGCCCTTTAAATAGAGGCGAATCGGTTCTTCCTGAACTAAAAAAAAAAAAATATATATATATATATATTATTGGAAAAAATAAAAATCCCTTAATATGATAATATCTACAAGTCAATATCCTTCTTAATATTTGAATGTTCCCTTATCCTAGAAAGTAACCTGACGATTCATGTGGTGGTGATGAAATGTCTTATTATTATGATAATTATAGAGTGAAACACTAGAGGAGTCGGAGTCGTATATTTAAAATGTGAGGAGTCGGAGTCGGATTTTTAGATTTTTTACAATGTGTGGAGTCGGAGTCGAATTTTTACAATGTGTGGAGTCGGAGTCGGAAAATTTTGGACCGACTCCACAACCCTGGTTTAGCATGTGCAATCCAATGTTGGTCTTGATAAGATGGTTCACATTTGGGGATAAATGGGGGATTTATGACACACCCTGTAGTAAGAAAACCATATGTGATAGGGAAAAACTAACTATATTTTTGAGATCAGCGCACTCAAATTATATAGAATCACCAACTAGTTTGTAAAAATCGATCGACAAGTTTTCAAATGTGTACTGGTGTTATTTATAACTAAATGTTTTATGTATGGTTAAGCTTAAATTAACCTGAATATTTGTGATTAAAAGCAATATTTGAAAAAAAAAACAGTTAAGTGGGCAAAAGTGGTTTTTTTCAAGTGGGTTTAAAAAAAAAAATTAAAATAGTCGGGAAAACCAGGTCACCCACTTTGGTGCCAACCCCGCACCCAAGGCCTGTTGCCTCCATGTCCAATCCACCAATTTGGAAATCATTCATCTAGGTACTCCTGAACAATGTTTGTGTAATGACAAGGTGCCCCATCTTGTTGAAAGATGACAGTGTTTAAAATGCCATCTGAATGAAGCTGGGACATTTATGTGCTCTTTATCGTAACAGCAGTTACAAAAATAACCTCTGTCATGCTCCAAAATGTGTTCCACAATGCTGCTGACAGATTCAAACTCTGTAGAGATACTGATGGTGCTCATGTAGAATCATATGCTTAAGTATTCATTAAATGTATGCCTTCTATTATATTGTTATTGAATTTTACCCTTTTTGCTACATTTTCACTGAAATAGATAGGGATTTTATAAACACCTTGTACAAGCTTTGAACTCAAATATTACAGTGCTTCCGCTTAACAAAGGTTCTTATTTTCCTATAACAGACCCCTTCCAAAACAGAGAAACAAAACAATTAAGTGATCTGTCAAGACCATATTAATCAATCTTCAGTTTAAAACAGGAAAGGAATCAATCCTTTTGAAGAATCTAACCAAAATATAAAGCACATATTTTATTTGATTTATACAAAACAACTATTAAAACAACTATTAAAACAACTAGTGCAATGGGCACAATCAAACCCTACCTTGGCACAAGAAGAGAAGTCATTGCAGTTGTAAAAAGCAAGCACACAAATCCAAGGTAGATGTAACGTAGATGAATATGCTGCAAAGAGTTTTATAAACCCTTGATAAGGATTTATTACTGGCTTTAGGTAAAAGCAGAAAACTTTGCAGTTAAAGGTACACAAAAAGCATATTCACTGTGCACAGTAATCAATATCAAATTAACTTAAAGTGGTCTAAATGCCTCTTATTTACTGAAAAATATCTCTAATTTCCATATCAATTAAATGTAAGATATTTCAAATAAATGTAAGTTTTCATTCAAAATTCATAATTACAAAACTGTTGTTTGGCTACCATATAAAATGGTGACATTTTCATTTTTAACTGTGGATGGTGACATTTACTCCATCTAAATAACCTAATTAACTTGAACTTCATTGTAGCTTTTTTAATGACTTTCAATAAAAGAAAATATGTCAATCTGTGGGAACACCACTAATGTTACAATGAGGTCCGTGTGTATCCAAAATACTGTTGGTTTCTTAAGGTACACACACACACACACATATATATATATATATACATATATATATACAGGGTGTCCGAGAATTATCTGTACAAGTTTTGGCTGTTATTAAAAGTCAACCATGAAGTGTAGAAATTCCAGTGTTGTCCCATTTTACAGAGAAACTCATTAAGTTTTTTCTGATAAGTTTTGACAAGTTTTTTCTTTTTTGTACGCGGGTGACAGACATTAATGACTTAAAAGCAAGAATCACAGCTGCTATTGAGCGAATTGATGTGGATATGCTGCAGCGTACATGGCAACATTTGGATTATCGATTGGATGTTTTGCGAATCACTGATGGTGCACATATCGAATGTTTGTAACAACGTTACTTTAATAAGAGAAACTTTTGAAAATACAGATTCTAAATAATCTTGTTTAAGAATTTTACATGTGTTATCAAGAATTTTATTAAAAGATGAAATTGTACAGATAATGTTCGGACACTGGAATTTCTAAAAAACTTGTCAAAACTTGGTATCAGA
Source organism: Bathynomus jamesi (assembly GCA_023014485.1). Classification (NCBI taxonomy): domain Eukaryota; kingdom Metazoa; phylum Arthropoda; class Malacostraca; order Isopoda; family Cirolanidae; genus Bathynomus; species Bathynomus jamesi. Next base: position 828,469 of record JAJOZX010000872.1, on the reverse strand, counting down.
AAAAACTTAATGAGATTCTCTGTAAAATGGGACAACACTGGAATTTCTACACTTCATGGTTGACTTTTAATAACAGCCAAAACTTGTACAGATAATTCTCGGACACCCTGTATATATATATATATATATATATATATATATATATATAATATATATATATATTAGGGTGGTCCAAATCCATAGGGGGAAATTTCAAAATTGTCTTAGATAGTCTCCACAAGTGTGGTTTTTGTCCATTTAGTGTCCACATGGTCTGTGCAAAATTGCAGCGTGATTGGTGAATATTTAGAGGTCGCCCCACTCTGAATATATATATATATAATGTACTTTTTCTTCCGTAGGTCCGATGGCTCAAACTCGATCAATTCCAAAAGTTTGGCTTCTAGGGATGGCAACTGGAACTTTATCCACGTCAAGGCTCCCTACATGCCTTGACGCCCTCCTCTTGGGGCAATACCACCACATCAATCAAAAGCAAACCACCTCCGACAGTCTGAACCAGGCATGCCAGAGGGTGATTGAAGTCTGGACCCGAGCGCGGATTAGGGTGCATCAAACGCCCCAACTGATGTGGATTTTGCTGGCCAGTTATGAGCTGTTGCTTCTTGTGTAGTTAAGACCTATGGTGCCAATTTTTGGTCAATTTTTGAAATTTTCACATTCCCACTTTTTAATTGAAAATTAAATTTTTTTTGAGAAATTCTCCTTTTTCACGATAAAGTGAGCAACAACAAAATTGTTTACACAGTGAACGTTTTCAATACTATGGATTTAAACAGTATCAATCATCTATTCTTGTAGTATGCACTATCAGGCTATTTATTTAACACACTATTTAGAAATATACTATTTTAGAAACAACTATTTAAAAATACTTGCTTCGTTACAGATTGTTTTTCATGAATGTGCGTGGTAGACAAGACTTATGCCAGTTTCTGCTTTGTACTCTGCCAACAGAAATGGACGAAATTATAAAAGGTTCCCACCTGCCCACCTATGGGCAAGTATATCGCTCCTTCTCTTATAAAAAGAGCAAATTCGATAGATCCACTGGTTATTTCAAGAAAGTTCTCTATCAAGCTGCAAAGGAAGTTGCAGCACAAGTTGTTCCATTTTATATAAAGGGCGGCATACAACATGTAAGTGAAAAAAAGATTGCCGAGCATATAATGAGATTGCAGGACGAAGTGAATAACCTACAAAAAATTCAAATCAACAAAAGAGAGAGCGATAACAACATGAGAAAGATAAACGAATTTCGGGAAAAACTTGATAAGACTATGCCTCTATGGCCAAAGAATGCCATGGAAACTATTACAAATGAGGAAGATAAAGTTTTTCTCAAAAGCATGATGTCTGATAGAACAGCATCATTTGGCTCTTTGGACAAGAAAAATGCTATATCTGCAATAAAACGGAATGAGAGAATGGACAAAAGAAATGAATACTATCAAAAGCAAAAAGTAGACCAGCCTAGCACAAGTTGGGCAACATGTGATTATAAATCAGATGCTGACACTATCACTGGAACAAAACACAACAATGAAGATCAAGACAGTGGTTCTGATAGAGGAGTTTGATTTGGAGCCAAAACGAATGCACAAAAGAGTGAAAAAAACTGGTGAAGACATTTTCATTCCCTATGATATCCTGAAAGACAAGAGTGTTACTTCTGTGGCGCAAGGGCCCATGGAGTTACTCCAACTGCTGCTGTAGGTATAATATCTGCATTTGTGCAAGCCTGTGGAGGAGACACTGACAAACTTAGTTTGTCATATGCATCAGCATCTCGAGCAGCTGCAGCCAATGTAAAGGAAATGGCAGAAAAAATCCGAGGTTTATGGCAACCATCAGACATTGGAACCATTCACTGGGATGGAAAGCTGATGAGAACGCTGAACAACAAACACCATGAAGAAGAACGTCTCCCAGTACTATTTTCGTTTCAGTAGGTTTGGTACACTGATATATGCTAAGTATTGGTTTATGGCATCTAATGCCCTTGATGCTCCAATAAATGACTTGGAACTTATTAGGAATCTTAAAACATATTCTAAAATTGACCAAGAGGTGGCAGCTGTTGCTACCAAAGCCATTGAGCGTCATCTGTGGAGCTTAACAGCAGAAATGGTACCTGTGTCACTATTTAGCCAAAAGGTACCAGCAGAAATGAAAAGGAAAATTTCCAATAAAATGATAATGTCAAAAGAGATGAAAAATTCATTCCAAAGGCATGGGGCTGGATTTGGTAAGCCAATATTTCCATCGCTTGATGCCCTGCATGCAAACTCTCAAGATCTATCTTCCTTTGTCAATGATGGGTCATGGGTATTTTTCAAGACACTCCAATGCAACCCTACTTTCTTGCAGGAGAACCCTGAAAATTGGGCAATCAATCCATCCTACAAGCAATGTCAGGAAAAAGTCTGCAATCTAAAGGTTGTTAATGATTCTACCGAACGAGGTGTCAAATTGGCCAGTGATTATTTAAAGTCTTCTAAGAAAGAAACCCTCTACCAAGATACATTGCAAGTAGTTGAGGAAAATCGTGAAAAAATTGGCAATATGAGAAAAAACAAAAATTTAAAAAAATTAAAATGGCTCCTGACAGCTTAACTTAAGGTGTTGTTTAGTGATAAATGCTTTAAACAGGATTCTGCCCATTTTGCTTGTTTCATAATTCTGCTTCTGCTCTTTTTTGTAAATTTTTGCTAATTTTGTTAATTTTTGTATTTTTTAAATTTTCTATTAAAAAATGGGAATGTGAAAAATTTAATAAAAAGGAAAAAATTGTTTATTTTGTATTCACCACAATGAGGAGCAAGACATATGTGCCGGCCAGTAGTGTGATATCAATTTAAAATTTTCATGGGGCGTTTGATGCACCCTAGCGCGGATCCCAACTCAACGGATCGACTCCTGTGTCCGTAAGCTTTCAAAGCTTTTAGACCGCTACAAAACACTCAAGAAGCACAGGACCAGGCAACGTGCCAGCGATAGAATGAATGAAGACATCTTCAAAGCGGACATCCAGGAACTGTTTGACATCGCAACCAGTGATGCCATGAGCACAATCGTCAACGTTGAGGACCGAAATTTCCTGTCCATGCAGCGCAAGGACGTCAATTCTTGCAGTATGGCTGGCATTGATAAGGAAACGACTACACAAGAGGACAGAATGGAGAAGGAAGCCAAGAGGAAGGCAAGGCATGAAGCAACACAGAAAGATTTGGAAGAAGCAGGAGTGTCATCAATTGATCTTTCCTCTTCTTCTTCTTCCCTTTTTTCGCAAGACGACGACGACTATAGACCATCGGTTCCGATTCCTTCTTCGTCTGAAGCTCTGGCACCAAAGCGTCCCAAGAACAAGGTTACGAACATTTTCCAATCTCCAGAAGTCATTGGAGCAATGGATCGCACCAATCTTTCTGACCAGAATGCTGTTTTCGTAACTGGAGCTGTATTACAGGCCGCGGGGCATGATCTGTCTGGGATGACGTGCTCTCGGAGCTCTATTCATCGCTACAGAGAAAGTGGGCGAGAACAGGCAGCTCGAGAAGACCTAGAATCATTCTCTCTAGAAGACCCTGTCCTTCTCCATTGGGACGGAAAGCTTCTCCCCGGCATTGAAGGGAAGAAGACGAATGTGCATCGGATAGCAATCCTTATAACATTCAATGGACAGGAGAAGCTGCTTGGTGTCCCAAAGATGAAACAAGGAACTGGAGAAGCACAGGCCCAGGCATGCCTTCAAACTATGAAATTATGGAACGTGGAACAGCATGTGAGAGGTCTCGTCTTCGATACCACTGCGTCAAACACGGGTTTACATCGCGGAGCCTGTGTCAGGATTGAAGAAGCATTGGGTCACGAGCTAGTTTGGATCGGTTGTCGACATCATATACTTGAAGTCGTACTTGCTGATGTCTTTGCCTCAATATTTGGCTCAACAGGAAGTCCTGAAACAGGCCTTTTTAAGCGATTTCAAAAGGAATGGCCATCTCTCTCCCACGAAGCATTTGTCTCAGCATCGGACAGCTTGTTCGAGAACCCTCAACTCCAAGAGATGAGAAAAGAGATGCTCACTTACTTACCTAACGCTCTTCAGGCAAGCCAACCTCGTGACGACTACAAGGAGTTCCTTGAACTATCTTTGCTCTTCCTGGGGGAAAGACTGGTGGTCAACTCTTTATCCAAGCTCCGGGTCCCATGCACCACGTGAGATGGATGGCGAAGGCGATTTATGCGCTCAAAATCTACCTCTTTCACTATCAATTCAAGCTCACAGCACGCGAAGAACGAAACGTGACTCAGCTGGCTTTATTTGTCAGTCTGATTTACGTCAAGTACTGGCATGAAGCGCCAATGGGGACACAAGCTCCTCTCAATGATCTCAAAATGCTGCATCTTCTGGAAAAATATCCACACGGAGGAGCTGCACAAGCGGCGAAGACAGCTCTAAGACGCCACCTGTGGTACTTGTCGGAGCATCTGATTGGACTGGCCTTCTTCGATAATAGGATCGATCCTGATACCAAAAGGAGAATGGTTCAACACCTCCAACATCCCCAAAAGAATGGCTGCCCCCGACGAATCGACATGGCGGAAGCTGGTGTTGAAAATGATGTGGCATCCTTCATCACGAAAAGGACATTGACCCTCTTTGATGCCTTGAAAGTTGGAGGTAAGGAGGAAGTGCGCCAGTTACTTCAAAAAGATCCATGGGAATGGCCAAATGACAAGAACTACAGGGAACTTAGAGATCGCGCCTTAAAGATGAAAGTCGTCAATGATGCTGCCGAGCGAGGTATTGCTCTCGCACAACGCTACAATGACACTTTGACACGAAACGAGGACCAGAAGCAGTACCTCCTACAACTCGTAGCCGCCCACCGAAAACAGATACCAATACCATCCAAGGCGACTCTGATGCAGAAGAAATAATGAAGATACACCCATTATCATGTCCTATTGTCTTACTGTTTTCTTTCATATTCTTTGAGAACCAAAAAAAAATTTAGTTATTCAGTTGTCTATATATTTTCCCAAATTTTCAAAAAGGGGGCAAGTGGGGCGACCCCTAAATATTAACCGAATAACGTGAAACTTTGCACAAATACTGTCCACACCAAGAGGCATAAAACCAACCTTGTGGAGAGAACTTAGTCGATGCTTTAACGTTTTGGACCACCCTAATATATATATATATATATATATATATATATATATATATATATATATATATATATATATAAAAATCAATCAGCAAAGTTAAGCGACATTGGGTCTGGGTAGTAGTTGGATGGGAGACCATCCTCCGCGCTCAGATTATGTAGTGACCTGTGGTTCGGATCCCACGTAAAGCTGTAGGTCCCCTATGTCATATGACCTTAGATGTTGCGAAGGAGGTTAAACAACCCCAATAAAAAAAAATATATATATATATATATATATATAATCAAAATCTGACAATATTTCCATTAAAGCTATACAAAAATTATAATGGGATGTCCTAAAATTTATATAGGCTACTTGCTCTTTGACCATCCACCTAACCTATACACCCCAAAAGTCTACTTGATCTTCTATTTTCAAATTGATTTGCAAAGTACCTATGCATTGCATAATCTTTCAGAAAATGCAAAAGCTAGAATAGCAGATTTAGTATTTAATACCCTTTACTTAAGAAAATTTGATGATGATGAGTCGAACAAACTATTTGTCTGGTTTTACCTAAACCTTTGATTAATTCACAATAATTAGTTACAGTACTCCTCTAAATCTGAACAAAAAAATTAGATAGATATGATCAGAATTTATGAAAATACAAGACTGGAGAAAAATACAGTTGGCCTGTTAAAACCCAACAAAACACTTATTTTTCTCATTAGCTTCTCTCGGTTTATATAAATGTTGGCCTTTAAATTAGAATTTTAGGCTGATACTTTCTAATTAGAATTATAGTACTAGACCTATCTTTACCTCCTCTTTGTATGTACATATTCGATAAATTAAGTCTTCAAATTCCATTTTCGTATTCATGTCAATTCTGTTCACAAAGTTTTTACAATTACCAATGTGATGATCCAAATTTCTTTTTAACTAAGTTTACTTTATTCTATTTTTATACACAAATTTTGAAATATCCTAAAAAAAATCTTCATATATATTATCTGAGAATATATTTCCCATTTTTGATGGAATGTGTATGACATTTCATTTGAATATGGAATTGAAAAACTCAATTACATACTCAAAGATCACCAACAAGAATAAAGTACTACCCCAACTCAAGGGTACTAGGTGTTACCTTTCATGATAAGGTTGGTGTATATCTTTATAGTATACAGCAATAAATAAGAGAAAACTACAATGAAACATGGTGACTTAGACCAACTTTTGAAGGTATGCAGAACAATCAGCATTTCTGCCTGACACACAAGAAATGAAAGCTGCCTTCTCACAGTAGTGAAGACAATGTCGGCTTTCATTTCTCACATGCAAGGTAGGAACATTGTTGTACTGTAGCTAATTGCATGTGCCATTTCATTGGTTTGTCTTTAGTGTACATCATAAGAGACTAACATCTCCATTTACACACATCACAAACATTTCAACTCCACTCCTTTTTTACATTAATTCTTGTGCTACATTTAATTCAGTTCTTCTTCCAACACCCATACATTCATTATTACACTCTTTTTCACAATTCTCATTATTCATTCTCTCCACATAAACATACCATACCTAACCTTCATGGCATACTATTCTCTATCCTCATCTCTAGTCATTCTTCAGACCACACCTTTCCCAAACATCCTCACCTCTCATACAGTTAATCATATTTCTTTTTCACCCCCTTCTTGCCAAATTACAAACTACTAGCCATATACAGTTGACTCTCGACCATCCACAAACATTAACTATCCACACAAAATTGGCTGAAGACTACCTTCATTACCATGGTAACAAACCTGCAGCCTGACAAAGATGGAAGTGACGATGAAGATGAAGCAGAAATGGTAAAATATGGCACAATAAAATACACTAAGTCCCCAACTTACATGGGTCTGAGTTACACAGATCCATAGATACATGGATACACTATTGCATGCTATAAAGTGATTTATGATGAGAAGAAAAAGCTACAGTACAAACATCATTGGACAAGTACTTAGAGAAAAGATCCAATGCCATCAACATCTGGAGAACAGAAAAACAACTGTCATCAGACCACCTGCCCATCATCATTACAACATGTTCTACACCCTGCCCCAACAGCCTTAGGCACACTTACAGAAATTACAAGAAAGCTGATTGGGAACAGTTCAAAATATAGACTGAGGAACAATTCACCACATTAAACAGCACACCCATCATAAACATCAATACAATACTAAGACATTTAATCAGATCATCAATAATGCAAACAAATACATACCCAAGGGCAACATTAGGTAATACAACCCAAATTACACTAGAGAAATAGCCCACCTCATAAGGCAATGTAACAACCTCAAAATAACACACAAACACCACACACAGAAGCCATAAAACAGCAGATACAACAGCTCAACACAGAAATAAACAACAAACTCAAAGAAAAACAAACAAACATTTAGGGAATTCATAACAACACTAAACCACTCCACAGATACATCCAGGATATACAAGACTATAAACAGCATTACCCACTCTAACAGCGGCATTCACACCTCACACGTGGCTATCTGTCGCAACCAAAATAATATCCCAACATACCGTATACACAACAAGCTAACATAATCACAACACAAAGATTAGTCACTTAAACAGAGACAACAACCAGAAACACGCAGACAGACAAACAGCCAGACCCAAGAAAACCTACAGACTCGACACAACCATTACACCCTTTAATACAGACCAGACCACCAAGATCATCAAAAACATTAAGAATTCGAAGGCTACTGGACCAGACAACATATCTAACATACACCTTAAACACTTGGACCCACAGGGAATACTAGCTCTCACAAATATCAGCACATATTCATACCAACACTGTATTAGTCCTGACATATGGAAAATCCTACAGCAGTTTTTGTTAAAAATTTTGTTGAAAAGATGGCAGAAAATGAAAACACAAACATTATGTAATATTAAATGTGACAATGGTCATAACTTCAAAAAGTGTGTTGAAAAAGTTTCCCAAACAATATTTAATATTGGTGCAAAAAATTATGCTAGTGAAGTAAATAGCCAAATTCATGCAGAATGAAAAAGAAAGCCAGCTACTAAGGATGATAAACAATCACTAAGTGTAAAAAAGATTGCTAAATTGCAATCTGATAAAATGTACCATATTTTTCAGTATATAAGACACCCCTATTTTCAAGGCCTTTTTTCAGGAAAAAAATTATAACCAACTGCCTAGTTGTCAGAAAATGTCTAATTTTCTACCAGCGAGGCTGACTTTTGTTAAAGCCCTCCATCAAAAGTATGGTGATACGTTTTCTTTCACCCATACTCATTATAAGAAAATAGTATTAAGTATACAGGAGACTATACTATATGTTATGAAACATAAAAGTAAATCATTATGCAATATGTACTGTTTTTCTTGTTATCAGTGGGTTCGGAAGAATAGAAACTTAAGTGTAAAATTGGCCAAACCAATACGCAGTCAGGAGGGACTAAGAGATGATGAATTTTTGTAAAAATCTATCAGTTCTTCTAGCCCATATAAAGGTAATATTATGACCTTCAGTGTATAGGACGCAGGGTGATTTTGAGACCCCTTTTGGAAAAAAAAAAGAAGTCTTATACACCGAAAAATATGGTAATTACAAATGTAAGTTGCATTTTTTATTAAAATGAGTGATCTTAAATTGTTTTTTGTTAAAATGTTCTGATTTTGCAATATAGTTCAAAATAATAATATTGACATAGGTGTGTCCGAGGACTTCGATACCACCCCCCTTAAGCAATGTTGAGTGGCTAGAATGCTGTTTCTTGCTCTTAGGTATGGTTAAAAACATGGTAGGAGTCCATTATAACATATTTTTTAACTTATTTGCAATGTTTAGATTTTGAACCCTAGGCCTCCTCTGGCCCACCCTAAAATTACGTGTCAAGTCCATGTATATTGAAGTCCCCATGCTATCCCACGCTTCCCTCTCATAAACAAAATACTCAACACAAACATGCACAATAACACCAAAAGGTGGCTGAACAACTATCTTTCAGGAAGATACTCACATGTCACATTTAATGGCAAGTCATCCAAAAACAAGCTTTTTCCAAATGGGGTCCCTCAAGACTCTGTTCTCTCACCAACACTGTTGAACTTATACATGTATGACATTCCAACACCCATAGATAACAAGCTTACCTTATCATCATATGCAGATGACATCACTCTAATATCCACCCACAACAACATCGACACCACTACAAATAACCTACAAACACACATAAACAGTAAACAAGACTGGCTCACACACAATAGGCTCAAAGTAGCACCCACAAAATCAACCATCACCTTGCGAACAAGCAACACAAAAGAACACCAGATAACTCCACAGCTTACACTAAACACTAACATTCCACACACTCACAGGACCAAAATACTTGGGGTCACATACAACACATCATTATCTTTTGCAAACCACATTCAGGATATTAAAAACAAATGTACGTCAAGACTTAACATGTTTAGGGTACTAACAGGCACAAACTTTGAACACCAGCAGGAAACAAGAACACTCATATACAAACAATATATTCACTCAGTTATGGACTATGCTAGCCCATGCTGGGCACCCATTATCTCAAACACACACATAAACACCTTACAGACAATACAAAACAACACAATTTGTATCATTAAAGGATGCACTCAAACAACACCAATAAAACACCTGCACACAGAAACAAAAATACTGAAAGTTAGAGAACATTTAGACATGAGGGGAACACAATTCATGGCAGCAGCGACAACTAACCCACAACACCCTTGCCACTACATGTACAATCATGCACTGACACCTCGCACCATTAAGGTAACACCAGAGAGACATTATAACCAAATACTCCATTCCATACCATGCCCCACAGACATCACACAGTACAGAAAACACACACACACACACCTAACCCACAAAGCACTGACACGACTCGGTCCGAATGCAGTCCTAGGTGCAAAGCCACCACCCATTAACAGGTCAGAGATCAGCCTGAGCAGATCGGATCGAGTTAGCTTAGCATGATTCCGATGTGGACATCACCCCAACTTACAGACATATAAACACAGACTAGACAACTCCACAGACAATACCTGCCACCTGTGCTAGGACACACCACAAACAATTGAACACATTATGACAGACTGTACCACTCTAGCACAACATAGAACACAACACAACATCACTAGTGTGCTGAACCTCTGGTCCACACTGGGAGAGAGCAATTGGTTACTGCGTGCCACCAGTTTACTCAATCAGGGTGGGCTGATCAGCTAAACAACAACAACAGAATCTGAGCCACAAATTATTGAATAAATATTAGTTTTCTTAATACAGTATTATGTTTATACATATATACGTACTGTATTGAATAAATTTCATTTTCTTAACATTTTGTTTTTATAAACCCTACTTTTTTATCTTTAACTATCCATAGAAATGAATGTATATGTCACAACATATATCGTCACTTACATGGTGACCTTCAAAACAAATTAACAGTGTAAGTTGGGGACTTGCTGTACAAAATTAAACTTTTATTTATCCTTATTCTATAACCTACTACAATAAAATAAAATATTAGACTATAAATCTATAAAAATACTATGAAATATAACCAGAAAATGGCCATTCTCTTAGTGAATGTCAAGTATCTACATTTTTCAACTATCTACATGCCTCTAGGAATGGATATGTGCAGACAGTAGAGAGTCAACTGTAGATTGAAGGTGTTTTCACAATTTTATCACTTTCTTTTCTCCACATGAGCATAATATAATAGTCACACACTAAAACTTTATTCTCATCCATCTATAGTATAACTTATAAGCCAACTGTATTTGAATTATTTCACAAAACTTATGCATATGTATAACAGCTGCACTGAGCCTTATGATGTACAGTAACAAAATCATGAAAACCTCAGTATTTTGTTGATCAATTATAATATATCTTAGCTACATTTTTAGTAAAAGATTATGGCCATTCATTCAAATGTACCGAGTTACTGTCACCTAAACTACACGAGATACAATATTAAATGACTCAGTTCCTGGTTAGGATGGAGTTTATGAACATGAATTAGTAATTTACCTACTAATTTTAACTACATACCTCATAACACCAAAACCCGTAGTAAATTCCTGACAGAAATATTGCAAAAACAGCAACTGAAATGCCAAATATATCCCAGGAGAACCATACTTTACAGTAATATAGAGAATGGCAATTGAGAAGGTGATACAAAGTTGAGAATATCATACAAAGCTGTAATAAAAAAAATTTTAAATTCACTAAAAAATAAGAAACACTATCAACTAGACCTAAGACTATTAACATTAGGGAATAATTGCACAAAGACTAGAATAGATCTATATTTACATATTACCATATAAGCAGATCTACATACTAAGTGGCAAGTCAATTAAGCTAGACCCTATGTACATTTCTTACCATAAAACAAGCTAAAACAAATGATGCCATGATCACATCAAAGACAGATGTTTTGTGTTTCCAATATATCACAACGAAGTCATAGACAAAAAGCCCAATGAACATAAGAAAGCCTATACTGTGTGTCCAAATGTTCATAGTTTCATTTGACCATATAAACATGCTGTAACAAATTAACATAATTAATAGAAAAGTATGACTATCATACACTTAACCCAGTACCTAATAAAATACAAACAAAAAATACTGTCTAAGTAAATATTTAACTGTTGACAAATACACTGCTTGATACCCATTGCTATTAACAAAATTATGATCTAATCATCCACTATTGTAATTACAATATTTTCTTAATGAAAATTCAATTGTTCAGGATAGTTAAAGATAGCTATAAGCCTATATCAAAACTAAATTCTCTATACTGGAGGCCTGAATACTTGTACTGGTTCTAAGTGCAATTGCAGGCAGCAGTGTAAGCAGTACTCAGCCAAATTAGTGTAAGAAAGCAATTAAAAAAAATGAACTATATAAACACACCTATAAGTCATGTGTTCTTGTTTATCCAAATTAATATCTACCAATTTCCAACTTGCTTCTATAGGCCTAGGCTAGTTATAATCACTATTTAATAGTTTAGGTACCATACTGTTTCAACTAAGTTTTCCTGTTTTGTCAAGTATCATCTATTTATTTAAAGCCTAGCTGATACGAGTCCTGTACATAAATTTTAAGAACAAATATAAATTTTAGGGGTTTAAGTACATAACTTAGCCTAGTTTAAGTGTCCCTACTAGCCCAGTGTTTGCCACAATAGTTATTTAAAAGAGACTCACCTTTGAAAGCACTGATATGTATTCAGTTTTGTCCTGTAACCTGCTGTAATATATGGATTGGACTGCATATATGGAGGAGCCAATTTTATTGGAACTGTTGCAAATGGAAATGATTGATACATTTTTTTCTTTTTCATCTAAAGAGAAATTATGGATTTTAATTAAATCTACAATAATAAGACAGGGTAGCAAGGTTTCTACACAATACGGTACTTGGAGAAAAAATTCCTCTAATAATTAAAGAATGAAGCTATAATCATATATCTCCTAAGCCACTATATTTATAATTTGTGTAACTTATGTTAATCAAGGGTACCATACAAAATATTGTACACAAGTCCTAACTGTTCCACTTTATGACTTCATAGATACTATTCTGGCAATAACTGCAATCATAGGCATAAACTCTAAACTTCATAGACCTAAGTTTTTCAGTTAATGGAAAATGTTGAATTGTAACTAGGTTGAGGCTATACCTGCAATAATAATAATGATGATGTACAGTTGTGTAGCATACCGTAAGTCAGTTTACCGAGAATAATGAAATCACCTTGTGAAGACTAATATACCAAGAAAAATTATTCTTATATTTGGCTACACTGATTCAGTAACACTGGTTTTAGTATGCTGGGTGCAGTATTATTTTTTTGTTGTTTAGCCAATCAGCCCACCCAGATCAAGCAAGCCGGTGGGACACAGGTAACTGATTGACCTCTCCTGAGTGGACCAGAGGTTCAGCGCACTAGTGATGTCGTGTTGTGTTCTGTGTTGTGTGTTGTGTTCTTTGTGCTAGAGTGGTACAGTCTGTCATAATGTGTTCAATTGTTTGAGGTGTGTCCTGGCATAGGTGGCAGGTGTCGTCTGTGGAGTTGTCTAGTCTGTGTTTATATGTCTAAGTTGGGGTGATGTCCACATCAGAATCATGCTAAGTTAACTCGATCCGATCTGCTCAGGCTGGTCTCTGACCTGTCAATGGGTGGTGGCTTTGCACCTAGGACCACATTCGGACAGAGTCGTGTCAGTCCTTTGTGGGTTAGGTGTGTGTGTGTGCAGAGCCGGCTCAAGGTACCGGCAACTCGGGCAGTTGCAGTGCACGCAGGGTGCCACGTGCTAAGGGGCGCCACGTCATGCGTTTGGGATCTTCCAAATACAAAGCAAAAAATCTAAAAATAAATAAATAAAATAAAATGAAATAAAAGTCAAATGTGAAAATTTCCTGATGTGGAGTAAAATTTTCAGGGATTATAACATTATATTAGCCAATAGCATCAGAGACTACCAGTAAAGCTAAGGTCAGTTTGGCCCGACATGGGATGACATGTCACATGGGTTGATGTGGCCGCGTAGGTGAGCGTTGAGCACAAATTACATATGCCTGGCAGCGCTGCCATCCTATGATATCTCATCAGTATTGCCACTTTGTGGAATTTTTACATTTTTTTGTGGATTTACCTCAGACAAAAGTGGCAATACTGTCTCTTATATTTTCATACATGGTTCCATTTTGAGAATGTTTAGTTGTACTTTGAGAAATATCATTAATTGTAATAAACTCTTTATTCCTACATTTGTAGTTTTTCCTCATTGTGAACAAATTTTAAAATTATACTTGTAAGGGCGCCAAAGTTCAGCTTGCCCGGGGTGCCAGCAAGCCTAGGGCCTGTGTGTGTGTGTGTGTGTGTGTGTGTGTGTGTGTGTGTTTTCTGTACTGTGTGATGTCTGTGGGGCATGGTATGGAATGGAGTATTTGGTTATAATGTCTCTCTGGTGTTACCTTAATGGTGCGAGGTGTTGGTGCATGATTGTACATTTAGTAGCAAGGGTGTTGCAGGTCAGTTGTCACTGTTGCCATGAATTGTTTCCCTCATATCTAAATGTTCCCTAACTTTCAGTATTTTTGTTTCTGTGTGCAGGTGTTCTATTGGTATTGTTTAAGTGCATCCTGTAATGATACGAAGTGCATTGTTTTGTATTGTCTGTAAGGTGTTTGTGTGTGTGTTTGAGATAATGGGGTAATTCTATGAGAAATAGACAAATGAAGTACATGGTTACCTCTTCAAAATTCATGAAACTTGGTGTGAGGGTTGGTTTAGGTCCAAATTACAAATTTCTGAATTTTTTTGAAAATTGGTCAAGTTGGTCAAATTTTATGGCTTGACCAAATTTTGGTCAAATGAAAAAACCAATAATTTTCAAAAGTAAATATCTCAGCTCCTAATTGTGGTAGTGTAGCAAGTCTTAAACGATAAAATATGTAAAATTAACTATAGTTTCTAAATATGTATCATTTTTTTAGGGTAACAAAAATAAAATTATGATTTTTTGGAAAGTTTTTTTTTTTTTTTTTTGGCAGCAAAGATATCATTTTTCGAAAAAAAGACCAGGAATAAAAAATGTTTATTTGATGTATGTACACCATAATAAGTAATAAAAAGTCAGCTTATCGACGATTATTATGAAAAAAAATTACTAAAAAAAAAAATCCTCCAAATTTTAACAATTTTTTGCTTTCTTTCCAGATTTTCAGTATATACCTAATTTTCTAGTATACGTAAATTTACCTAACCCTTAAAATGCCTCAAAACACACAATTTTGTTGCGATCCTATGAAAAAACACAAGAAGAATTTTCTGTAACATCAAAAAAGTAAACTCTGCCATGGCAGCTGCAAGCTATGGAATTTTGGAAGAAAATCAATTACTATGCAGCAATTGCTATGTCACAATTAAAAAGAAGCCAATTGTATTAGAACATGTTCAACGTTCATCCAGAGAGCCGGAACCTGTGCCAATACCTGAGCCAGACATACTTAACGAATCTATGGAGCAAAGTAGTAGCGATTCCACGAATCCACCACCATTGGAAGAATTTGTCATTCAAGACAGGCAATTCAATAAAGATTTGCTCAGCGACAATATTTTACCTTTATTTGATGAAAGCCCTATTAAAACAGGTAATAAAACAATAGAGATTCCATTCAGGACATTTGTTTCTTAATGCCAAATTCGTAGTTTTCTGTTTTTAAATATTAGCATCAGCACTTGAATACATATATACAAAATATTTGATATTTGATTATTTCACGCAACCTAAATTTATGAATTTGTTTTACAGCTGGATTGAAGCCGGGACAAAAACAGATAAAGGCTTCTACGAAGTTGTAGATGTAGAGCTTTCTTTGCAAAAATGTCTGAGTGAACCTATTACTTCTATCAAAGGTACTCAACAATTACATCGCTTTGTCCCAATTTCCAAGAATTCGTTGAAGGTTTATCCACTCTCTCAGAGTGCACAGTCAGTCGAAATAAGAGAGCTCATTAGAGTTTCTGCTTCGGTTCAAGAACATAATACTGTCTCTCAACGCGAAATTGAAACAGGCTCTTTTGTGGGTTGTATGTATGAAAATAAACTATGGCTCGGATTAGTCCAGTCCTTTGACTGTGAATATGATTATTTTCTGATAAAATTTCTCCATCCTTCAGGCATATGTCCCTCATACATTTTTCCTGCACAAGATGATGTTTGTCACGTTCCAACAGAAAATATATTTGGGAGTATTGAAGCAAGTTTACGAGGAGGAACAAGAATACAATACATTTTTCCGCTTCAAGAATTAAATAACTTTTCAAAGAAGATAAAATAAATTCTATCGAATGTATACTATTTAAGATTGTCTATATAATATTTCTAAAATTTTTATCTAAGATTTGTGTATCTACTTAATAGTTATAAAAATCTTTTCAAATTCTTTTTTCTTATTATTATATTATTAGTGTCTAAAATTTGGATTCACTAGATGAGAATACTCTCTTAATTCATTCTCAAAGACTTGTGTACGTGTAGTATTAGGAAGAGTATTTTATACTCTGATAAGCGCTTTATAAATTAAACATTATTATTGTCAATATATTCTGTCCCTAAATATGAGAGGTTATGTATGTACATTGTACATATATTTTAAAAGATTTTTTCTCCTTTGCTTTGGTTTATCTACATGTATTTTTTATACGAATTGAAAATTGTCTTTTTTTGGACCAACAAGTCTGTAATAAATCTTCGTCGTCTGAAAAAAAAATTTATTACTTAATTTCAAACTCAGTTTTGAGCCTTATAATAAACTATAAGCTGACTTTTTATTACTTATTATGGTGTACATACATCAAATAAACATTTTTTATTCTTGGTCTTTTTTCTGAAAAATGATATCTTCGCTGCCAAATAAAAAAAAAAAAAAAAAAAATTGACATTTTTTCCAAAAAATCATAATTTTATTTTTGTTACCCTAAAAAAATGATACATATTTAGAAACTACAATTAATTTTACATATTTTATCATTTAAGACTTATTACGCTACCACAATTAGCGCCGAGATATTTACGTTTGAAAATTGTTGGTTTTTTCATTTGGCCAAAATTTGGTCAAGCCATAAAATTTGACCTTGACCAATTTTCAAAAAAATTCAGATTTTTGTAATTTGGACCAAAACCAACCCTCACACCAAGTTTCATGAATTTTGGAGATGGTGGAGTGTACATTTGGCACTTTCATTTGTCTATTTGTCCTGGAATTACCCTCTAATGAAAAAACATAGGGCTTTTGTCAGTAACTCTCCACTGAAGTCTGCTGGAAATTTCCAACGGATGAGGGTATCAGACAATCAACCCATAGCCCTATATAGTTTTTTCACAAATATAGAAATGAAAAATTGATCTAACATAACTATTTAAAAACCTAACCTTTCACAGAGAGCGAGTATTTATGCTCCTCTCTGAGATGTCAAAATAATATAGAAATGAAAAATCTTAAGAAAAAATATTCTGGCCCCTTTTGGTATTTAGTACAGTATGTCAATTTAGGTACCCCTCAACGCAAGAGTTTCTTGAAAAGTTTGTGATGGTTAACTCTATCAAATGCTTTTGATGCTACTTGACATCTTGTACTTTAGGATGGCTTCCTTCAGCATATAAATACACATGTCAGTACCATACCATGTTTCACTCTAGAGTCAAACTGATTGTCATAACAAAACAAAACATCTTGGTAATTTTTTACTATCACTCCGGTCTCTTCAATTCCCATAATTTATAGATCAATGGATTCGTTATTACACCAGGAATGCGATTTGGATAGTCTCAAGTGAGGGAACTGGCCCAAAACTAAGTTAGGACACGAAGTTTATTTTGGGGTATAAGTGTGAAAAAATACCCTAAAATGCGGGTAATTCCTTCAGTAGAGACTATCTAGGGCGCATTCACGATGTAAAAATGAATCCATTGATATATAAATTATGGAAATTATAGAAACAGCCAACATGAGTGACCTAAAAGGTGTATATATATATATATATACACACACACATTTATATATATGTAGTAAAACAAACACTGTATATATTCACTGTATATATATTATATATACCGTAAAACTATACTAACCTACCTAACCTAACCTACCTAACTACCCTAACCTACCTACCTACTTTTCTGTTTTTATTAAACACACACTTATTACCACAAACAATACCTTCCTTGTTTTTCTTAGGGCAAATAAATTCTTTTAGCAATACACCATGTTCTACATAAAAATTAAATGCAGCCTCTTCATCATCAAAAAATTTGCATGAAGTTTAACGGTGAATAATTACAACCATCGCAAACCGACGCCATCATCTAAGCTTAATGTCAACTTGATGTGGTTTTGTAACAGGTGTAGTACTGTAATAAAAAATTTTAATAAGTCCAGAGGGTCTATTAGTGAGGGAGAGGCCAGACCAACTTATAGAGATACTGCAGTTGAGCCTAAATCTAGTGAAGTAGCAGTTCAAGTAAACTTAAATGTCCCTATACCTCATAGTGAGCCCAGGCATAGATATCCTCAGATAATTCCTGAAAATGATGAGTGGACTAAACCTAGGAAAACCTGGAAAGCTAGAATTCAAGAGCCAAGGAAAAGTGTCCTTATAGAACTAACTAATCAGTTTCATACTTTCTCGCTGGTCCAGGATCAAGATGAGAAAGCTGAAGAAAGTAGGCCTATAAACCAAAATGTTAGCAATAATAATCCAGACTCGTATAAACCCAGGCACTCTAAAGCTATAGGTGTGTTTGAACCAGCATCCATTATAGGTGACTCTCAAGTGAGGGGCCTAGGATCTAAATTACCTAGAGGTAGCATAGCTTACTGTTATCCAGGTGCAGGGATAAATAGAATTAGTAATAAAATTATAGAAAAAGGATCTGGTATTGACCTAACTGTACCAAAGAATATGGTTATACATGTAGGTGGAAATGATATAAAGGGTAAGCACTCCGAAGAAATCATGGAGTCATATAAACAGCTATTAACAAAGTTAAAGGAACGGAGACCTAACCTTAAAACATCTATCACAGGTATAATTCCCAGGATACATGAGAATAATAAGTGGTACTCACAAGCATTATATATAAATAGTAGGCTTAAGACACTATGTCAGAGCATGGAAATTACATATATCGAACTGTGGAATAAATTTTACAAAAAAAAGAGTTCTATAACAGAGATGGAATTCACCTTAATAGTAAAGGAACTGATTTACTATCAAAGATTGTATCATATAATTGACTAAAAACTAAAGGAATAGGCCAAATTAGTACAAATACCAATACTCTTGATAACAATAAACTAATAAAAAATATAATCAGGACTCAAAAGAAAAAGGTCAACAAAGAAAGTAAAAGAGATGCAAGTAATATACCATCACAGAACAAGAACCAAACTAAATTACAAGCAAAATATTCCAAGCGGTCTTTGTCATTTTTCTATGTAAATGCAAGAAGTATCCGAGATAAAATAAATGAATTCAAGGCATACATAGGTATTGAAAATCCTGATGTTATGATTGTTACTGAAACTTAGACAAAATTCAGTACGATACCAAATAGTCTATTTAGTGAGATATATAATACCATTACTTATGAAATTGATGGCTATGAACTTTTTTATTATGAACGTAAATATTCAGAGGGTGGCAGAGTATTTATTTATGCCAAGACAAATCTGAATCCAGTTGAAGTTACCTCCGTTAAAGAGGAAATAGTTGAATCTGTATGGATAGATATTGGGCATAAAAATGCCAGAAAAATCAGGATAGGGGGTATTTATAGACCACCTGAGGGATGTTCAGCTGGAGGAATCCCCAAGAGTAGAGAAGAAAATAAGTATGTAGAAAATCAACTTATTGATGAAATAAATAAAGCAATGACAAGCAATATTATTATTGTTAGAGATTTCAATTATAGGCATATAGACTGGGAAATATTACAAACACCAGAAAGTAATGAGAGATTCTTAGACTGTATAATTGAGAATGGTTTAACCCAGTTAGTAAAGGAGCCAACCAGGGCCAATGCCATTCTAGATTTAATTCTAACAAATAATCCAGATACCTTCCAGGATATCGGTTTCAGAAACACTAGGTTCAGGTGATCATTGTATCCTTCGTTTAATATTGTTTGTAATTCAAGACCTAGTGAAAATAAAGTAGAAGTTCCAGATTTTAAAAGAGGAAATATAAATGGACTAGTAAATGATCTGTGTCTAATAAATTGGACAGATATTCTACAGCCTGAACAGACAGTAACTAGTATGTGGGAAAAATTTAAAAGTATAATAATGAACATACAAAGGAAGCATATCCCACAGTGTAAAATCAGAACTGGAAAAAATAAAAAACAACCTTGGATAAACTGCAATGTAAAAAGAGCAATCAGAGAAAAAACAAGCATTTCATAAATTCAAAAGAACTAAAAATGGCACAGACTCCGAAATATATAAAAGTAAAAGAAGCATTTGCAAGAAAGTAATCAGAGATAGCAAACGTGACCTGGAAAAAAGCCTAGCCAAGAATTCAAAAAACAATCCTAAGAAGTTTTTCAGTCACTTCAATTTGAAAAGTAGAGTGAAAAAGAAAATTGGCCCCCTCCATATAGATGATAAAACTATAGATGATGATCTTGAAATAACTGAAGAACTAAACAAATACTTCTCATCAGTATTCACAAATGAAAATTTAAATAATATTCCTGATCTTATACTACCAGGACAAGATAGAGAAATAAATGAATTAAGGGTAACAAAACTAGATATCTTAAAAGCAATAGATAAATTAAAAATGGAAAAATCTCCAGGGCCAGATGAAATGCATCCAATAGTCATAAAAGCTGCCAAAAAGAATATAGCACAGGCACTAGAAATTATTTTTAATAAATCATTGATATGTACTGAAATTCCAGAGGATGGAAGAAAGCAAATGTGGCTCCAATCTTTAAAAAAGGAAATAGAAACTTGGCAAAAAACTACAGACCCATCAGCCTCACCTCCATTATTTGCAAATTACTCAAAGTATCATTAGAGGTAAAGTTACTGAGTTCCTTGAAGAGTGCAACCTTATAAATGATAGCCAGCATGGCTTTCGAAATGGAAGGTCCTGTCTAACCAACTTGATTGAATTTTATGATGGAGTCCTATTGCATTTGGACAATAAAGAGCCAGTAGATATAGTATACTTAGATTTTGCAAAGGCATTTGATACTGTTCCTCATGCAAGATTGTTGGTAAAAGTTAGAGCCCATGGTATAAGAGGTCATATAGCTGATTGGATAGAAGAATGGCTGAGAAATAGAAAACAGAGAGTTCATCTAAATGGAAATAAGTCTACTTGGAGACCCGTATTGAGCGGAGTCCCACAGGGGTCTGTTCTGGGACCTCTGCTTTTTGTTGTCTATATAAATGATCTAGAGAAGGGCCTATCATGTAAAACCTCAAAATTTGCTGATGATACAAAATTAGGCCATAATGTTAAGTCAGTAGCAGGAGCAATGACAATACAAAAAGACTTAGACAGAGTAACAGCCTGGGCAGATAAGTGGGAGATGAAATTTAATGTTGATAAGTGCAAGGTTATGCATATTGGGCCAAAAAATCCAGAATTTGAATACAATATGAATGGAATTTGGATTAAAAATGATGATAAAGAGAAAGACTTGGGTGTCACTGTGACAAATGAACTTAAACCCTCAAATCACTGTATGGTAATCAGAAATAAAGCAAATGCTAGACTCAATCTCATGCACACACATTGAATACAAATCACCCAATATTATAAAGCAACTATACATTTCATATGTGAGACCCCTCCTCGAATACTGCATTCAATTTAATAGTCCCTATTTATACAAGATATTGAAAAACTGAAAAAGTACAGAAACGAGCAACAAGAATGATCCCATCTCTAAGACAATTGACATATAAGGAAAGACTGGCGTATCTAAGCATGTTCTCATTAAAAAGGAGGAGGTTAAAGGGTGATATGATAGAGGTGTATAAAATGATAAAAGGGTTGGATAAGATAGATTTTGAGTCTCTCTTCATTAAAGATCACAATAATCAGACTAGAGGTCATAGTATGAAGTTATTTAAGCCAAGATGTAGAACAAATTTAAGAAAACATAGTTTTACAAACAGAGTAATTAAGTTTTGGAACAGTCTGACAGAAGAAGTGGTGACTTCAGATATGCTTGATTCTTTCAAAAGAAGGTTGGGATCAATCCCAGAATAGGCACCCGAAATCATTTTTAGGTACTTAATCTGGGATTGAGGAGAAAAAAATATAAACAGTTTTTAGAGATATAATTTCATTGTTTTTATCAATATTTGAAAAAATCAACTCTAACTTAACTTAACAACTTAACTTAACTTAACCTAATCTTTTGCTATATCTTCTGTTTTTTTTGGTTAGTTTTGCTATTCTTACCAATTTGATTTTTACCTGATTTTCACATTTAATATTTTATTAATAATATTATTCAATTTCTATTTCTTTATTCATTAAACCACTTTAAACCTTTTATAACTTTGCCTTTATTACATTTGTAATAAACTTTGTATAAACAATAAATTTTATAATTATCAGGTTTTTTTTATTTAATTCCTTGCAAGGTGCCTATTATGGGATTGAGGTTGAACGCAAGTTAGGGTGCATCAAATTTCCCATGATTTTTCAAAATGTTTTATTTCAATCTGTCCCTATGATTACTCTGTTCCAATGCCTGAAATAGCACATATGGCCAAATTTCAAAGATTTATGTGGTCATCTAGGGGGTCCACATCATTGATGCAATATTTAGTATTGGAGTTAAATTGACCAAAAATTAAACATTTTATATCCCCGTTTCCGTGTTTGCAAAAGTATGAACCAATAAAAATGTGTTAAATAATCAAAACAGGGATACATTACATTGATTTCTACATTACATTCTGGTTTATACATTACATTATTGGTGATACAAGCAAGTTAAAGTCAAAAGAACACTACGTTAATAAAAAATGTTCAAGAACTGTAAATGAACATGAACAATTAGTTTAGGCTCTAGTTTTCCTCTTTCGAAGATTAGAAGCTTCTTTCTGTCGGATTCAACAACTTGTAGGACATTTTGGTAATGTTGTTGTGATCTGGCAGCCATGAGAAAATCAGAACTTAGCTTCACCCCACACTCAGCACAATCATTTATGACGTTAACTGCCGAGATGTGTTCTCTGGACATTTGAAAGGAAGCTAATTCTGGCCAATTTTCGATATTATGAGTCAGGAAAGAACTGTCAAGTTCCAGAACAGAGAAAATGTACCATGAATCTTCGTTGATTAAGTCACCAAGCTTTGTTGTGCTGGAAATGGAGTTTGGAAATTTGGGTTCCCCAAATCCTGTGCCAAATCGATGTTGTGGTAAAGATGCCTGATCTTGTGCTGGCTTTACTGCTATAAATCTCTCAGCCAGATAGCAGCGTTCAGCTTCAGGGACTGCATCATTAAAGAGCGCAAGAGGTCAGTCAGGTACCGCGCTTGAACAGGTGATCCACCACCAGCTGTACAGCAAGCAAACAAAGTTCACAAACACGCAGTTTGGGTCATTGTGCTTCTGTGGTAATGGTTCCAGAGGGAAGAGAACTGATCTGCTCCTCCAGCAGCACCATCTTAATGGAGTAGAGAAGCTTGGCCATCCACCTAGCCTTGTGTACAGCACCAGGACGTCGAAATGAAAACTCTCTACTTGTCCCATCCAAGTAGAGCAAACAAAGATCAGAAAATTCTTTGTAGTCATCACGTTGATGCTTCACAACAGACTGCGCGCATGAAATTGCTCTGGCCCTATAGTCATGGATTATGGTTTGTATGCCATCTGAATAAGAGGTACCATCCAAAAAATTAAGTGACTGATTATTGTTGTGCGGAACTGTGTCAAAATGCTTTTGGAACCGACAGAATATGGTAACTTCTACTGACAATGGTGGTTCTATTTTCAGATCATTGAAGACTTGTGTAAGGATTACCTCGCCAATGTGATGCCGACAAGCTGACCACAGTAAAGCTCGACCTATGTCCTGTTGCAGACTAACACATGCAGCACAGCACTCACATGACCAGTGTTACTAGCTGTTGTGTCAAAAGTCATGTTCACTACCGAGTCAACACAATTCCATGATCGGAGAAGCTCCATAGTGAGATTAGCAATGATTTGACCAGCTGGCTGATCTGTATTTGGCTTGTAGGAAGGCACACCAAGAAGTTTGATGTCATACGAATTGCCAACTGCTATGGTGAGCCTCTCTTCAGCTTTAGTTTGGTATGACAGAGTTGACATCAGTTTAAAATCCCAGTGAAGAGACAGGAACTGTGGTGGAACCCAGGACTCTCTGACCAATGATGCAAGCTCTTCACCAACCTTACGTCTTGCTCTGTCGGCAGTAGAATATATGTGAAACTTTTTTTGTGTCACCTCCTGATTCCTCAATGATGGCTTTGGTAAATGCTGCATGTTGGCCGGTGTGATCTTCATGCTTGTAGACAGGGAAACCATCCTATGGTATTTGAGTATGTCATGACTTATAAAAGCAGTTGTTCCTGAGCGAGTTGCTTGGCGAGATTTTCGTGTTTTTGGTTTGTAATCCTCTATATCACCCTCTTCATCCTCAACATCACTGTTGCTTTCCTCACTGTTCTCAATCTGAACTTTGCTTGTAGATGCTTGGCTCTTTATGAGCTTTAAGCTGTCGTTCTGCTTGCATCATTTCCTTTTCCTGCTTTCTTTGGACTTTTGATGCGAGCTTCTTGTCATGGCTTCCAAATGATGCGACTCTGTCTGATTTCATTGACCGCAAGAACTCCAGATCTTCAGGATCTTTTATGAGTTGCTCAGCATTCCTTGGCCACAACTGAAATGTTTCTTGTAACTCCTTTTCGATCCCCTTAAGCTTCGCAACTGCACCAAGCGAAGAACACCGATCCACTGGAAGTTCCCTAAGTTTTGCATTTTTTGCAGATAGTGCTATAATTTTTTCAACAGCTTTCCTCTCAGTAATCATGGCAATGTTGCCTTTCTGATAAAATGGAATAATTTTTTGCAAGACAAATTTAGCATTGTTCCATTTTGTACGGTTAAACGGTAGACCTTCTTGCTGATGAAACATGTAGCATCGCAACACTTGCT
Source organism: Bathynomus jamesi (assembly GCA_023014485.1). NCBI lineage: Eukaryota > Metazoa > Arthropoda > Malacostraca > Isopoda > Cirolanidae > Bathynomus > Bathynomus jamesi. The sequence continues at coordinate 803,436 of JAJOZX010000872.1, read as the reverse complement.
CACATGTTGGCAGCCTAGATCCTGTTATCTCTGCATCTGCATCGCTGATTCCAGCACCAAGACCATAAATGGCAGCAGTTTGACGAGTTTTAACAGCATATTTATCATTTGTGCTATCTGAACTGGCCATAATGCACGACAGGTATAAAGAGAACACAAAAAAATTCTGTAAAGAGAGAACACAAAATTCATTAACATAAACATTTAACATAAACACACAAAAATCATATTTATCATAAATACTTGCATATCAGATTATATATTGCAGTTCCTTTTAGAATATTCTATAACTTTCCACCACTTCCTAGCACTTTCTAGAGGTTTCTATCACTTTCTAGAGGTATCTATCACTTTATAGAAGTTTCTATCACTTTATAGAAGTTTCTATCACTTTTTAGAAGTATATATGACCTTTAGAAATATCACTTACATGTTCTTAGGCTGATTTTTGTAGTGAACAAAATTTTTAAACTTCTACTATTTGGATCTCAAATCACAGAATGACTGTGGGGTTGGTGTGCATATAGGAAGTCTGTGTGGACCCCATAAATGGCATTCAAATCCAAAAATAATTCACATAGTAGGTTTTCTTAACCATTGGAACATTTCTAACTTAGGGACAAAGTGAAACTATGTCATTGGTGATTTTGATGCACCCTAACGCAAGTGCTTCATCTGGGATTGAGGTACATCAGGTGCCTATTCTGGGATTGACCCGAAGGTTGGATAATTTGATGTCTGCAAGGGACATCTGGTGATGGTGTTTAAGCCCATTTTTATTGCATGAATAGTACTAGTTTATTTCATATATATTATGTGCATTTGGGTGATAGATCCCACAGCTCAACACAGGTGTTGTGAGATATAGGGAGGCAGCATCTTGGGTTAGGGGATACTCTGTCTTTACACACCCTATTTAGAGAGATTCCTCTGCCGAGCGGTGCCTCCCATAGTACTGTGAGGTATTGAAAAACTCATGATATTCACTTGCCCCATAAACACCTTTAAATGGGAGACCCAAAATGGGTACACACACATTTCTACATTACTGTACAGTCTTTACAGCCATACCTACACTTTTCCTCTTAAGTATATATATTGTAATGTATATGGATGTAAATTGTGACTTGGTCCGCAATTGATATGGACCGTGACTTATTTTTGGTTGGCAAGGTACTGGTATTGATGAGTACCATAATGAAATTGACTAGATTCTTTGGATCTGATATATTTGCATGTCAGTTATATAGTGTGTAACATATTTGTGGATAGTAGCCTATTATGACTTTGATCCTCTGGATCCAGAGATTCTATCTTTAGTTTTAAATTGATAATTAATTAGTTTTAAATTGATACTTAATTAGTTTTGTAAAAATTGGTTATTGCCAATGTACAGGCAGTTTTTACATAGTGGAGCCACCTTGATGGGCCGAAGTGGCCCCTAGTGTGCCCACTATAAAAATTTCGGTTAATATTTGTTTTAATGCTTTGTTCGTTTTCGATAGGAGACATTCTATGACAATTTAACATATAAATTCATATTCAGGACACCTTGAAACCTCAGGGAAACTGATAAAAATCAAGGAAATGTAATAATTATTTTTTATGAAAAAAAAAAAAATAAAAAAATTTAGACGTAAAAAGCAGCCACTATAGGCCATTGACCGAGTATTTAGCTTTTAACGCTGTTAAAATTTTAACGAACGTCGCCCTCTCCAGTTTTATGGGGAGACATCTCATGGCAAAATTAGGAAACATAGGTCAAAACAACCAATTAAAAATCGTTTTTGTTTCACGTGACCTTATCCGACCAATCAGAGACGTACATTTTGAATCTCTCATAATGCATACTCATTTAAGAATGCTTTTTCAGTCTGGTTTTCATTTTGGTTTGCGGAGGTTGTGATTGCCTGGGTTTTTGGTACCTTGGAACGCAGTTCCAAAAAACTACTGTTGTTTGCGGTTCCTCAGAGAGACGCAACAACTCTTGTTCGCCTGATCCAGCAACATATTAGGCCTGGGACTACAATCTATTCCGACGAGTGGCGTGCGTATTCTCAACTTGGAAATCTAGGCTACATTCACCGGACAGTCAACCATTCACAGCGGTTCGTGGAAGACACCGTTCACATTCAAAATATTGAGCGTTGTTGGAAAGACGTGAAAAGCTGGATATTACGGTCTGGCAACAAAACCCAATCAGTTTAGGTTAGGTTAGGTCAGTTTAGGTTAGGTCAGTTTAGGTTAGGTTAGGTCAGTTTAGGTTAGGTTAGGTCTGTTTAGGTTAGGTCTGTTTAGGTTAGGTCTGTTTAGGTTAGGTCTGTTTAGGTTAGGTCTGTTTAGGTTAGGTCTGTTTAGGTTAGGTCTGAACCAAAACACATTTTTCTGGTGTTTTTTGGTGTGATTTGCTCAAATCTGAACTTCGTTTCTTTAGGAAATGAGCCGTTTTTGAGAAATTTTCAATTTTAAAATTTCTCAAAAACGGCTCATTTCCCAAAGAAACGAAGTTCAGATTTGAACAAATCACACCACAAAACACCAGGAAAATGTGTTTTGGTTCAGAAAGGAGGAAAAGCACTAAAACGAATAATTACCAAAATTTCTTATGTTCTTACTAAAATCTTATGAGTTCCGGTCAAACCACCCAATTTTGTTAGCGGTACTTTCCTAACCTTTGTGGGATTAGCCATTTTATCACTCCCAAAAACATGATCCGCGACTTTATCGGCCAAAGAAATAATTTCTTAACATTAATTTTATAGCTTTAATCGGCATTTGCCTTCATATTGTACTTAATAAAAGTTGTTTAAAAAAATGTAGAGTCTTATGGTAAACTTTATTTTCAGTTTCCAGAGACCGGACTGATAGTAAAAAATTACAAACATCTTTAATGCAGATCATTCACAATCCATAGCCACTTAACCTAACATACAAGTACAATCTTATGTATACATTGAACTTAATACAAAAATAATATAAAAATAAGGCCAACATAGCCACTTAACCTAGCATACTGGCATACTATTTGATTAATTATGTGACACTGTTATCACCCAAGATATCTTATAACACTTATTATAACACAGCCACTTGCTATAACACAACTTAATATGCATATATAATCTTTCCTACATTACAAAAATAAGGTATTGTAAACCAGCAGTTGTCTGAACCAAGCCTGCCATATAGGTGAGAGGTACACAGTATCTGAAGACAGGACATTGTACAATAACACATTAGAGCAGTTTTGGACCCTAGTAGTGAAATTATATATATTCTTCTGGATTAACATTTGGCACTTAGGTAGGTTATGTGTAGTAAACATAAAACTGGTACTGCACCATTTTGGTTCCCTACATAGCATACGAAAAATATTATTATAAGCAACAGAGTTTATTAATAGCAGTTTGTATAATTCCACCACAGATGGGATATATACAATTCGTAAGTCTGTAAGTAAGTGCTTATCCTATTATAAATGACATATTCTAACACTTTAGAAAGTATACTGGCAAGTGCTATTGGCCTATAATTATTCTTATCACAGATACTAACACCCTTATTTTTAACAACTGGCAACAATAGAACTGACAAAATGGACTGTGGCACGTACCCATGTGCCATACAGCTTGTGAAACACATTGCCAAGCATAGGTATTATACGAGGGCTACAACATTTTAAATGTTCTACTTGTATGTTATCTAAGCCACAACTTTTATCATCATCTAACCAGGCTTCTGTCCCCATAAACACAGAGGGTTCCTCACATTCTGCCTTAATGTAGAAAGAGCTGTCCGCAGAGGGCGTCGATTGCTCTGAAATAGTGAGAGGGAAACTTCGCCTTCAAACAGCGAATTAAACAATATTCTGAGTAGCTAGTGCGTGTAATATATCAATGTCGTAATTTACCATTTACCCGTTTTTTGTATTTTTCTCAGCATGTTGAAAAAACCAAAGCTGGGCACTTGCGGTATTTTTTGCGGTACTGCGGTACTACCGCACTACCAAACCGGTACCGCATAACGCAGTACCGCAAAGGATCGCTGAAAGTACAGCAGTACCGCTACCGCATTCAAATTTCCCGCGGTACTTTCCGCGGTACCGACAAACACGACTTTTCAAAAAATTAACACTTTTTTTGAAGTAAACCTTATTACAGGAGTACAGTAAGACGAATGCTGCGTGTGTTGCATCAGCCTAACTCTAGACACGTTAAGTTTTCGTTCAGAACATGTTACGTTGCCATCCTATCACAACGCCTCAGTGCAGTGCTTGCTTTTGAGCCGGTTGCACGTGTGTTACATTTCTGTGACAAAGATCGATTTTTAGCCATTATGGCAGAAAGTTCAGGTGCGAAATCGCCGATATGCAATTTCTGAAAATATGTGCTATTACTTGTGTTGTTCTTGTGTGCAGTACCGCAGTACCGCAGTACCGCGGAACGCACCAGGGGGACCTGAAAAAGTACCGCAGTACCGCGTAACGCACTGGGCATGCTGAGGTACCGCAGTACCGCGTAACGCACCCCCAAATTTTGGTACCGCGCCCACCACTGGAAAAAACTCAATTGTATTTAATCATTTTATGTCTTTCTTTATTTAAAATTTGTTTTTGCAGAAATAAGAAACGCAATACAAACTATTTATAATATTTAACCTTTCATGTAACATAATATCACACATATGTTTGGATATATTGACATATGGGTGTCTTTCTATACACAAATTTCGCCAGCCCAAATTATCATCATTTCTACCAAGAACACACAAACTCTACGTGCAATTATTAAAATGCAAATTGACTGCTAAATTCCATAATAAATATACACTGGTGTTCATGACAATAATTTATAATATTGCTATTACATTTGCATATGCATATAATATGACATATAACATCTTCTTAGGTGCCATTAATAGCATTTATAGCAAGTCATCCACGAAAGTGGGGGCGACAACTGGTAGGTTGTCTCCCCCTTTGTAAAAAGTGGGGGGGGGACATGTCCCCTGCGTCCCCCCCCCACAATCTGGTTGTTTACTGGTTAATTTGGAGCAGGAAGTCTCAATTTTCGTCATTTCACGCAGATATTCTTCTAGTTCTGAAGGAGATTGGTCAGGTGGGAAACGGGAGGCAAATACATGGGCCTGCCGAGATATTTTCACTGCCTTAATTGTTGTATTCATTGCTAGCCCTAGCCGTGGTTCTCTTCTGGATGGAGAAGGGTTCCCAGAGTCCTGTTTCTTTTTCTGACACAAACCCCTTTTACTAACTGTTGTCAGTGCTGTGCTCGTTACTTTATAAATGTAATGCCGTTACCGTTACCGTTACTACAGTCTAAATGTAATGCCGTTATCGTTACAGTTACCATTTTTAAAAAGTAATGAGCAACGGCACCGTTACTCGTTACCGTTACTTTTAATGAAATGTAAATATATTATATATATGCATAAGTCTATTATAAGTAGTTTATATATACATAAAATATTATATATAAACATTCGCTTGTGCGAGTATGTGTTGGTTTGTATCCACTGGTTAATGCATAGGCTATGAAGTCTTTGCATGCCTTCATTGCGTTGTTATGACTTATAATGTATATTTAAAAAAAAAAGAAACAAAATTACTGCAAGATTTATTACTAGGCATTGCAACATAACAGAAGATGTAGCATACTATTGATACTAATTTACTAATGCGAGAATATAGGTACCAGGAAAGTTTAGTTTTGCAAAACAATAATACGAAATACTAAAGAAATGAATCAAATGAGTTATTGTGCATGGCAATGATAATTGAAATTTATTAGCTAAATATACAAACTTAAGAACTATTATTCAAAAGATCTTTATTGGCCTTTAAGAAAACAAGCTTCTCAAAACTTGCATCTAAGAGCAGCCCCGTTTCGGACGCAGTATATCCTTCCCTACTGAAAAAACCCGCTCAACAGCGGCACCAGATGGTATAGGAGTGTTAAGTTTATGTTATGAAAAGGCCAATGAATTTAACGTTTAGAGGCTTTATTCAACTAATTCAAACATAATTCATAATCGAGATTACATCTGAAACAGAACAGAAATAATAATTAAACACAATGAAAACATAATAGCAGTTAGCAAAAGTAAGTAAAGTTAAATTTACAACATTCACCCCTCCCAAAAGGCAAAACAAATTTTCTCAAAAATGAATATGAGACGAATTACATTACAGTACACATCTTACAAATCTAAAATATGAGACGAATTACATTACAGTACATATCTTACAAATCTAAAATATCCGGCGCTGAGATCGACGTAACGGGATGTCTTCAGCATTGACTGGAACATCAACTGATGGACTACTGTTTTGGGTGTGTGTCGTTGTTCATCTTCCATACCTTTCTCCACATCCAAGTGTACAGGGGAGTTCGGGCTTTTAGTTGACGGTAGATCCGGGGGATCGTTCTTTGTCGAAGTTTCTTGCCTTTGTTCATTGGATGTATAGATCACAGGTTCTGCATCTGTATCCAAACGGACATTTTCTTGCGGGGCTGGTGCTAAATGCCTGACGAAAACCGTGGTGTCCCGTCCATCCTGTAGACGTACGTGCGCATATTGTGGATTAGCATTTAATATCTCTACTTCGTCAACCAATGGGTCGTATTTATGATGACGTACGTGTCTTTTGAGGAGAGCCCTCCCCGGTGAGACCAACCATGTTGGTATAGCCAGTGGTGTAGTGCTAAATAAAGAAGTGAGGGAACGCATTTTGAAAGTGTTACTCAGATGCGGGGGGGACAATGGCGAGCGCGGCGAGCCCATACAGCTGGGAGTCCGGGGGCACTGTAAGCCCCCCGGGAAATCTTTTGAAATCTGACCAATTTCAAGGATATTTTGAGGTCATATGCACTGGATATTAGGATATATTCCAAGGTTGAAGATGCAGTATTTCCAGTGTCATTAGATATACGACATCCAGTACGATCAATAAAAATAGCTAACAACTGGAATGATTAACTAAAAAAAAATTAACAACTGGTACGCCGTGGTGACTGTTTCACCAGATCTTTATAGGCTAGCATTGCCTCAGTCGAAGCTAAAAGAAATGAAGCAGTTAATGATTCTTTCTCATATTTCTTCTAGGGGTGGGAATTAAAATTTCATGACGTTAGAGATTTGTAAGTTCGGATTTATTTGAAATAGTGAGGGAACGCCGTTCCGTCTACCAAACAAAGTAATGGAACGCCGTTCCCACGCGTTCCCACAGCACTACACCACTGGGTATAGCACTGCCATAGGATGATCGACGAGGAAATCCAAAGAATCGTTCGTGAGATGTCATTAGTGGCAGTTGAGAGCAAGGATCGAACAGAATGTAAGGCGTCCGGGAGTACAGCTTCCCATTGAGAGCTATCCAAATCTCGGGATTTCACAGCTAAAGATACGGCCTTCCAAATAATGCTATTATAGCGCTCGACTTGAACATTACCCTGTGGGTTGTATGGAGTGGTACGGCTGGTAGCCACATTCCTCTCATGGAGGAATTTCCGTAGTTCATGTGACATAAAGGAAGACCCCCGGTCACTATGCACGAATGCTGGCATGCCAAAAATGGAGAACAATTGGCATAAGGACTTAATGACCGAAGATGAAGATAGATCGGGGGAAGGGAAAGCAAAAGGAAACCGTGAGAATTCGTCAATGATTACGAGAAGGTACTTGTTACCAGTTGAAGAAGGCAGAGGACCTTTGAAATCAATATTGAGCCTCTCGAATGATTGAGTTGCTTTAATTAGATGATCTGCTGGTGGTTTATAAAATCGAGGCTTGAGTTGCGCACATAGAGAGCAAGAAGCTGTCATTTTCTTTATATCATCCATTGAGTAAGGAAGATTCCGGCAACGGATGAAATGGGCTATCCTAGTTACTCCAGGGCAGGGCCGGTTTTAAGCCGATTAGACCGATTTGTTCAAATTGGGCCCCGCGCCCCGAGGGGACCCCGCGCACGCGCTCGAGTGGGGGACGCTATGATGAATTAATGAGTGTCCAGTGTGCACGAAGTTTCTTGTTACTGTGAAGGCAGTGAAACTATTCAGTCCGTCCTCGTATATCTATGTTTCAATGATTTATTGCTAATCGTTTGTTTATTTGTTTTGTAATTTCAGTTTATCGTCGCCGTTTAGCTTTTTTAAAAAAAGGTAATTTGTGGACGATATTCAAACCCTCAACACAGAAAGAGCGCTGTTAATGAGATTATATAACATAAAGCTTGGAATGTAAAGTTGTGTTGTTTGTTAAATATGTCCAAATTGTTTATATGTCCAAACTGCAAACTTGAAGTGTCTTAAGCCTGCATGTAACAGAGAAACGTGGTGGTAAGTAGATCCTACATATTAAATTAACTAGTTTTTGCCTCATTATCATAGAGAGCATTTACATTTCTATTTACTAGAGCTTGTTCTTTTGCCCCCTGCGCTTTTCTTTTTACTCCCAGGCTTTTAAAAATCATGAAATCTTTTGCTTTAATCATTAGATGCATACATGCACATCTTTATTATTTTTCAGTGCCAGGGAGTCTTTATTGTGAATGATTTTGTTTTTGTTTTGTAATTTCAGTTTATCGTCGCCGTTTAGCTTTTTTAAAAGAAAAGTAATTGAAAAAGCCCTTACATCATCGTCATCATGGCAAGCACAAGCAGAGATAGAGACAAAGGGCGAAAGTATTTGAGCGGCAATCAGAAACGAGCACTGGCCAAGGCTAAGGCAGCTGAAAATGAAAAAGAAAGAGGTGCTCTAGCGAAATTTCTTTTCACTCCAACTTTGAAACGACAACGGGTAGAGGGCCACGCTAGGCGCTAACAATTTTCTAATTGGGCCCCGCACTTCCTAGCGCCGGCCCTGCTCCAGGGTGACAGAGAATCGTGCAATTGATATAATAGGTCAATTCCCGTAGCCGAACAATGACTGCGTGACAGTGCATCCGCGACTACATTATCTCTACCAGGTCGGTAAACGATGTCGTAGCAGTAGGATGACAGTTCCAAGCGCCATTTCATTATCTTTTCATTCTTTATCTTTCCAGTCTCTCTGTTATTGAACATAAATGCCACTGATTTTTTATTTGTAACGAGCTGAAAGTGATGCCCAAGGAGATAGTGCTTCCATTTCCGCAATGCCTCAACAATGGCATAAGCTTTTTTTTCTATGGCAGAGTGATGTTGCTCTGATTTTGAGAGCGTTCTGGAGAAGAATGCGACAGGCCGTCCCATTTGATTTAGAGTAGCGGCTACCGCATGTTCAGACGCATCAGTCTCAACAACGAATGGAGAAGTAGAGTCTATAGCCATCACCACTGCATTCCGTATGTCTTGCTTCAATGACATTTTTGCTTTATATATATATATATATATATATATATATATATACAGGGTGGGCCGTAAGTTTCCATACATAGGAAAATTTGGATCAGCAGTTTCCGGATGCTTGGATTGGTCGGCGTGGTCCTGTGGAGTGGCCTCCCAGATCCCCAGATCTCACCCCCCTTGATTTCTATCTTTGGGGGCACTTGAAGGCCATGGTGTATCAGGAAAAGATACGAGACATAAATCATCTAAAGGAACGTATCACCAACGCCATTACAAGCATAACGTCAACTGTGCTAATGCGTGTTCATCAACAGTGGGGAACACGTATTGAAATGTGTTTTCAAAACAATGGCAACCATGTAGAGCATATTATATAAATAAAAATGGTTGTCCATAAAAAAATGTTTATTTTTCCTATGTATGGAAACTTACGGCCCACCCTGTACGTACAGTATATATATATATATATATAATTATATATATTATATATATATATATGTGTGTGTGTGAAGGCCGCTTCTGGCAAGCTTCAATTTCAATTTAAGCAGAAAGCCACAGACAAGAAGGAAAGAAACATCCATCATGTTGGAAAGGGACTATATTTTGTACATTGCAACGTTTCAAACACAAACTATGTTCATCTTCAGGCAAAAATTCTAAAAAGTTAAAAACAGAATATTAACAACCATAATGACAAACATAAAATACAAAATAAAGTAGGGAAAAAATCACAAGCTTTAAAACAAAATGAAAGTCACACTAAAAAAGAACAATGAATGACAATTATAAAATACAAAATGTAAAACCCAAAAAACTAAAAAATTCACAAGCTTTTCAAAACGCTAAAAATGAAAAACCCACACTAAAAAGAACACACCTTAAGTCAGTGGTTCCCAACCTGGGGTCCCCGGACCCCTGGGGGTCCGCGAAGGTAGTACTGGGGGTCCGTGAGCTTTCAATATTTCGAGAGGCTCCAATGAAAATCGTACATTTACCCACGATAAGGGCGCTCAGGCTAAAATTTCAAGTTTCCTTGCTCTTGGCTGGAATTATTAATACTTTTTTTAATAGGCTGTATTTTAATTGCATACTCTTATATGTCCTTTATTTGATAGTGAAAAATGAGAAAACGAGTTAATTATTAGTTAATAAAAACAGTTTGTTTGGTAGACGGAATCTTTCAAAAACATGGGGTCCGTGGGAAAAAAATAAAAATAAAAGGGGTCCTTTGTGGTGAAAAGGTTGGGAACCACTGCCTTAAGTCTAAGCAGCACAGATTCCGAGGCAAAACTAATACAAACAGAAGCATCTAAAAACAAGTAAAGGTTGGTTGTTAAAGATGTTCAGTTTAGACGGAGGGGAACGGATGAATTATCAGAGTTAAGCGAAGGGGAAAGAGTTTTAATATACAGTGATTCTAAACGTCTTAAAGTTTGCTCACACGGAGCGGAATCTAAAATGTTAAAATTAGCTAAAGTTATATCCACTTTGCATAGAATAACATGGCTGCGTATAGCTGAAGCTTCTTTAGTTCTCAGTGGGTTGTCAGTTCTATGGCTTATGCCCATGTGGGCACAGAAACGCGACTCGAGGCTCCGCACAGTGCTACCAATATAGCTCCGATCACATCGGGGACACTTGAATTCATAAACAACAGCACTGCGCAGAGCATCCGATACACGGTATTTTACATTAAAAAAGGAGCCAATAGAACGACGGTTAACAAATACTTTTTTAGAAACCAAAATGTTTACCCAGCCTCCTCCCCCTATAAGGCCTATTTTTTATAGACGATATGTTGATGATATTTTGGATCAATCCCAGAATAGGCACCTGAAATCATTTTTAGGTGCTTAATCTGGGATTGAAGCAAAACACAGGTGCTTAATCTGGGATTGAGAGAAAAAAATATAAACAGTTTTTAGAGATATAATTTCATTGTTTTTATCAATATTTGAAAAAATCAACTCTAACCTAACCTAACCTAATCTTTTGCTATATCTTCTGCTTTTTTGGTTAGTTTTAAACAGGTGTGCATACACAAAATATAGAATCTTATTGGAACAAGCATAAATCAATAATCAAAACCATGAGAGGATGTCGTCGTGAATTATTAGAAACATATCTATACCAATTTATGTGGCAAGATAGATTTGCTTCAGATGGATTCAGAAACATTCGGGTTCATATTGCAGGAATTTATAATATCTAAAATTTTTCTTTATTCATTAAACCACTTTAAACCTTTTATAACTTTGCCTTTATTACATTTGTAATAAACTTTGTATAAACAATAAATTTTGTAATCATCAGATTTTTTTTATTAAATTCCTTGCAAGGTGCCTATTCTGGGATTGAGGTTGAACGCAGGTGCTTCATCTGGGATTGAGGTACATCAGGTGCCTATTCTGGGATTGACCCGATATTTTTGCAGTTTTTACTGATGCTAACAGTGCTCATCAATTTTTTACGTTTTTAAATAACTTACACCCAAACATAAAGTTTACTCTGGAGGAAGAATCAGATTCCAAGCTGCTTTTTTTGGATTTACTGATTAGCAGAGAGAGTGACTCTGTGGGGCCGCGCAGTTAATTTTCTGCATTTATATTATTTTTATATTAGTTACCGACAAACCAATTTTGCGCATTACCAAATTGTATATATTTTATCATTGTGTAATTTTAACAATCATATATAATCTTTATAAATAAGTATTGTACATAAATTTTTATATATATATTTAATTAATTCAGCTGTATATACTGTACAATAACAAAATTTCCTGTAAAATAACCACAGCCAACCAAGAACTCAATAAACTCTGAAAGTGACCGGCTTTTTCTTCAAAACGCCAACCTTCCAAATGACAGGGGAAGAAGAGGACACGAGAGGGCCGGGGAGAGGCCCGTAAAAGAGATAGTCCTAAAAGAGATAGCCTGCCTCCCGTATCCTTCATTCTTCCGGCAAATACTGTACAAGTAGTAGCAAGAAAGAACAAGCTACAACTGTATCAGTACTTCAGTGTGTCATAAGACGACGTTCACCGGTCTTGGACTCAATTTTTTAAGTTACTGTGATTTTAAGTACAAGCTGGCACCTGTTATACACCCTACTTAACCGAGCGTATAATTTATGTTCTAACTATCAGTCTTTGCATAGTGAACTTGTTTTTTTTAAGAAAATATTTTGTGAATAATGGTTATCCTTTGCAGATCGTAGAAAACGCTATCAATAGATTTTTACCAAACATTTATAAACCAAAAATGTCTAATTTTAACGTTCCTAAAGATGTATATTTTCTTGTACTCCCAGAAATGGGATATCTGAATTCATTTTGTCGCGATAACTTTATGCCACTTCTTAGTAAATTTTATTGTCAAATAGATTTTAAACTAGTATTTGTTAACCGTCGTTCTATTGGCTCATTTTTTAATGTAAAAGACCATGTATCGGATGCTCTGCGCAGTGCTGTTGTTTATGAATTCAAGTGTCCCCGATGTGATCGGAGCTATATTGGTAGCACTGTGCGGAGCCTCGAGTCGCGTTTCTGTGCCCACATGGGCATAAGCCATAGAACTGACAACCCACTGAGAGCTAAAGAAGCTTCAGCTATACGCAGCCATGTTATTCTATGCAAAGTGGATATAACTTTAGCTAATTTTAACATTTTAGATTCCGCTCCGTGTGAGCAAACTTTAAGACTTTTAGAATCACTGTATATTAAAACTCTCTCCCCTTCGCTTAACTCTGATAATTCATCCGTTACCCTCCGTCTAAACTGAACATCTTTAGCAACCAACCTTTACTTGTTTTTAGATGCTTCTGTTTGTATTAGTTTTGCCTCGGAATCTGTGCTGCTTAGACTTAAGGTGTGTTCTTTTTAGTGTAGGTTTTTCATTTTTAGTGTTTTAAAAAGCTTGTGAATTTTTTAGTTTTTTGGGTTTTACATTTTGTATTTTATAATTGTCATTCATTGTTCTTTTTTAGTGTGACTTTCATTCTGTGTTTTAAAGCTTGTGATTTTTTTTCCCTACTTTATTTTGTATTTTATATTTGTCATTATGGTTGTTAATATTCTGTTTTTAACTTTTTAGAATTTTTTAGTGTGACTTTCATTTTGTTTTAAAGCTTGTGAATTTTTCCCTACTTTATTTTGTATTTTATTTTTGTCATTATGGTTTTTAATATTCTGTTTTTAACTTTTTAGAATTTTTACCTGAAGATGAGCATAGTTTGTGCTTGAAACGTTGCATGTACAAAATATAGTCCCTTTCCAACATGATGGATGTTTCTTTCCTTGTCTGTGGCTTTCTGCTTAAATTTATATATATATATATATGAAAAATTATTTCACGAAAGTGACACGTGAAAAGTATTTATGATGAATAAAACCACGAAGGAAAAAGAAACACAAAGGGGTGCTCAAGCGCTTTCGTCTAATGACATCCTCAGGAACACTGGAGTGAAAGGACAGATCAAGGCAATATATAGGTTACAAAAATAAACATACATACATACATATTCACATATATATACATATATATATATATACATATATATATATATATAAATATATACATATATATAGTAAGCATAGAAAAAATTGTGGGAGGAGCCAACATTTATATGGTCACAGAAGAATAAAGAAATAAAAATAAATATAAATATAAATTGAGAAAAAATTAATTACAAAATAGTGCCTTAGTGATATATATGTCACAGCCTAAATAATCATAAAGAAATAAACAGGCAAATAAAAAAACCCATACATATATATATATATATATGTATGTATATGTATTTATGGGTTTTTTTATTTGCCTGTTTATTTCTTTATGATTATTTAGGCTGTGACATATATATCACTAAGGCACTATTTTGTAATTAATTTTTTCTCAATTTATATTTATATTTATTTTTATTTCTTTATTCTTCTGTGACCATATAAATGTTGGCTCCTCCCACAATTTTTTCTATGCTTACTATATATATGTATATATTTATATATATATATATATATGTATATTATATATATGTATATATATGTGAATATGTATGTATGTATGTTTATTTTTGTAACCTATATATTGCCTTGATCTGTCCTTTCACTCCAGTGTTCCTGAGGATGTCATTAGACGAAAGCGCTTGAGCACCCCTTTGTGTTTCTTTTTCCTTCGTGGTTTTATTCATCATATATATATATATATATATATATATATATATATATATATTATATATATATATCGTAAAGAACGACGCTTGTATAGGAGATATTCCTCGCAAGACGAGAGAGAGAACGAAACAAATGAAAAAATGAGGTAACCACCCGGGAATCGAACCCGGGTCGTCCGATAAGTGAGTGGCGATTCTGTCAGTTAGCATAGTGTACTAATCTTTGATATCTAATAAATGTCTGCTTTTTTCAATTAAGCTAGCTTCACATGAAATCCAAATTTTTAATTTTGCAGTAATTCATATTTATTCCTGTTTGTTCTGGTTTTTCATTGTTTTTTTTTTATTTCTAATTATTGGCGTTGCAATGGCTGAGGTAGACGCACGTGTTGATAAAATTTGTGATCAAAGTCCCTACATATATGAAGCACGGATATTAGCAGCAACATGGTGGCATGAATCTGGAGAAACCAAGCATTGCATGAAGATAGTACGCGAAAGGTTTGAACAAAGATTTAATGATGTGCCGCCAAAGGGCGAAATTATTAGAAAATGGGAACACAAATTATTCACAACTGGGATGATAATTGATAAAGAACGCCGTGGTCGCCCCAAAGCAAGAGGAAGATTGGAAGATGATGTTCAAGTGTCAATTCGACAATCGCCAACCAAAAGTATTCGTAGGCGTGCATCTGCATTAAATGTTCCGAAATCAACACTGCATGATTTGATGAAAAAAGACTTGCATTTTAAAGCTTTCCGCCCAACCTCCGTTCAGTTTTTATCGCCACAAGATAAAATTGTCAGAGTTAATGCTTGTCAACAAATTCTTGAAGCTTTTCCAAGTAAAGCCGAGAGAGATCGTACGTTCTTCAGTGATGAATGTGCCCTTTATGGCGATGGCAAAAGCAAATTTTCGTTTTTTTGGTCGAAAGAAAATTCTCATTATTATGATCAAGTAAAACAGTATCCCCCTCGAATCATGATATGGTGTGCAATATCAGCGCATTGTTTAATTGGTTTTCCATTGTGTGCACTGGTCGAATTACTTCAGGAAGTTATATCGACATGTTGGAGAACAGATTTCTACCCGCTTTAAGAAATACGAATATTCGCAACCTTATTTTTCAGCAAGATGGTGCTCCAGGACACGCCGCTTTCGCTGCGCGTGAGTTCCTAGACATAAATTTTCCTGGCAGATGGATCGGAAAGTATGGTCCTGTACCTTGGCCTCCGCGGAGTCCGGACTTGACTAGCCCGGATAATACCCTCTGGGGAATCCTCAAGATGCAGAGTAATGGCCGTGAAAATCAAAGTGAATCTGATCTGACAAAAATCGCAGTTGTGTTGTGACATCAATGAGGATAAAGAACTTTTACAAAAAATGTCAGACAGGACATGGAGACGCATACAGCTTGCTGTTCGTGTAAATGGCGATCAGGTTGATCCCTATGACAATTAATTATCGAATTAATTGGAAGTTTACTAATAATAAAATTCCTTCTAATAAAATTTTTATTATCCTTTCTTTTATTTATAAATTGTTCCCGAATCGCCACTCACTTATCGGACGACCTGTATATATATATATGTATATATATATATATATATGTATATATATATATATATATATATATATATATATATATATTATATATATATATATATATACAGGGCCGGTTTTAAGCCGATTAGACCGATTTGTTCAAATTGGGCCCCGCGCACGCGCTCGAGTGGGGGACGCTATGATGAATTAATGAGTGTCCAGTGTGCACGAAGTTTCTTATTACTGTGAAGGCAGTGAAACTATTCAGTCCGTCCTCGTATATCTATGTTTCAATGTTTTATTGCTAATCGTTTGTTTATTTGTTTTGTAATTTCAGTTTATCGTCGCCGTTTAGCTTTTTTAAAAAAAAGGTAATTTGTGGACGATATTCAAACCCTCAACACAGAAAGAGCGCTGTTAATGAGATTATATAACATAAAGCTTGGAATGTAAAGTTGTGTTGTTTGTTAAATATGTCCAAACTGTTTATATGTCCAAACTGCAAACTTGAAGTGTCTTAAGCCTGCATGTAACAGAGAAACGTGGTGGTAAGTAGATCCTACATATTAAATTAACTAGTTTTTGCCTCATTATCATAGAGAGCATTTACATTTCTATTTACTAGAGCTTGTTCTTTTGCCCCCTGCGCTTTTCTTCTTACTCCCAGGCTTTTAAAAATCATGAAATCTTTTGCTTTAATCATTAGATGCATACATGCACATCTTTATTATTTTTCAGTGCCAGGGAGTCTTTATTGTGAATGATTTTGTTTTTCTTTTGTAATTTCAGTTTATCGTCGCCGTTTAGCTTTTTTAAAAGAAAAGTAATTGAAAAAGCCCTTACATCATCGTCATCATGGCAAGCACAAGCAGAGATAGAGACAAAGGGCGAAAGTATTTGAGCGGCAATCAGAAACGAGCACTGGCCAAGGCTAAGGCAGCTGAAAATGAAAAAAGAAAGAGGTGCTCTAGCGAAATTTCTTGTCACTCCAACTTTGAAACGACAACGGGTAGAGGGCCCCGCTAGGCGCTAACAATTTTCTAATTGGGCCCCGCACTTCCTAGCGCCGGCCCTGTATATATATATATATATATATAACTCAGAATGGTCCCCTGAGAAACTTTTGTTTTATACACAGACCGTGCATGGATCAAGGAACTCTTCTGGAAAAATTAAATCCACTGTAGTTCGAATAAGTAATGGTAAATGACAAACACTATTTTTTCTTTTTCATGGTTTTCTGTCCCAAAGCTAGATCCTATCTGCTTGGCAGATAGCTGGTGGAGGAAGTTGTTTTGGCGTTTCTTTGCGAATGACCCGTTGCCCACGTCGGGTGAACATCATGAAAAATAAAAAACTATAGGTTTGTCATTTACCACTACTTATTCGGCTTACAGTGGATTTAATTTTCCCAGAAGAGTTCTTGCTCTATGCACGGTTGGTTATATGTATGTATGTATGTAGTTACAAACCGTGCATTGAACAAGAACTCTTCTGGGAAAGTAACACGTGAA
This sequence comes from Bathynomus jamesi, assembly GCA_023014485.1. Classification (NCBI taxonomy): domain Eukaryota; kingdom Metazoa; phylum Arthropoda; class Malacostraca; order Isopoda; family Cirolanidae; genus Bathynomus; species Bathynomus jamesi. The sequence goes on along the minus strand of JAJOZX010000872.1, from coordinate 785,860 downwards.
TATTTATGATGAAAATAACCACGAAGGAAATTAAAACAAAATCCTTTTCTTTTGGGAGTACCAATATGGCGGACTTGTGACTTCAACATTTTAAGCAGTGATGTAGGTCTCGAGATCGGTCTCGGTCTCGAGATCGATCTCGAGACCCACTTTTCAGATCTCGATCTCGGTCTCGATAGACGCGGTCTCGGTTTTTCTCCCCGAGACCTTTCGAGACCGTAATGAAAAATACATGTTATTGGCATACTCATGATGGTGGCTTGGTTGAACAGACACAATTCAGAATGTTTATGAAAATTTGTAAAAGTAAGGGACTCTAGGTCTTTACTAATCAGTCACCCTGTTTTGAGTTACCACGTTTGTCTTGCGGGGGTGTGTGGGTCTGGATTTTTTTAGGTTAAGTGTAATGAGCACCTATCATGCTTTAAATAAATGCACAAGTCAAACTGGGCAGTGGGTACGTTCATTAAACCTTCTGTAACAGATATCAGGGCCGGCTCAAGGTACCGGCAACTCGGGCAGTTGCCCGGGGCGCCACGTGCTAAGGGGCGCCACATCATGTGTTTGGGATCTTCCAAATACAAAGGGAAAAATAGATAAATAAATAAATAAAATAAAATGAAATAAAAGAGTCAAATGTGAAAATTTCCTGATGTGGAGTCAAATTTTCAAGGATTATGACATTATATTAGCCAATAGCATTAGTACCAGACTACCAGTACAGCTAAGGTCAGCTTGGCCCGACATGGGATAACATGTCACATGGGTTGATGTGGCCGCGTAGGTGAGCGTTGAGCACAAATTACATACGCCTGGTAGCGCTGCCATCCTTTAATATCTCATCAGTGTTGCCACTTTGTGGAATTTTTACATTTTTTTGTGGATTTACCTCAGACAAAAGTGGCAACACTGTCTCTCATATTTTCATACATGGTTCCATTTTGAGAATGTTTAGTAAAGTTGTACTTTGAGTGAATATCGTTAATTGTAATACTCTTTATTCCTACATTTGTAGTTTTTCCTCATTGTGAACAAATTTTAAAATTATACTTGTAAGGGCGCCGAAGTTCAGCTTGCCCGGGGCGCCAGCAATCTTAGGGCCGGCCCCGACAGATATAAAAAGTAAATAAATAAAAAGTACGAAAATATATATTAATTTGTTAATTTATAGGCTACACTTTTTGCATTCAACACACTACATCTGAGAAAGTAGTTATTAGTTTATTAATATACTTAACATAGTCTAATTTCCATAGTAGTGTAAAACAAATTGAAAGAGCATGAGCATGAGCTTGATCTCGGTCTCGAATTTTAAGGGTCTCGATCTCGAACCTTTGATCTCGGTCTCGATCTTGGTCTCACAGGATCAGGTCTCGGACTTGGTGGTCTCGACTACATCACTGATTTTAAGCTAATGCGGTATGTAGTAATTTCTGTAGATCAGTGGTCATTAGTTGCACAGTGTAATTAAAGTGTTGAGCTTCAGGTATTTTCAACCTGCGTGGAAATATGAGTCAACGAGCAGACTCTGTAGCTCAGTTACTCTTGACTCTATTCCCACAAAGTAGACAAAACAAACAAACAACAACACATCTTTATTGCGGATCATTTACAATCCATATAGCCATTTAACCTAACATACAAGTACAATCTTATGTATACACTGAACTTAATACAAAAATAAGGCCAACATAGCCACTTAACTTAGCATACTGTATCACCAGGTTTTAAGATGACTAATGGTGTTAGGCAAGGGGGTATATTATCACCCTATCTTTTCTGTATATACATGGATGACCTTACCAATGAACTAAAAACTGCATGTGCTGGCTGTGTCATTGGAAAAGAAAAAATGGTAAATTTATAGTATTACACCCATCTCGCTTTGGAGGTGAAATTTGTTTTTCCTATGGTTTTTGATGTTTTGAACGAATCTGACCTTCAAAACCGTCGGAAATGACTATTTTTTTTTTTAGATAACCCCCCTCCCCCCAGCGACGGTTTTGAAGGTCAGATTCGTTCAAAACATCAAAAACCATAGGAAAAAAATAAATTTCACCTTCAAAATTGATCTAACCTAACCTAACGTAACAGTTTCTGGTCTTGACAATATGTACACTCCGTTTTACAATGTGGACACTTCACTACTGTCGGTAGAACACTGTGAGCATGCAGAAACTCAACACTTTTTTCTAAATTTTCGTAGAAAGCGACAATACAGCGGTAATAATCGAACGAGCACGTGTCACACGAAGCCATTCCGGTAGGTAGCAAAGTAATTCGAAATGGATGGAGCGCAGTGATTGGGCAGACATGTAACGGTCAGCCGCTCACGCACACCAAGCGAACGTACGAGCACACACTAGATACACACCAAAAAAATTTTATATCTCGAAAACGAAGCATTTGCGATGGAAACGCTATAGAAGAAAAGTGTCTTAGAATTTAAAAATCTACTTAGTGAGCATATAATAATTGCTGGATGTTAGATGGGTGTAATACTATAATAATAACGAAAAAATTAATCATTTAATGTATGCTGATAACGTTGTTCTTCTGTCACCCTCTCCCTGTGGGCTGAGAGTATTATTAGACATATGTGAACAATAGGGTATGGAAAATGATATCACCTATAATGGGGCAAAGAGCTGTATATTGATTTTTAGGTGTAATCAACTGAAACATGTATCATGTGGGTCTTTTGAAATGAATGGTCAGACTATATTTTTTTTTTTTTTTTTTTTTTTTTTGTAAAAAATGGTGCGCGTTATTCTGATGTCGGTAAATATTTACTATTACACCGGTCTCCGGTAGAAAGTTTTAAAAGCTGGTTTTCAATATTTTTCAATGTGCTAAATTAAAAATTGATACTCATTTCCGTCGCAAATGATTTGTTAGAGTTATTGAAACTTAAAACTTTCTACCCTTTTTTTACCTAGGGGAACCCCCAGTGGGAACCGGAAATTTTTGGGTGGGAAGAATCACAAAAACGAGTGGTTTCCGAAGATTTTGAAAGTCAGATTAATACAAAACACATCAAAAAACATAGGAAAAATATAAATTTCAAAATTGGCCGAACCTAAAACAACCTAAGCAAACCTAACCTAACGTTATCCAAAATTATAAAAAATAAAAAAAATATACCTTAATCACGTGAATTGCCAGGCTGAGGCTCGTCCAAATCTTCAATAGTCTGCGGTCGTTGTCGGTCAGAGAGAGGTGGATAACCTAAAAGCTATAGCTTTTTCTGAATTTCTATAAAATTTGGCGATACAGCAAAAATAGACCACAGGAAGCCATGTCCACTGACTGATTCAAATTAAAATCAGTGGAAGCGCCATTTTTTTACCCTTTTCCCGTTAGAGAGTTTAAGCTTCAATAACTCTTTAACAAATCATTTGCGACGGAAATGAGTATAATTTTTTAATTCGGCACATTGAAAAATATTGAAAACCAGCTTTTAAAACTTTCTACCGGAGACAGAGTAACAGCCTGGGCAGATATTCATATTGGGCCAAAAAATCCAGAATTTGAATACAATATGAATGGAATTTGGATTAAAAATTATGATAAAGAAAAAGACTTGGGTGTCACTGTTACTAATGAACTTAAACCCACCCTCAAATATCTATGGAAATCAGAAATAAAGCAAATGCTAGACTCAGTCTCATGCAGAGAGACATTGAATACAAATCACCCAATATTATAAAGCAACTATACATTTCATATGTGAGACCCCTCCTTGAATACTGTATTCAGTTTAATAGTCCCTATTTGATACAAGATATTGAAAAACTGGAAAAAGTACAGAAATGAGCAACAAGAATGATCCCATCTCTAAGACAATTGACATATAAGGAAAGACTGGCGTATCTAAACCAGGGTTGCCAGGTTGGTTCAAGTAAAATTAGCCACACTGCTCTTTTAAATTAGCCAAATTTAGCCAATTACAGTATAGCCTATTATTTATATATATAACCTGTTTACTAGACTAAATAAATATATACATTGTATGCTAAAATTTACAAACATACAAACACAGAGTAATAACTGAAAACAAAACTTACGTTAATAAATAATTAAAAATCAGTAGAAACTATATTCTCCAAGATATGTTCATCCTTCTCACCTATATTAGCATCATTAGTGCTGGGCAAAGTTACCATCCAGTTAAATGAGATCGTATTCATAAAATAGATTCCAATATATTTACATTTATTTTACTGCGCTTCTCACTTTTAGTATTTGTCACAAAGGAAAATACGTGTTCCACAAAGGCATTGCTTATTGGAATAGAAATGGCATGAAGTACAACTTGGGCGAGTTCTTTGAAACATTTTACTTCTATTTTAAAGCATTTTCATAGATTCTAACTTTTTCCCAAAAGAGAATGGTGACACAGCCAGGCTCGGATGCGGTATTGCCAGGTCTACATCAATTTTTAGAGATCTACAGTAATTTTGACGAAATAAAAAATATTTTGAAATCCATACGATTTTATACTATTACGCCAAAAGGAAAAATCGTTACAATTAAGAGAATTAATAGATTTTTAATAAAAAATGAGTTTGTACTAGTGCGGTATTAGAGAGAATATACGTAACCTGTAGGGTCTATGAAGATATAAATTATACAGTGCGTTCGAAAAGTCTCTCCGCAGTGTTATGTTAAAAGCGTAGGAAATTGAAAAACTACCATGTTTTCATTCAACCATGATTTAGTGATTTTATTACGTAACCTTTTGATTTTACGGCATGTGTTGAAAGTGTTTTCCACCATTTTGCGGGCACAGAGCAACTCGTCTACCGTGACTACACTCGTCAAACACTTTTTTTAAAGCGTTGGTTGACTGCGGAGAGACTTTTCGAACGCACTGTATATGATATATATAAATTAAAATATAAGATATATAAAATAAAAAGATAAAGAAATATAAAACGAGATATAAATTTCAGTCAGATTTCTGGTTATAGGCCCAATTAGCCTAAAAGTTGTTGGCTAGTACTTTCGAAATATCTTTAGCCAGCCATGAATGGAATTAGCCAAACCTGGCAACCCTGATCTAAACATGTTCTCATTAAAAAGGAGGAGGTTAAGGGGTGATATGATAGAGGTGTGTAAAATGATAAAAGGATTGGATAAGATAGATTTTGTTTCTCTTTTCATTAAAGATCACAATAACCAGACTAGAGGTCATAGTATGAAATTATTTAAGAAAACATAGTTTTACAAACAGAGTAATTAAGTTTTGCAACAGTCTGACAGAAGAAGTGGTGACTTCAGATACACTTGATTCTTTCAAAAGAAGGTTGGATAGTTTGATGTCTGCAAGGGACATCTGGTGATAGTGTTTAAGCATATTTTTATTGCATGAATGCTACTAGTTTATTTCATATATATTATGTGCATTTAGGTGATAAATCCCATAGCTCAACACAAGTGTTGTGGGATATAGGGAGGCAACATCTTGGGTTAGGGGATACTCTCTGTCCTTACATACCCTATTTAAAGAGATTCCTCTGCTGAGTGGTGCCCCCCATAGTACTGTGAGGTATTGAAAAACCCATGATCTTCACTTGCCCCACAAACACCTTTAAATGGGAGACCTAAAATGGGTGCACACACATTTCTGCATTACTGTACAGTCTTTACCACCACACCTACACTTTTCCTCCTAAGTATATACACTGCCGCGTAGGGTGGTCCTCAAAATCGAAAGTTGGAATTATTCAGCTCCCAGGGCCTCAATCTGTGAGGTTACCCATAAAAACACTGTGGTTAAAATTTCATTGAGAAATAATAATATTTACCCTGTGCTCATGAAGGTTGAAGTTTATAGGGTATACCAGCCACCGGGTCCCCCCCATTTAAGGGTATTAGCCGCTCAGGGGCGGGGGTCTCATGGGTGCTGACGCCACTCATTGTCGCCCGGTTCGCAGCGTGGCCTTCCGAGCGTCCGGGAATTTCTTCCGGTGCTCTGCAACACCCAGGAGCATGTACTGCAGCTGGTCCTCCTTCTTCGTGTGGCGCCTGTTGTATTCTTGTATTCTTGTGCCAACGCCACGGCCCGCTCGGCATGGTCGTTGGTCACGGACAGGTTCCGGACCACCTCGGCAGCCGCTTGGAATTGCTCGCTGTCCGGCCATTTCGACACATTCTGTTCCAGGAATCCACGTCGCAATTGGAGTCGGTCAAAGAACTGGCGAGTCCTCCCCGTCACGAATGTCTCTAATGACAGGGAAGAGCACGCCAGGACCGACGCTCTCTTGGGCGGGTCGTCCTCCTCCGTTGGCTCCTCCAACATCGCAGCAGTCATCGCCTTCTTCGTTTCCGGAGGAACATCGTCGTCGAAGAGAGCCAGGGCCACCAACTCCTCGGACAAGTACCACAGGTGGTTGGCGAATTTTGACTTGGCTGCTTTTGCCACCTCCTTGTCTTCGTATTTTTCCAGAGCCTGGAGGAGCCAGAGATCTCTCAGGGGGGCCTTCGCCGCGTTCGGGGCCTCCGTCCACGCCTTTGTGTAGAACTTCACGGCGAACACGCTCAGGCGCCGAACTCGGGCCTCTTCCTTGGCTGTGAGCCGTAACTGCTGCCGGAACATCCATACCTTCAGGGCGTACAACACCTTCGACATCCAGCGGGCCTGGTGCATCGCACCGGGCGCTCGGAACCGAATCCCACGGGGGGGCACTCCGCCGAGGAAGATGATGGTGAGTTCCAAGAGCTCCAAATAATCATCCCGGGGGTGACCTTTCTGCAAGGCCTTCTTGCAGAACTCGATGATGGAGTCTGCATCCTCCTCGACGATTTGACGAGCGTTGGCATCACTCATGACGTGGTCGTAATCTTCTTGGTTTACAAACTCCCATTGTGCCTTGAATCGCTTGAAGAGCTGAACCTCGGGTGCCAACGACGGTCCAAGGACTTCCGTGAAAACCGCACTGACAAGAAGCTCCAGGACATGGTGACAACATGCCAGATAGAGGAGGCTTCTCCCAAGTTCCTGCTCGATCAGCACGCATGCACCTGTGTTCTTTCCCGTGTTTGAAGCCGTAGTGTCGAACGAGAGGGCACCAACTTTGTCATCCAATCCCCAGTCTCGCAGAGCTTCCACCACAGCTTTGGCACAGTTTGCACCAGTACCGGAACCGAGCTTGGCGACCTGGAGGAGCTGCACCTCGCCGCCACAAGAGACCAGGATCGGGAGTCGATCAACCTGTTCCTTGGACGTCAGATCCGCCATCAGCTTCCCATCCCAGTGAACAACGAGCGCAGCTTCTCGATGGAAGGGCTCCTTGAGCTGAGCGGCAACTTGTTGGCGTTGCGCCATCCTCTGGCGCCGTATGGACGACCGGTTGATGTTCAACTCATCAATGTTGTGGCCAAGGGACCGAGCCGTCTCACCGAGCACGTAAACGGCGTCGCGGTCGGTCAGCTTCGTGCGGTCCAAGCTAGCCGCCAGTGCCGGTGAAATGATATTCGCCGGCCGACTGCGCTTGGGTGGGCTGCAACCTCCGACAGCACCACGGGTGGGAGAGTCGCTGGGGGGTGAAGAGCTCGAGCTGGAAGAGGCCAATTCTGCTGTTTGAGAAGTAGTGGCCATTTCTTCAGTCGCACGGCGCCGACGGCGTTGTTCAGCCTCCCTCCGCTGCGCAACATTGCGCTCTGTGCGAGCCAGGACCACATCAGCTCCTCCCATGGTCCCCCTGCGGCTGGGTTCTCGTTGGGCGATCAGGAAGGCCTTGTCCTCCTCGATGTTCATCATGTTCAGTGCGTCAGCGTGGGCGACATCGAAGAGGTTGCAGAACATCTGCTAGAAGGAGGCTTCCCATGCAATCTGGGCATCTGAGCGTCGATTCTTGTTCTTCTTGAGAAGCTTGTATTCGCCATACAACTTCTCTAGCTTCTCAGTGATGTGGTCTCGTCTCGTCGTTGGAATCCGCGCTTTCGTCCACAAGATAAGCACTTCATCAGCAACGGCCGTGACAGCCTCCCTCGTCGTCGTTGTCGCCTTCGTGCTCAGCTTGTGCAGAGTCAGGCCGAGGACGTCGCCGATGGACGGCAGCTTGCTCCCCGTGAGTGCAGAGACTGGCGTCACAAGGAAGTCTTTTGAACGTGTACTGGCCATTTCACCAAAATAACACCTGGGGAAGATACATTGGAAACGTTTAATACCAATTCTAAAGGCAAGCCAAAAAAAAACACTAATCTGTCAACGGTGAGAGCAACACCACACACAATCCGACCCTCTCAGCAAGGCGTGTCAACGGCCCACATAGGGGCATAACTTCAACCTTCTTGAGCACAGGGTAAATATTATTATTTCTCATTGACATTTTAACCACAGTGTTTTATGCATAACCTCACAGATTGAGACCCTGGGAGCAAGAGAAATATACGTTTAACCCCCCCCCCCCCCTATGCTTGAGGACCACCCTAAATTATTATTATACTGTACAGGGTGTCCGAGAATTATCTGTACAATTTTTGGCTATTATTAAAAGTCAACCATGAAGTGTAGAAATTCCAGTGTTGTCCCATTTTACAGAGAATATCATTAAGTTTTTTCTGATACCAAGTTTTGACAAGTTTTTTAGAAATTCCAGTGTGTCCGAACATTATCTGTACAATTTCATCTTTTAATAAAATTCTTGATAACACACGTAAAATTCTTAAACAAGATTATTTAGAATCTGTATTTTCAAAAGTTTCTTTTATTAAAGTAACGTTGTTACAAACATTCGATATGTGCACCATTAGTGATTCGCAAAACATCCAATTGATACTCCAAATGTTGCCATGTATGCTGCAGCATATCCACATCAATTCGCTCAATAGCAGCTGTGATTCTTGCTTTTAAATCATCAATGTCTATCACCCGCGTACATTTCTAAAAAACTTGTCAAAACGTGGTATCAGAAAAAACTTAATGAGATTCTCTGTAAAATGGGACAATACTGGAATTTCTACACTTCATGGTTGACTTTTAATAACAGCCAAAAATTGTACAGATAATTCTCGGACACCCTGTATATTGTAATGTATATGGTTGTAAATTGTGACTTGGTCCGCAATTGATATGGACTGTGACTTATTTTTGGTTGGCAAGGTACTGGTATTGATGGGTACCATAATGAAATTGACTGGATTCTTTGGATCGGTAATTTTTTACTATCACTCCAGTCTCTTCAATTCCCATAATTTATAGATCAATGGATTCGTTATTACACCAGGAATGCGATTTGGATAGTCTCAAGTGAGGGAACTGGCCCAAAACTAAGTTAGGACAAGTTTGTTTTGGGGTATGTGTGAAAAAATACCCTAAAATGCGGGTAATTCCTTCAATAGAGATTATCTAGGGTGCATTCGCGATGTAAAAACGAATCCATTGATATATAAATTATGGAAATTGTAGAAACAGCCAACATGAGTGACCTAAAAGGTATATATATATATATACACATTTATATATATGTAGTAAAGCGAACACTGTATATATTATATATACCGTAAAACTATACTAACCTAACCTAATAGGCCGGGCTGAAACTATAATTTTTGTTTGATTTTAATTTATCAGAGTGACTAACAGTTGGCTTTTGATATAAAAATAAGATTCCTGAAAAAAATAATTGGTGGCCACCAACGTGTGTCCGGCCACCCCCGTTTTTGTAAAAACACCTTCTTCTGAACATGCTAGAGAGATGGTTTGCATACCAAAAGATGCAGAATTTGATTTAGAACAAATTATTAAGAGTGGTATGTTTTCATAAAACCTTTAGTTTTTGAGTTATTTTAGAAAAACTAATGTTTTGGGCCCATAGATCCCCCTTTCGACTGAATGTCAACACAATAAAACATTCTCAAGCTGCAAATTGACATGTATTAGTGGTTTTCAATCAGCAATCAAAATCAATCAAAATCAGCCATTTTAAATTCATTGAAAATGCTTTTTGACATTCCAAAACGCCAAACATTAAATTATACAATTAACAAATTGTAATTTTGTCATATTTTAGCATGACAAATAATAATCTAGAACTTAAAATATTTTTTAGACACAAAATCTTTCATTAATTTACGTGATCTAATTTTGTTTCTAATAAGACCATCTCTACGCTCATGACCTACAACAGCCAAGGATGCTTCAGTGACAAGCTTGATGTGCCTTTCAACATTCTGACTGTGGCACTCGTGATCCAGTTTCAATGCGGTATTAATGATATCACGCAGTTCATCATTACTGAATTCTTTTAATACAGGTGGAACAGTTTCCCATTGGGACATAGCAGACAGCTTGTGGTATGCAGAAGCTTTGAAATTGATGATTGGCTTTCTAAAGACCCTAACATTCTCATCTATAGCAGGATATTCATCAGTACCACCTTCATGATCCTCTTCATTCTCATCATCACTTTCAATTATTCCACCTGCAAAATCATTGCTACTACCAGATTCATCATCAAAATCCTCTATAACTCCCCTCAGACACAGAACTTTATTGACAGCACACCTCCTCACCTCTTCATCTTCATCAGCCAGCATTCCAACTAAAATATTTTCACCATGAGCAAAATAGCTGTTATTGTTTAATACGTCATAACAAATTTCTCTAATTTTCCTGTCAGGGAATTTATTTACTCTTTGGATCATATTGAATAGGTTCCTTGACCCATCACTTAGCCTCTTATTAGCCTTGATATTGAACCAACTGTGAAAGTATACTTTGATGATGAATTCTACTATGATTTTGAGGTTCTTACTGGGTCCTTTTTGTGAAACATAAAAGCGAAGAATTCTACAGGCTAAGGTGAGCCATTGAGAGTGATTTAGCAGGCCAACTTCTAAGAGTGCAAGGTCTTCATCCACTTCACCAGTAATAATTGCCCAGCAGATGCAGTATCCATAGTATTGGTCTGTTGATAAATTATTGACCACCTCATTTGGTAGAAGCACAAATGCAGGATAAGGTATAGATTTGAAGTCCACAACATTCCATTCTGACACATCCCCATTGAGCTGAGAACCAATAGGGCCAGAAAATTTGTCTGGACTTTTTGTTGTCCCATCTAAAGTTATGAAGATGTGTCTAAGTGGCAATTCATTTAGATGCAGTTCATTTAGATGCAGAAGACAAATATCCCACTGAAGAGGTTGCCCCAAAAACATTTCCAAATATCTGATTGACCCATGCATATGTCCTGTGTTAGTATTTGTCCCATCTGCTTTAACCAAGTTTAATTTGGCCTCAAGTTCTGTCCCTTTAATGATCTTATAAATGCCATGAGCAATGTCAATGCTTTTGCCACTCTCCGGGGTAAAATGGTCGCGGTAGTTAGTAATCAAAAAGCCAAATCATGCTTATTTTAGAATTTCTTTTGTCACTAAGGTCCGTCGAAAGGGGGTCTATGGGCCCCAAAAATTAGTTTTTCTAAAATAACTCAAAAACTAAAGGTTTTATGAAAAAGTACCACACTTAATAATTTATTCTAAATCAAATTCTGCATCTTTTGGTATGCAAACCATCTCTCTAGCATGTTCAGAAGAAGAGATATTGCCATTTTCCTGATTTTGCTAGTGCGGCATTAGATGTTTTTACAAAAACAGGGGTGGCTGGACACACGTTGGTGGCCACCAATTATTTTTTTCAGGAATCTTATTTTTATATCAAAAGCCAACTGTTAATGACTCTGATTAATTCTACCTTGAGTTTCAGCCTAGCCTACGTAACCTAACCTAATTTTAGGTACTACTCTTACCTGTATATGGCAACAAAATGCTTTTCTGTTTTTATCAAATATATTTATTACCATAAACAATACCTTCCTTGTTTTTCTTAGGGCAAATAAATTCTTTTAGCAATACACCGTGTTCTACATAAAAATTAAATGCAGCCTCTTCATCATCAAAAAATTTGCATGAAGTTAAACACAGTGAATAATTACAACCATTGCAAACCGACGCCATCGTGACACTAAAATCTTATGAGTTCAGGTCAAACCCCCCAATTTTGTTAGCAGTACCTTCCTAACCTTTGTGGGATTAGCCATTTTATCACTCCCAAAAACATGATCCGCGATTTTATCGCTAAAAAAAATAATTTCTTAACATTAATTTTATAGCTTTAATCAGCATTTGCCGTCATATTGTACATAAAAGTTGCTTAAAAAAATGTAAAGAGTCTTATGGTAAATTTTATTTTCAGTTTCTAGAGGCTGGACTGATAGTAAAAAATTACCTTTGGATCTGATATATTTGCATTTCAATTGTAAATAAATATAGAGTGTAACATATTTGTGGAGAGTAGCCTATTATGACTTTGATCCTCTGGATCCAGAGATTCTATCTCTAGTTTTAAATTGATAATTAATTAGTTTTGTAAAAATTGGTTGTTGCCATTGCACAGGCAGTTTTTACATAGTGGAGCCACCTCAATAGGCCGAAGTGGCCCTTAGTATGCCGGCTATAAAAATTTCTTATGTTCTTATGTTCTGCCTTGAAAACCTCTATATTGAAAATTTCATAAAACTCTGACCATAAATAAAGAAATTACACAGCGGGTAAATATTTGGCTAGACACAGGGGCTACATTTTTTATCAAAATTACATTTTTCTAGTATAGTTTTCTCTGCTTTGTTCGAATCTGATACCCATTTCGGTAATTATTCATTTTAGTGCTTTTTCTCCTTTCTGAACCAAAACACATTTTTTGGTGTGATTTGTTCAAATCTGAACTTCGTTTCTTTGGGAAATAAGCCATTTTTGAGAAATTTTAAAATTGAAAATTTCTCAAAAATGGCTAATTTCCCAAAGAAACAAAGTTCAGATTTGAACAAATCACACCAAAAAACACCAGAAAAATGTGTTTTGGTTCAGACCTAACCTAACCTAACGCACATTTTTTCGTAATTTCTTACCTTAAATAGCAGCATTGGGGTGTTTGTACAAATCAGTGGCAACCAACAGGAATTTGTGGAGACGTTGTTGAGAGGGATATTCATGGTTAAACAAGTACCATGCAAGATACTTTGAATAGGATTGGGTTTTGTTGCCAGACTGTAATATCTAGCTCTTCACGTCTTTCCAACAACACTCAATATTTTGAATGTGAATGGTTGACTGTCCAGTGAATGTAGCCTAGATTTCTGAGTTGAGAATATGCACGCCACTCGTCGGAATAGATTGTAGTCCCAGGCTTAATATGTTGCTGGATCAGGCGAACAAGAGTTGTTGCATCTCTCTGAGGAACCGCAAACAATAGTAGTTTTTTTGGAACTGCGTTCCAAGGCCCCAAAAACCCAGGTACCACCAATATTTCTTCCCTGTCCGTATTTAGACCTGCCAAATTTCAGCACCATCTTCTTTTTTATAAGTATCTTGTATTAATTGATAGTAATCCAAATCATAACTTCTGCAAACCATAGCAAACAGCAAACTGAAAAAGCATTTTGGAATGAGTATGCATTATGAGAGATTCAAAATGCACGTCTCTGATTGGTCGGATAAGGTCACATGAAACAAAAACCAGATTTAATTGGCTGATTTGACCTATGTTTCCTAATTTTGCCACAAGATGTCTCCCCATAAAACTGGAGAGGATGAGGACCAGCAAAATTTTAACAGCGGAAAGAGGTAAACACTCAGTCAGTGGCCTATAATGGCTGCTTTTTAGGTCTAAATTTTTTTTTTTTTCCATAAAAAATAATTATTACATTTCCTTGATTTTTATCAGTTTCCCTGAGGTTTCAAGGTGTCCTGAATACAAATTTATATGTTAAATTGTCATAGAATGTCTCCTATCAAAAATGAACAAAGCATTAAAATGAATATTAACCCCCATTTCTTGTGCAAATGAATAGAAACTTTTTTTTTCCATTCCAAAATAATGAGTGTTTCTACTCATTTGCACAAGAAATGTGTCAAATTCCAATAAAGCAGAGAAAACTATACCAGGAAAATGTAATTCTGATAAAAAACTAGCTAACCAACCCTAACCTAACCAACCCTAACCTAACCAACCCTAACCTAACCAACCCTAACCTAACCAACCCTAACCTAACCAACCCTAACCTAACCAACCCTAACCTAACCAACCCTAACCTAACCAACCCTAACCTAACCAACCCTAACCTAACCAACCCTAACCTAACCAACCCTAACCTAACCAACCCTAACCTAACCAACCCTAACCTAACCAACCCTAACCTAACCAACCCTAACCTAACCAACCCTAACCTAACCAACCCTAACCTAACCAACCCTAACCTAACCAACCCTAACCTAACCAACCCTAACCTAACCAACCCTAACCTAACCAACCCTAACCTAACCAACCCTAACCTAACCAACCCTAACCTAACCTACCCTAACCTAACCTACCCTAACCTAACCAACCCTAACCTAACCTATCCTAACCTAACCAACCTAACCTAACCTAACCACAGAGCACACCAAAATACACTAGAAAAATATATTTTTTATTTCAATTTCAGGCCATGTCATTTTTGTCATTTTCATTTAAACTAATGAAAATATCATTACTTAACCTAACCAATCATCTATTGCAGTCGGTCACATAAGCCCTGTTTTTCATGTTGAAAGACTTCCCATCATTACTCTCCAACAAGAAACGCACTCAAAGAGAAGTCAGTTCTCTCTCTGTCGTTCGAACACCTTGGTCATCATGGCCAGTCTTTGAAAGAAATCTTTGTAAAATACAAATGCTTGGGATTATGGAAGACAAAGTTGATTTTTTCAAACTCATTTCCTGAGTTAGTTGGAAGAATAGTTTTAATATTTTAAGGAGATTTCATATCAGTGTCCACTCAAAGGATGTGATGGTAGGTAATTCACTACGATCAGCCAAATACAGTTGCACTGGAATTTTTAATTTATATAATCTTTCCAGCATCAGATATGCACTGTTCCAACGTGTTGGGACATCTTGAACCAATGGGAGAGGCTCAAGATTTTGCTGCACTTGAATGTGTTTGAAATTGTTACAGGCCAAAGGAGAATGATTAAAGTGAGTTGCAAGGCAGTGACTTTTTGCAAGGATATCAATTACACTCCTCTGAACCATAATTGAGTCAATAATAACCAGTTGGAGTAAACGAATGCTGCAGTGTATTGAAGGTATTTCAGCCAGGTCACTACCAAGAGCCATATTACTAGCTCCATCCCTCACCAATAAATTCCTCTTATTTGCATCAAGATCCCAACTATCCCACATAGAGCGAAACTTTTTCAGATATATTTTTGCGAGTATGCGACCCTGAGAAATGAGAGGCATGTAGCACAGTATCGTATCTTTCAAAATCTTTACCTATCCAGTGACCCAATAATGATATAAAACTTTCTTGAGAGTTTGTGCATGTCCATATATCTGAAGAAAAGCTGACATGCTTTACTTCTTCCAGCTTCTGAGCAATTTTAGACTTGAACTCATTATAAAGACGAGGAATTATAGTATCAGAGAAGTACCTTCTGCTCGGCAAGAGATATCTGGGTTGGAGGTAGGCCATTAGATCAATAAAACCATCATCTTCAACTAAAGTAAATGGCTGGTTGTCCAAAGCCATCATCATGCCAATTAGTCACAGGAGCTCTGGGGGTGGTGGTCGAGGATGAGTCTGTTGACGATTAATGCCAGCTTGTGACATGCCAGCATGTGATACCAGCAATAAAATTTTAAAAAAAAAATTAGACTAACATGAACGTAGATGTAGCTCGTAGAGTAAACTAACCCACTTTTTGTTTAACTTTACCTACTTTTTTCTTTTTCTTATCCTCTCCTTACTTTGCATGTCTGTAACACTCTTTTCTTGCATGTTTGTAGTTTGCGTGGTATGACAGTGAGTTAAGACTGTGTTTGCATGGTTTGTAAGCGTTCTTATTTTACTTCTTTTCATCTTTCACCCCTCTCCTATTCTCTCCGACTATTTTTCTGACTTGTCAGCAGTGGCCGGCGGATGATGATGGCGAGTCTTTTTTCTCTTTTTCTGAATGAATGTTAACCCACGAGTGATAAGTGTTCCTCCTTACTTAACCCCTTATTTTCTTTTCTTAACCCCCTACTCTTTCCTTTCTCTCGGGCTAACCTTAGAGTGGATCTTAGGGTCTTTGTTAGCCTTAGCTTCTGTAGATCTGTAGATCATCACAGACCTGGAGTCATTGATGTCCCATATTTTTTTTAGATGAAAAGCTTTCCTCTGTTGAGATCTGTTTACTCATTTGGTCCATTTTCTTTTCTTTCAGAGTACGTAGAAGTTGATGGTCTAGCCCGTATTCTATCTATGCCTATTTCCTTTGATTCAGTTGCAGCTATTCTTTTTTTGTCATTTTCGTTTTTGGCTTCAGCATACTCTTTTGGATGATTTAATCTTCAAATGATTATGGAGAGGTGTTGTGCTAAAAGACTTTTGGCCACCTTTCTCCATCCCACATTTGATAATCTTTTGGCAAATATTACACTTTGCAGTGATATCGCTAGGATCATTGATTGTATACAGTGACCACACAAAACTTGTCATGATTAATACTTAACCCATCATGAATTATGTAGTGATGGGATGATTAATTGGAATCGAGAATCGGAAGAATCGAGCATTTTTCAGGAATCGGAATCGGAATCGAGAGAATTGTACCATGATTTCCGATTCTTAAAACGATTCTTTAACTTTTAATTGAACCAGTTTTGCAATGTTAACTTTAAAATTTAAATGAAAGAGGATAACAAATTTTATTTTTATTGTATTGTAGCTATACATTAAAACATGTATATCCATGATGTGTAATCAAGAAGATTAAAATGAATTGTTACAACTTAGTTGATTTTTATTTTTAAACCAATCTATTATAATTTATAATTTATATTAGTACCATACGGTACTCATAATGTAAATAGTTAATCTTACCAGAGTAAAATATGACAATTTCCAGAAAAACAAGTACCTATAGAATTATATTTAAAAATATTGAGAATCGAGAATCGAGACTTTTTAGTGGTATCGGAATCAGAATCGTTAAAAATTTTGGTATCGTCCCATCACTAGAATTATGCAAACGTTGCATAAATGTTATTGCAAATTCTGAGAATTGCATACGCTTTTAATTTTTTTTTATGCAGTGATCGGATTGTTCTTGCTAGATATATATTATTATGCATCATTTTAATGAGAAAGAAATGTACTTTAATAATATGTTTATTAAATTCTCCTAAAATAATTATATAAGACCAAAGTAATGGTCTGAAGTTGGAAGAAAAAAAAGTAGAGAGAAGTTTAGTCTTGGAGGCCTCTTAACAAGACAAGTCTCCTATCAAAATTAGTTTTCTTTACTTACTTTAGCTTCAAATTTTATGGGTAACTCGCATATCTGAAAAGAAAACGAGTTTCACTGCTTCAATGAATGTAAATTAATGTTTTTTGAGAGAGCGCTCACTATTGGCCTATCTGTAACATTGATACGATCTACACTCGATACACTAGAATCATTACACACGATGTAAGTATTACTTTCACTTCAAGACATTATTGTATGGAAATAAGGTAACACAAGTACTACAAGAAATAAATAAAAGAAGTACCCACAAACAAATCTGTAGTGAAACAAAAAAAAAAGGCAAAACAGACCGCATGACCCTGCACCAATTAGCGGCCATTTTTATTATACTCTACAGATTTTACGACCCTAAACCAATTGGGAGTCAGTTTTCTTAGATTCTACTCATCTCAGCTGATTAATTCTTACTTACAATTGGTCAGAAATGGTGGAAGACACGCCTACATATTCAAAATTAACCAATTATGGCATAATTTGTGAATTACACTGGTATGCATATGAAATTTTTTTGTCTGCTTTGAGGGTTTTTTCAACTCATATTATATAATTCAACCATACTGAATTTGAAAATGACATTGGTTTTCCTCAATCAGGTCAGGTTTTTTCTCTATTGGCCATTTATTATAAGTCCAATTTTATCCCCAAATTTATTGATTTTTTTAGCTTAAACACTGTAGATACGAGTAATATTATAAGAACACTCGTGAAAAATGAAAACATTGTGTGAATAAATACTTTTATTCATACAATGAATATGGAAAAAAGTTTATTGAGGAAGGAATGAAGTTTTTTTGGCTTTCCATCTGTTTTTTTCTTCGGGCACATCTCGCTTCAAACACCAGCAATAGTCCGCCAGCATATTGATATCCCAGTTTCCCTGGTACCTCTCTTCCATTATTTTGATATCGTGGTGAAATTGTTCACCCTGTTCCTCACTATAATCCCCGTAATTTTCAGGAAAATAGTCCAAGTAGGACCACAAAAAGTGCATTTTTATGGACATGCGCGACCCATGAGCTTTGAAAGCTTCCATCAAGTTTTCGACAACAGACTCATATTCTGGACTTCTACGCTTGCCAAGAAAATCAGTGACAACTGATTTGAATGCCTGCCAGGCATTCTTCTCAGTTGGAGTCATTGCGTTTTTGAACTGAGTATCCTTGATCAAAGTTCGAATTTGAGGACCATCAAAAACCCCAGCATTTAGTTTAGCATCAGATATATGAGGAAATTTACTCTGGAGATATCGGAATGCTGAACCCTCCTTATTCATTGATTTGATGAAATTTTTCATCAAGCCCAGCTTAATATGAAGTGGTGGGAGCAAAATTTTTGTTGGTGGTACAAGGGGCACTGAAACGACATTATGTGACCCAGGTTCAAAATTCTCTCTGGATGCCCATTCACGCTGTGCATAGTGCTTCTCATCCGCTCAGCTATCCCATTTGCAGAGGAAACATGGGTATTTCGTGTATCCCCCTTGCATTCCCAATACAAATGCCACAATCTGAAAAAAAATGAAAATATTTAAAGAATTTAGAGAATTTGTTATATCAGATAAAAAAATCTATGCATTGGACTGTATCACTTCTGTGGGGAAGTTAAGTGTTCTTATACGCTCTCAAATAACCTTTGGAAAAACAACATAGTCAATAGCAATAGTTTACTTATGATATTAGTATTACCTTCAAATTTCCACAGATCCTCCAGTTATGTTGGTCGTATACGAGAGCATCCAGTAAAATTTTCATGTTATCGTAGCTCTCAGTAAGTTGTACGGAATGTGCTACAGGGACTGATGCAACCCTATTCCCAATGTTGAGAAGTACTGCTTTCAAACTTCGTTTAGACGAGTATAAATAGCCTCCATTCTGATGCGTTATATGGTAGGCCCAAGGATTCGATTAGCCCCTCAACATTGCAGCAGTACACTAAGGAAGAGGTATTTTCGTGCACTGCAAAAAACTTGCGGAATTCTTCCTCTCGTTTCCTATGCCAGGAGAATGTCATTCCCGGAGCCAGCAAGTTGTCCTCTCGAAGTCGTGAGCCCAAGATCTCGGCAGCTAATTTGGAAAGTCCTAAATCCCTGGTAAGATCATTAAGTTTGGCCTGGTTGAGAGGCCTCGGCTCATTTGAAGCGGTATTTTGAGGTATATACGACTGGGACTGGTCATTGGCATTGGTCATTGATTCATCATCAGAATCATCGAAGTCCAGGGTTTGAGGTGGGTCGGGTATTGGAATTCCAGGACCATGGGGTACAGGTCTCATAGCAGAAGGAATGTCAGGGTATACAACAATGTGTTTATTCTTCTTGTTAACTCCTGAAAATAGAAACACAGAAACATGGATATAAAACTTGCATATGAAATAGAAGAAGCATTCAGACAGTGGCGGCTCATGAGGGAAGGCTGCGGTCTGTAAGATATGAAATAGGTCTATGGAGTCTGTATATTTTCTTTTTTTCATTCATATTGTCCCTTCGGGGACAATATGAATGAAAAAGAAAGAAAATATACAATCATTGTATATGTAAATGTAACTTGTATAACAATATGTATGTGTAAATGTATTTTCTATAACAATATGTATATGTATATGTAAATGTATGATTACCATTATGGTGAATATTACATTACGGTATGGTGAATATTATGTCAAGTTTCATACGAGGATTTCAAAATATTTAAGAAAAATAAATTTATAAGCCCACCTTGGAGGTTTGTCATGCAGAAATAGCAATCTGTCACGTGATCCTTTCCTTCTCTCCAAATCATGGGAATTCCAAAAGGCAAAGATTTCGCTCTGCCTTTGCTCCATCATCTCAAATTTTCAATGCACGTCTTGCAGCACATATGAGGGGCGAAATTTTTGTCCTGGTCCCCTAGCTTAATTCCAAAGTATGCTCTATACATTGTCTTCACAAATTTAGTGATTTGGGACTGGTTATTTGGCATGGTAACCGTCCCACATATGTAGCAGAATCTATTGGGATCATTTTTACACGCTCTATTCATTATGAAATATTTTATCTATATGCCTGAAAAGTAAAAAAAGATATTATACAAGTGAAACAAGTGATGATAGATGTTACTGTTCCAATTCCGCTTTGATAAAATCATGAAAAATTATATTTTACTTATGAGGCCATAGCCGGATAACCTGAGCTGATTGAGAAAAACGGATTGCAGATTCGAAATCAGCAGGAAAAACTATAAGAATCACTTACAAAACCCTTGACAGCAAAATTGATGCATACCAGTGTTGTGTTAATGAAGTTACGCGTCTCTGCCAGCGACGCGAAGATTTATAGAAAGACCGAAGCGACACTTAGAGACGCGAAGATGTGATGAGTTAATAGTTTAATACAACACAAGAACCTGAAAGAGAACAAAACAATTAAATGTCTGAATATACTTAAATTATTATTTATCTTATATTTGGGGGGGTGCTTGCCCCCAATGCAAAACAAAACATAGCAATATGAGTGTAAAAATAATATGGTACCTAATAATATATATCTGGCCGGAGAGATATGGCCATATTCGGTATCCAGCCGGATATGAAAAATTCATATCCGGTGCACCCCTAGTTCAAACCCCTACAGTGTAAGGAATATTATAGCTTTCAGTCATTAGACTCAAAAAAACTGACACCAAGTTCCTTTTCAGTCATAATAAAAACCAAAGGTTCAGTAAAGCATTTCATGAATATATACAGGCAACTCCTGAATTTTGACCATTTGATATTTGACCAACTCAAGAATTCAACCATTATACATTATTTGAATGGTTGAAGCCCACCTATTCAACCGAACCAATTGGTTGAATGGGAGTGAAACCATTATTTTACCACCAGATGGCAGGGTAGGCAATCCAGACTTGATTTTGTTGCAATCATTTGTGCAGTTGACACACATGTTATTTCTAATACAAAGTTTTACATCTTCTAATTGATCTTTTTCTATACTTGAAAGCACAACAAAATGGGTGGAAATTGTGTAGTACATATATGGGTATAAGAATAAAGGGGTGCTGTGATAAACTGTGAGGAAGCCTTTCAGCCCACCAATCACAGCACATTGTGTTCCTCACACTTGGTGCAAAGAGCTTTTCTTAAGGACATAGCCTGTTACAGGGTCCTTTATGAACAAAAGAAGGATGTAGTTCAACTGAAGCTGGATAAATTCTTTAAGAAGGTTGGCAGACCACAGCCAGCAGAAGCAGCTTCAACCTCTGCTGCAAAGACTACTTCAAAATCCCCAGCCCTGAGCCCTTCCAATTCCACAGACAATAGCTCCTCCTCTTCAAACTAAAATCTTCTAACTTCTCATAATAAACCGAGTCCAGTGAGCCCAGTTGAAAAAGATTTAAGGTAAGAAAATATTTTTAATTGCATTGTTTCTTTATTCTTAAGTTATTTTATGCTTTTTAATGATTTAATATTATTTTCTTAATACTTTAGTAATGTTATTTTATCTTTATATAATACAAGAGGGCACTTAATCTTTTCCCAGAGATGCTGGAATGCATTCCTCAATTATAACATGCAAGTTTATGTGAAAATGGCACTTGACATTTGATTGTTTGAGATTCAACTGTGTTTTCTGGAATGCATCCTGGTTGAATCTCAGGAGTCATCTGTAAAGTCAAAGTTTCAAGGATAATTATTAGATAAATAATTAAGAAACCCTAAACTGAAACATTTGTAAAAGTTAAAATAATTTTTTTTAACAAAAATAGATTTTTCTTATTCAAATTTTTTTCTTAGTATGAATATTGTGTGAACAAAGTTTTTTTTTTTTTTTTTGTGTGTATGCGTGTTTAGAGAGAGAAATTTCATTTTGTATATGAATATTTTTAATAAAAAAAAACTTCTTTTTAGCCACAGGGGGATCAATTTGGAGGGAACTGTGAAAAAAGGGAAGGTTAAATAAAAATGTACGAGGGGAAGACATAAGGGGGAGCTAAGGGTCAGGGCCCTTGATAAAAAAATAATAGGAAGAAAGTTTTTAAATAATAAAATTAAAATAAGAAAAGCAATTCAGAGACATGAATTAGTAGTAGATCTAAAATCCCACTACAATACCAGTCAGTATGCCAGTCTAGTTCCTCTTCCCCTGGGAGGGATAACATTGCATATAACTTTTTGAAGTACCTAAGTGATGATTCCTTTGTTTCTCTCAAACTTTTAGAACTTTTTACGGACCCATGATTTGTTTCCACCACAGTGCAATGCAGCTTTACTCTTGCCCTTTGTAAATCCTGGTAAACCTCCACATTCAGCTGATTTGTATCATCCCATTGCCCTTACTAGTTGCTTTAGTAAAGTTCTATAATGAATGAGTAACAGGAGACTCTTTCTGTATTCAAAATGCAGTTCCATCCTGGATATGCATCAAAGTGGTTTTCATAAAAGATTTTCCTCCTACAATACCCTGCTCATGCTGAGATGTGCTCTTTAGGAGGCATTCTTGTGGAATGATTACTTGGTTACAATATTTATGGACATCTCTAAGGCCTATGAACCAGTATGGCATCGTGGTCTCCTCAGAAGTTATATACAGTATAGCTAATATGTGGTTTGGAGGTCATCTGCCATCCTTCCTTTAAACTTTCCTGTGTTATCACCATATTAATGTGCATATTGATTCCCAGGTTTCAGATTCATATGTTGAAACTGGTGTTTCTCATGGTAGTGCAATTAGTCCTACTCAGTGTTGGGCACTAAAGCGTTAATCCGATAACAGTTAATTAATGAAGTTAACTTTTTTTAACGGACTATTAACGGAAGTTAATTTCCATTTATCATTATCGGACCAGTTAACTTCCGATAACTCGATATTTAGTCTGTTAAAGTCCGTTAACATGTTAACTGCAAGGAGTCATTCACGGAAGATCACCGCTCCGCGAATGAATTCAAACCGCCATAACTTCAGTCTGCCAATTCCGTCCTCTGCCGCAGTGGAACAGCTCTTCTCTCTCGGCAAGGACATCCTGAGGCCCAAGAGGTCAAGACTGGCAGTTGGGCCTAACTTTGAGAAGTTGGTCTTTCTGAAGGGCAACCAGCACATTGTGTCAGTCTTTAATAAATGTGCCTAAAATTTAATTTTACCTTTCAGTTCCCGCCATAATAATTCTCTGGTAAATTAAAATTTAGTTAATGGTTAGTGGTTACAAGGGTTTCAAAATACGTAATCAGTACATTTTTTATTAAAAATAAAAAAAAAGTTAAGCAAAAAAGTTGCAAAACTTGATAAAAATAGTTAAATACCTATTTATTGTTGGATTTTGCATAAATAAACATTTTCTATGGGTTTTAAAGCTTTTTTTTCCTTGATTTTTTTAAATGTTAATAAAGAAATAGTTATCGTTAACTTCCGTTAACTTTATAGTAAAATTATCGGATTATCGTTATCGGAGTTAAAAATTGGGGTTAACGGATTATCGTTATCGAAGTTAACTTTTTGGTTAATGGTGCCCACCACTGGTCCTACTTTGTTTTTGATAATAATCAATGATCTCTGCTGTTTCTGCGTCCCACATTTCCTATTCCCTTTCTGCCCCTTTCTGCAGGTGATTGTGTATTTTGGGCTACTTCAGCGTATCTTTATGAGGCATAGCATGCTGCTCAGGACTTGCTTCATGATCTCATGATTGGAACTTTACTTTTTCTCCTGATCAAGTACAATGTATAATTTTAGGAAGCTATACATGGTTTATAACAGTATATTTAGGTTGCTATTAAGAACTAAGTTTATAAATGTTGTCCTTTATAGTGCCAGTTTGTTGCTTGTAGTCAATAATGTAACTAACTATGCCAGTTTATATACAATTTTACATATAGATTTATCGCTCGGCTTGGTGAGTCATTTAATGAATTAGTGGAAATCATAGTTAATGGATAGATAACTGATATATTTTATAAATCTAGAATGCAAAATCCTTGGTATGCTCATTATTTATAGACTTTCACTGTCCTGTATAATCACTGTTACTTCTAGATGGTTATTACTTAACCCTTAGAATGCAGCAAAAGTGATAAATGAAAGTTTAGAACCTTATTCTGTTCTTATACAATGGAAGGTATGCACGCAAAGAAATGGAGAGTGAAAAAAAAATCATTTATCTACATTAGTTTAGTTGTGGTGGAGGGGGAAAGTGCCATATGATCAGAGCTGGGCAGTAACATGTTACAAGTAATGGCCATTACGTAACGCAGTACTTTTTTAGTAATGGTAGTGGTAATGGCATTACATTTCAAATCAAGTAACTCTTTCAGTAACAATGTTACTTTTTTAGGGAAATACATTCGTTAGTCATTACTCGTTACTTTTTTATCGTAGCTCGCAATTAGTTTCTTTCGATCCTCACTTATTATTCATTAACCGTTAAAAATTTGTCCCTTCACTATGAGTGAGGTGTGCATGTTGGCTGTTGGCATGCTGGCAGCCTACCCCCATCCACCCTCTCCCCCTACACTGACAGCACTGTCAAAGTAAAACAGGCGAAGAACCCTGAAGCAGGGAGGGACCTAAGTTCAACAGAGGTTTCATCATTCTTCTCATTTGGGCCTTCATTCACAGCAGGTTAGATCTGCATCCTTCCCATCCACTAATTTTAAAAATATGTTTATTATACCATCTAGTGCCGCTGTTGAGCGGGTTTTTTTCAGTAGGGAAGGATATACTGCGTCCGAAACGAGGCTTGCTCTTAGATGCAGCTTTTGAGAAGCTTGTTTTCTTAAAGGCCAATAAAGATCTTTTGAATAATAGTTCTTAAGTTTGTATATTTAGTTAATAAATTTTAATTATCATTGCCCATGCACAATAACTCATTTGATTCATTTCTTTAGTATTATTATTTTACAAAACTAAACTTTCCTGGTATATTCTAGCATTAGTAAATTAGTATCAATAGTATGCTATATCCTCTGTTATGTTGCAATTCCTAGTAATAAATCTTGCAGTAATTTTGTTTCACTTTTTTTGAAAATATTATGCCTTATAAGTCATAACAACGCAATGAAGGCATGCACAGACTTCATAGACTATGCATTAACCAGTGGATGCAAACCAACACATACTCGCACAAGCGAATGTTTATATATAACATAATATTTTATGTACATATAAATTATAATATATCTATGCATTGCATATATATATATTTACATTTCATTAAAAGTAATGGTAATGAGTAACGGTGCCATTACTCATTACTTTTTAAAAATGGTAACTGTAACGATAACGGCATTACATTTAGACTGTAGTAACGGTAATGGCATTACATTTATAAAGTAACGAGCACAGCACTGCATATGATACTATTTCTGGCATCAAGGTTTGGCGCAAATTTTTTAAATACATCATTTAATTTTGGGCTCTATAGAAGACCATTGCAGTAGAGGATAGTTGCAGTCTAAGGGTTAAACATATAACCAAAGACCCACCTATATAAGTTTTGTACCTGTTTGAGTGAAATAAAGACTTAGTTTGCTTTGTCAGTGACAACTCTGAATCTAGAATCTGGAAGCATTGGCTTTTTAAGTTTAATTTGTCTGCAGCTTATAGGATATTTATTTTTTTTATAGTTACATAGCCTTTATAGTCAATATAATTGAGAGAGATACATGTAGCTGTTAGCTACTTAAATGTATGCAGATTACTTTCATACTTCACTGTACTTATTAAATCTGAAATAAAGTGGTTTGGTCGGCCTACATTGGATTGCATTGACTAAATTAGGCTTATATAAGGGGTCTTTTTTAAATGCAGGAATGAACCTAATTAAAATGGTGTAAGATTTAAATGTGTATGAAAAATTACCAAGTAAAAAATATTTTGAAGAGTTGGTGTAGTGGTTGTAAAGACTAGGTATTACTAATTAAGGTAGGCCTATTGCCAAAAACTCTTCTCTAATTCTATAAAAAGTATTTACCTAAAGTATCTTGCTTAGGAGTTGACAGTATGAATAGATTTAGAGACCTAACTCATTGTTTATAAACTATAAGTAGCCTTAAAAATTGGCAAATAAAGTAGGCTTAGCCAAAACCTGATTAACATGAAGATAAAGTAATTAGGTTAGAAGCAACTAACATCCAAATTGATAAGTGCCAACCAGTAACAAGTTTATTTTCAGCATTGGGTCATCCTTTGGTTTTAAATAAAGTACTTTAATTTCAATAAGAATTATATCAAATAACACTGGCCAACAAGTATTTTCATCAGATATAATTATATGTGGGCTAGATAGCTGTTGGGACACTGATTCCAAATCTGTTTTCAGTTTTTCTTTAGCATGTTTAGTTTTCAAGATGAGACTGATCATAATGTATATAATATAATATATACCGGTGTGTATATATAATATAATACTATATAATATGCATATAGCTAAATATTATATATAATATTATATGTACAATACATAATATGCGTCCTTCATATGATATAATAATATATATAATATGCATATAACCAGTGATGGGCATCGATACATGAAAATTGCTAAAGCGATACCAATACATCGATACATGAAGAATGTCTTAGGCGATACACCAATACTTTCTAGATGTCTTAAGCGATACCGATACATGCATCGCCGGTACATTTTTATAATTATTCATTTAATATGTAGGTATTAGATATTATTGTTTATACTAGTAATTTGTACGCACTGTAAGTAAAATCAATGACATTTTAATGGGTTTTATAGATGTAAATAAAAACAATTGCTTTATTTAATGAAAGTAGGCTATGTTTTAATTTTGTAGGATACATGAATGACTGAAAATATTACACTAACAATTAAAAGTAATTACTATTACCCTTCAAAAATACCAGCTGGCTAAACATCTGGTCAGACAGTCTATTCCTTTTTGGAGCGTGAATGTGACCAGCCAAACTAAACAACCATTCTACAGGAGCAGAGGATGGTAGTGGTGTGTTATACTTCAGGAAGACCCGTAGAATTCCTGGGTACTGCCTCAGAGATTGGAGAGAATGACTTTATATTATATGAGCGTTTCTATATTATGGTTAATTAATCTCAATAACACAAGTACAAACGTGTTTAAACATTGCCCCGTACTGTGTGACGTGACCAGTAGAGTAGTACTGTCATTAAATAAATATTTAATAATATTATTATTTATGTATATTATAACTCAGTAGTGTCATATTATAACATCTATTTAAATATTTAAAAATTCTTATTAATGTATCGAAGTATCAATTTTTTCGATACATTTAAGAAAATTGACCTTAGCGATACCGATAAATCGATACTTTTGTCAAGTAGCTAAAGCGATACCGATACAAAAGTATCGATCGATACATATCGGCGATACATGTATCTAGATACTGCCCATCACTGCATATAACTATATATAATACTATATATACACAATGTATAATATGTGTCCTTTATACATGTAGCAGAGTATTTTGTCATTGCAGCTTAGGTGTAGGTTTTTGCTTTTCTGTTTCTGTATCCTCATGTATGGCATTTTGTCATTTCAACTTAGGCTTTCCTGACAGGTTGTCTTATGGTATTTTAGGTGAGAGCAGTTACTGGCCACAAGTTTGCAAATGTTGCACATGTACACCCTTTTATTCTTTGGCGTAACAGTCACATGTCTAGTTGCATGTTGTGTTTTGTGTCACCCATTTACACATTTTATTTTTTTAGGTGATTTACATCAACCCCCACTCATTGATCATGCCTCAAAAGTGTAAAAATCACCCTGACAATTTCTGTTACGTGTGCGGTTCATTCGCGACTAAATCACAACGGCGTACAATCACAATGGATCTTCGGAAAACTTACCAGTTATACTTTGGCTGTCCACTAGGCGACCAAGATAAGGCGTGGGCGCCACATGTTATCTGTACCGCTTGTTCGACTGGATTACGTGACTGGTTGAACCAAAGGAAAAAGTCGATGCCATTCGCTATACCCATGATATGGAGGGAACCGAGAGACCATCATGGCGATTGTTACTTTTGCAATGTTAACATAACCGGATTCTCTGTGAAGAACAAGCATAACATCGTTTATCCAAACGTAGACTCCGCGATCAGACCGATCTCTCACAATGAAACGATGCTGATTCCAGTACCTCCACAGCAGGAACTCGATTCTTTAGAAGATGAAAGAGAATCCGACGGAGATGTGGGACCTTTGGCCGATCTTGACTACACACCTGATGAAGAGCAATCGGAGCCAGAGAGGCTTACCCAAATTGAGTTGAATGACCTCATTAGAGACTTAGACCTCTCCAAAGAGAAATCAAAACTTCTCTCCTCGAGACTCAAGCAGAAACACTTACTTCAGAAGAACATCCGAGTGCGTCACTATCGAAAACGAAACCTAAACCGAAAACAGATTTGGAATCAGCGTACAAAACTGGTCTAGAAAAGTGTGTATACATCTTTGATGAGAGAAAAAAGTTCAATTTTGTCGACCAGTGTAATTAAAGAACACGAGTAATTATAAATAAATTCATAACTGGTAACCCAATAAAAGAATTGTAAAAAAATAAGAAACTAGTAACTAGAAAATGCAGATAGTTAACCACAGAATGATTTTGTAAATATATGTAGAGAGAGAGAGAGTGAGAGTGAGAGTGAGAGTGAGAGAGTGCTTCCTCATGAGTAAAATACAGAATCAAAGGTTGAAAGAACAAGATATAGTTTTAAATAAGTAAGTTTTGTTATTTAAAAGCTTCAGCAAAGTACGTAAATTGTGAAAAGATATATAGTGAACTTGTGAATTCTAGTTTATTTAATGTACTGTATATACATACTCGTAATTGTCTTTAAATGCTAGATCATGAATGTATTGAAATCTTATCTGTATGTGATTATTTTTTAATAACAAATTGAAATTCTTGAAAGATGACAAAGATATTTTCATTTAATATCAAACTTAATTGACTAAATAATTGTTTACAAATTAATTTTTAATTTATCTAAATGTGCTTTATATCTTTATACTTACAATTTGCTTTAAATTGTAAGTATTAAGATTGTTCTTTTTTTCAAATATGTAAAAAAAAAATAAAAGTTTTAAGAAAAGTTTATAATTAAGGATTCTGTCATATTCCATTTATAAGGTTGAGAGGAAGTATAAGATATTAATTAGATATTCATGAGTTCTAATTAATTACAGCAAATAATACTAGTAAAACAGAATTTGATAAACTATTCCAAACGAACTGATTGCTATGTTTAGTGTATAGGACTTCTTAGAGGTAAGACAATTTTCAAGAAAAGTTAAAATAAATTAGTTACTTAGCTGGTAAAGCATAATAGCTTTTAAAAGCAATAGTTAAGAATTGGAAAGGTAAAAAGTTTATAAAACAGTAGTATTGCTGATGATCCTCTGCCTTGTTTACTAAAAGAAAAACATATAAATCAGTAAATGGCCTATTAAGGAATTGGTGCACTTCTGTAAGTTAAATGTAAAAGTTGAATTCAGCATTGCACGCACAAATATAGGTTATATTGTACATAAACTTAGAATTGTTTGCATGTGTAGTTGAATAATACAAGCTAAAAAACTCCACATTTAGAAATAGCAAGTATATGAAGGTTCAGATATTTCCAAGCTTCCCTAAAAATAAAATAGAAAAAGTTACTAATATGACCATTGAGTTTATTGATAAGATGAGTGGATTATCTTCTTTTCCATTGAGCCCTGTGTATTTTGTGGATGGAGAAAGTTACTGCAATTAAATACATACAACATAAAATAGTTTGCCAAAGAAATTAGAAATTGTGAGACTTGACCCTATTGTGAGACTTGACCCTATTGTGAGACTTGACCCTATTGTGAGACTTGACCCTATTGTGAGACTTGACCCTATTGTGAGACTTGACCCTATTGTGAGACTTGACCCTATTGTGAGACTTGACCCTATTGTGAGACTTGACCCTATTGTGAGACTTGACCCTATTGTGAGACTTGACCCTATTGTGAGACTTGACCCTATTGTGAGACTTGACCCTATTGTGAGACTTGACCCTATTGTGAGACTTGACCCTATTGTGAGACTTGACCCTATTGTGAGACTTGACCCTATTGTGAGACTTGACCCTATTGTGAGACTTGACCCTATTGTGAGACTTGACCCTATTGTGAGACTTGACCCTATTGTGAGACTTGACCCTATTGTGAGACTTGACCCTATTGTGAGACTTGACCCTATTGTGAGACTTGACCCTATTGTGAGACTTGACCCTATTGTGAGACTTGACCCTATTGTGAGACTTGACCCTACCCCAAATTATTCATAAAGCAGAACCAGAAAATGTTTCTATACCTGAATTTGTGCAATTTTCAACACTACCACAGTGATATGAAATTAGTTGCAGACAAATTACTCAAAGGTAGGCAATAAGCAGTTGTATTGTTGCTTTAGATTAAAATGTAGTTAGTGTAATGGAAAAATGTACATTTAATGTTAGGATTTACCAGGCACTGCTTTTTTTCATAATTGATAAAACACCCAAAGAGGACAAACCCATTGTAGTTGAGATGCTTTGAACCCATTATTCTTATAAAGATCAATTACTGTATTCTTACAAACCCATTTCTAGCTTGCTGTGGATTCCACTTGTTTAAAATATTGGAAGAAAAAGAAAGCAAGTTGAATGTATATATCTGTCTAAAAAATGGATGAAGGTGGAAGAGGACTTGATTTAAAATAACTTTTAAGCAATCTCTTCCTCTTTGATTTCAATTTCAGCATACTGTATTAAAGTTGAAGTTGAAATCAAAGAGGAGGAGATTGAAGCCATGAAGGGGATCTTTCTGAAGAAGTTGATTTAAGCTAACAATGGAGATGTCAATAACAAATGACAGGTAAGTAAAATAAATGCTCTTTTTGTTTCTTAATTAAAATTAATTGCCATGTCGTCTTCAGTAATACTTTATCATCTATGTGACCTGAAGCAAAAGCATTTCAAACTGATTTTTCATTGAATTGTGATAAGTTTTATTTGGAAAATAGAAAATTTAAAACAGTTAAGATTTATATTGATTCTTCTCAATCTGACTTCCCACTACCTAAGATAATTTTTAATAAATTTTTCTCTCTGCAAAAAGTTTTTCTCAGTTGGTCTTCTTGCCAATGTTCTTCAAAGCTTGGAGCAGTGGTCCCCAACCTTTCCTAGCTTAAAGGCACCTCAATTCCCTCTGCTTTTCTTTTGTGGCACCACAGAGGATTTTTGTCTCCCACTGTTCAACATCTAGTGCTTCTCCACCAATGCCAAATGCCTTCAAACTGACCCTGTACAGTTTCTGTATGGATAAAATAAATTGTAAATGTTTTGTTTCATTTGAAATTTTTATATCTTCAGTAGCTTTTGAGTAATAGATTAGAGCAGGGATAGCCAACTTTTGTTTGCTTAGAAACCACCACAATTGTTTTTTGCCCTCTTAATCGACCTTTCATTTGCAGTGCTTCCCTGAGTTGCATTCTCGTCTGGCCTCGATGCGTCTTCAGTCCATTCTTGCAGAGAGTGCTTCTTTTTCTGTTGCCCCTATATTTGAATTCCTCCGACTGTTGCCGCTCTTATCCCGCCTCTAACTTAGTTTTGCTATGATCCTTTCTAGGTTTGAAACGGTGGTCAATCCCAAAGTAAAAAAACAACATTAATTTTAGGGCCAAATTATATAAAATAGTCCAATTAACAGTAGTATCTGTATTACTGTAGCATAACAAATTGTAATATTACAGTATTTATCATATAATTAAATTTATAATTATAAATAAATAAATTATGAGATTTATAATTATTAAATAAAAAGTAAATAACTTCACAATGATTTAAATTCATTGTCAAGTTTTCAACCATTAGTTCATTTATGTATTTGAAATTAATAATTCTTATTCATGATTTATATATAATTAATCATAACTATCTCTGAAGCGATGTTTTATCTTTAATTAAGAGCCTAGGAAAGCCTGAAGCTTAAGGGTCAAATTAAATTAAATAACTAGTCCAGTTTCACAATTATTTTGTTGAAATTATTGGAACAACAAAAATTGTAAAGTTGTATTTTTATTTTATAAATAGAGAATTATTCATCTATAATAATTTCAGTGTTTTCACACCAAAAATGAAATAGTGGATGATTGTGTGAAAGAACTGTATAAATGTGAAGCAAATTGTAATTAAATACCCAAGAATATTAAAAACCTTGCAATTTAAACGGGTAAGCCAATTTAAACTAAATTGTCAGGTGATTACATTACATAACATTACCTTTGGAAAATATGAAACTGCAAACCATCGCCAAGTTTAAAAGAGAGTCACTTTAGGAATGGACAATAGTCACAATACTCGCTTAAATATCGATATTATACGTGATGGCAATCGGTTTTCATTACCATTTGACAAACTTGAAATCATGAAAGGTTAATATGCAGGGTGTCTGAAAAGTCACTCCCTATTTTTAAATTCTTATTGCTCTTAAAGTAAAGGAGATATTGCAACCATTCTTTCACTGTTTAAACCCTAACGCTTACCATTTATGTTGCAGGTAAACAATGGCTGGAAAATTAAGCAATGAAGAACGAGAAAAAAAATCATCACAATACGAAGTATGGCAATCAGTCGTTCGAGTCCAAAGATGGTGGAGAGCCACCCATGGCAGAAATGCAGTCCTTGACCCAAAAACCATAAAAAATTGCCACATGAAATTAATGACAACGGGTTCTGTAAAAGACTTGGTGATCTGGGAGGAGAAGAAACTGTGACTGCTGTACGAGCAATGTTTGAGCGAAGTCCAAAGAAATCAATACGACAGGCAACTAGAGAGAGTGAGTTATCACGTTACACAGTTCATACTGTGCTCAGAAAAGACCACTTTCATGCGTGGAAGCCCCATTATGTCCAACAACTCTATCCTGAAGATTGCGAGAAGCGCATGGAATTTTCTGAAATCATGTCATGGAAGGATGACAACCCTGATCTGTTTAACATTATTCTGTGGTCCGACGAAGCTATCTTCCATGTTGGAAGATTTGTTAATCGCCACAATTGTCATTATTGGGCAGAACGAGATCCAGCTATGACAGTTGAAAGAATGCAGTCCAGGCCCAAGGTAACGGTTTGGTGTGGAATGAGTTCGACACAGTTTGTCGGCCCGTACTTGCTACGAGACACCATGAACAGTGAGCGATACTTGGGGCCTACCATTTCTGAGTGGGAAAATACTGAAGAATTGTTCTTCATGCAAGATGGGGCTCCACCACATTTTTCATTAACTGTTCATGCCTGGTTAGATAACCACTTCTCCGGACGGTGGTTAGGTCGTCGAGGACCAATAGAATGGCCTGCTTGAAGTCCAGATTTAACGCCATGCAACTTCTTTCTGTGGGGTTGGGTCAAAGAAGTGTACAAATTAAAACTAAGGACCATTGATGAACTTCAAAACAAAATTCGTGATGTTCTTAGTAATGTACCACGTGACTTCTTGAGAAAATCTGTTGAAAATGTACCAGTAAGGTTACAGAAGTGTGTGAACAATGCTGGAGCCTACGTTGAGTTTTAACTTTGTATTAAGCTTTTCAATTTTGTAGTAAAGTAAACTAATAAATAAGCTTCATTTCAGTTAAAGAAATGTTTTCATATCCCTTTTCATTTAGGAGCAACAAAAATTAAAAAATAGGGAGTAACTCTTCAGACACCTGGTACTAGATCAACAATTGCAACGTATTTAACAGGTTTTCAAATGCAATCATTACATTATGTAAACATTTAAGAACTGTAAACGATAAGTGTGTGTGTGTGTGTATATATATATATATACACACACACACACACACACACACCACACACACACACACACACCCTCGATTAGGTACTCCGGCTTGCAGGGCCGATGGGGCTTGCACACCTCGTGGGTTGTTGGGGTTTCCTCAACTCGGTGTGGGCGAAGAGTTACCTAGTTGCGTTTTTTTTTTTCCCTTTTCTTTTTGCTCCCCTTTTTTCCGTATATCCCGGAATTTCTCTTGTCTTGACTCGGTCTTGGGCCTCTGTCAATTGTAGTATCTCCCCCCCCCCCCTCTGTTTGTACTTTGTAGTCTTGGGGTCATCGGGTGCACCCGCTAGGGGGCATCGCTCCGTGGATGAGCCGTGCTCTGGGGATGATTGGGCGTCTCGACCGCTGCTGCGTCTGGATTGGGTCTTTGCTAGGCCCTTAACGGATAAATCTCCGGAGAGCCAATCTGCTGTTTTTAAAACGACAGTCAGGTTGGGGGGCGGGCTACCCGGGACGTTGGGCCTGCACCTTGAAGGATGCAGCGGCCGATTGGTGCATTGCCTTGGGTCCGAGGCTCTTTCTTGTAATTCTATTGTTTATGGGTACAATTTCAAAACTTCAATCCCCTCCTGTTGACGACTCTGGCCCGTCCTTGGATTTGGATAAGACTTCTACTTCTGGTCGTTCAGCGGCCTCTTCCTCCGCTGGATTGACCTTAAAGCCGTATGGCCCCCTCTCGTCCTCTGCGGCGTCTGGCTCTCGTGGCCGGACTCGTGGTGGCCGTAGGGCGGGGTCCGCGGCCCTCGTTCTCTCGCCCACTCTCGGTTACCGTCACACATGGACCTGTCTCTGCTGTCAATTTCTGTCTGGTGGACAGGTTCCTTGTTCTCCGGCCTTCCGCTGGCTCCCTTCCGGGCAACTCGGAACGAGTGTTTCAGCGTCTTAAGACGGTGGGGGTTCCCTGCCGTTACGATATTCGCCCTCTGTCTGAAGGATGGGTCTCTTCTTTTGAAGTCCCGTTCTTCGGGGGTGACTGGGTCCCTTCTACAGTTGCAGGATGTTCTGGGTTGCAGAGTTTCTGTGACTCCCCATCCGCAACTGAATAGCTGTCAGGGCACCATTTTCGCTCCCCGTCTGCTGTCAATCCCGGTTGGCGAGTTGCAGAAGGATCTTGCCCCCCAGGGGGTAACGAAGGTCTTCCGCTTTTCGTCGCGCCGGGATGGTGCTCTTACCCCGTCCGCTCGTCTGCTCCTGACCTTTGACTCCCTTGTGCCTCCGGCCCAGGTGTTCTGGGGCGTGGGTGATCGCCGGTCGTGCGAGTTTTCGGTGCGGCCGTATGTGCCTGACCCGGTTCGCTGCTTTGGCTGCAACCGGTTCGGTCATGTTAGCTCTGCGTGCCACCGTGAGAGTAAGCGCACCTTCTCTCATGCACGAAGCCCTCGCGGTGCTTGAACTGCTCGGGGGCCCATCCTTCCTCCTCTCGGGACTGCCCCGTCTTCAAGTTTGAATTCGAGGTGCGGTTCTTAAGGACTACCGAATTCCTTAGTGCGCGATAGGGTCCGTGATCGGGAGCCTGGCCCTGATGACATTCCGTATGACTTTATTTGGAACCTGTACCCGATGGCCCTACACTTCTTGCTGGATCTTTTCAACCGGATGTGGGTTGAGGGGTCGTTCCCTTCCCGTTGGAGGGAGGCGATTGTGGTCCCGATACCTAAGCCGGGGAAGGATCCGGCGCGGGTGGCGGGCTATTGGCCTATTGCCTTGACGAGCTGCTTATGCAAGCTCCTTGAAAAGATAGTGGCCGTCCGACTTTCCTTTACACTGGAGTCGCTTGGGTTATACCCCCGACCCAGTATGGCTTTCGTCGATTTCGGGGTACTCTGGACCCCCTTCTCCTCCTTGGTCATGATCTACAGGAGGCCTTTTCCCGCCGGAATCTTGTTCTGGCCGTCTTTTTCGATGTCCAAAAGGCCTATGACACGACCCGTCGGAGAGTTGTCATGGACCGTTTGAAGTTTCTTGGTTTTGTGGGCTTTTTGCCCACATTTATTCGTAACTTCCTTTGCCGTCGCACTTTCCGCGTCCGTAATGGAGCGGCCCTATCTGACCTGTATGTTCAGGAGGAGGGGGTGCCTCAGGGGTGTGTCTTGAGCGTCTCCTGCTTCAATCTGGTCATGTCTGCGCTACCGGGGCCCTCTCGCCCTCGGTGCGTTGTTCCATCTACGCCGACGATCTGGCTGTCTCTGCCGCGGGGACGAGTCCCCCCTCGTGGAGAGGCAAGTCCAACTCGCAGTCAATCGGGTTGAACGCTGGGCGTCGTCGGTGGGCCTTACGCTGTCTTCCCCGAAGACTTCGTGTGTGGCCTTCCTTCCGTCGAGGAGACGGCGCCGTCCCGGCCTTTAATCTTCCACTCGGGGGTCAGCCTCTGGCCCTCGTTCAATCAGTACGTTTCCTGGGCATGATCTTCGATAGCCGTTTGAGCTGGGTTCCCCACCTTCGCAGGCTGTGCGGGACTACAAGACGTACCCTGGATTTGCTGGGACATTTGTCTCTACTACATGGGGCGCGGATAGGCGGACACTCCTCCGTTTCTACATGTCTCTGGTACAATCAAAATTAGGCTATGGGAGTGTGGTGTATGGCTCCGCCTCCTGTACGGCCCTTCGGATACTGAACCCGGTCCTCTCTAGAGGACTGCGCATGTCATCTGGCGCCTTTCGCTCCTCTCCGGTTGATAGTCTGCAGGTTCAGTGCGACATCCCCTCCCATGGAGGATCGGAGGTCGTTCCTCATTGCCAAGCACTGTCTCCGGATTCTCCGTCTTCCCAACTCTCCTTTGTTCCAGGTGGTTGAGAGGGCGTTCTGCCGGGATGGGGGTTGGTATTTCACCGACACGGTGAGCTCCCTCCTCGATGGTATGGGCACTCCTCCTCCATCCGCCATACCGGTCTCTTTCGAGGGTGTTGCACCTTGGGAGAGCACCCCTGTTACATGCTGTAGGGCGTTGCGCCCCGTTCGCAGGGCTGATTCTGACTCTGCCTTGCTTCGGTCTCTGTTCCTTCAGCATACAGCGTGTCACTGCATGTATTGCGGTCTTCACAGATGGCTCGAGGTCGTCGGGGCTGCGGCTGTTTCCCAGTCGTCTGCCCTTGCACTCCTGGTGGC
Source organism: Bathynomus jamesi (assembly GCA_023014485.1). NCBI lineage: Eukaryota > Metazoa > Arthropoda > Malacostraca > Isopoda > Cirolanidae > Bathynomus > Bathynomus jamesi. The sequence continues at coordinate 748,574 of JAJOZX010000872.1, read as the reverse complement.
AGAGTCGCTGGGATGGCGCTACAAATAACAAACTCTGCAAGATTAAACCCAAATTGGGATGTTGGGCCTCTTCCTTCCATCGGTCCATCGGTCGCGCCATAAGGAGGTGGCTCTGGCCCGCCTCCGTATTGGCCACACCCACCTGACCCATGGCTATTTGATGTCCGGGGGTCGGGTGCCCCAATGTCCCAATTGTAACGTTCCACTTACAGTTGCCCACCTCCTGGTGGAGTGTCCGCTTTACTCTGCGCCGCGCGCAGAGTATTTTCCCTTTGTGGTGAGCGTTGGGCCTTGTGATAGGCTTGGCGCTATTCTATCTGAACGTCCCTACTTTTCGGTAACCGGGTTGTTCTTCCTCCTTCGTTCCGGACTTCTTGGTAACCGGGTTGTTCTCCTTCCTCCTTCGTTCCCGACTTCTTTACCGGCTGTGACTCCGCTATGATTTTTCTGTATGGGTCCCCCCCCCTCGTCTATTGTTCATTTCCGTTAGCTGTTCCATAGTCTTCGTCCTGTGTTCGCTCTGTTATCCACCTGATGAGGTGTACTTCTAAATACACAAAAGGCCTTGGAATCATTTTTCCTTTTCCTTGTGGGTTTACATCATTCATTCATTTCACATGTTTAATTATATATATATATATATATATATATATATATATATTAACCCCTCCGTCTATGCCCTTGGTCGGTTCGAAGTTGACGGGAGTTCGTTAGGTGGCAACAACGGATTTGTTACTCTGGAGTAACAAATAGAAGTTTCTCTTCTACTACTATCCGATTTCTTCTTGTAGTGGATCGGAGGATTCTGTGGAGCTTACTAAATTCTCTGAAGGTTCCCCGATTCTTCTTGTAACGTATCAGGAAATTATTTTTCTCTAAGACTAAGTTCTCTGAAGAGAGCAAGGCTTGAAGGAGAAGACAAAGATATTCTCTTACTGTAGTTTACTGCTAAAATGTTGCAGGTAATGCTTCGCCTCTTAAGTTAGATCAGACAATCGGAATGAAAATTTGAACGAGTTTATATACACAAATGTTGTTGACATGATTATTATTTAATATTGACTTCTTTTGTTTTTTATTCTCAGTAGGCTGCATTATTTTGCAAAATATTTGAAGGTAAGGTAAATATTTTAGCTCTAACAACGTCTAGACAGATAAGAAAGACATTTGAAGATGAAGCCATATTTTTATTTTAAACTGCATATTGACAGATCTGTTATAATGATCTGCCGAGTTAACTAAAAATTGAAATTGAAATAGGCATTTTATTATGAATTACAATTAAATAATTATAGGCCAATAGCACTTGCCAGTATACTTTCTAAGGTGTTAGGATATGTCATTTATAATAGTATAAGTACTTATTTGCAGACTTATGACAATCAGTTTGGCTTTAGAGTGAAACATGGTACTGACGTGTGTGTTTATATGCTAAAGGAAGCCGTCCTAAAGTACAAGATGTCGAGTAGCAATGTATATTCCTGTTTTTTGGATGCATCAAAAGCGTTTGATAGAGTTAACCATCACAAACTTTTCAAGAAAATCTTGTGTCGAGGTAGGGGTACTTGAATATATACTTAGGATACTTATATTCTGGTATACAGAGCAGACCATGTTTGTAAGATGGAAAAGCACTGTATCACCAGGTTTTAAGGTGACTAATGGTGTTAGGGTGATAATATACCTCCTTGCCTATCTTTTCTGTATATATATGGATGACCTTACCAATGAACGAAAAACTGCACGAACTGGCTGTGTCATTGGAAAGGAAAAAATTAATCATTTAATGTATGTTGATGACCTTGTTCTTCTGTCACCCTCTCCCCATGGGCTGAGAGTACTATTAGACATGTGAACAATATGGTATAGAAAATGATAACCTATAATGGGGCAGTGTGTTTTATTTTGGTTTTTAGGTGTAATCTACTGAAACGTGTATCATGTGGGTCTTTTGAAATGAATGGTCAGACTATACATTAGGGTGGATCGATTTTACATTTTTTTCGATTTCCATATTCTAATAGAGACAAAAACTTGCGCATGCATGAGAAAATAGCCTCTGCAAAATCTTAGCTTAATAGGTAATCATCTTCTGCCCCCGGCAGAGCGATGAAAATCATATTGTAGTAGTCAAAAACGTATTTTTAAACCCTAGCCTAGAGTCATAAAATTTTGCGTGTGTTATTTCATGCCTAAGCAACGATATAAATGCTATGGGAAATATATAAATGCATTATTTAAGACAAAGAGCCGATCTGAAAATATGTATATTATACATATTTTCAGATCGGCTCTTTGTCTTAAATAATGCATTTATATATTTCCCATAGCATTTATATCGTTGCTTAGGCATGAAATAACACACACGCAAAATTTTATGACTCTAGGCTAGGGTTTAAAAATACGTTTTTGACTACTAAAATATGATTTTCATCGCTCTGCCGGGGGCAGAAGATGATTACCTATTAAGCTAAGATTTTGCAGAGGCTATTTTCTCATGCATGCGCAAGTTTTTGTCTGTTAGAATATGGAAATCGAAAAAAATGTAAAATCGATCCACCCTACTATACATGTCAAAGACGCATGTAAATACTTAGGTCATGTAATTACTCACGAGCTGCGAGATGAACTTCATATTGAGAGGCAACGTAAAAAGCTGTATGTACAGGGTAACATGCTAGTAAGAAAATTTGGCATGTGTTCAGAATCAGTTAAAACTTATCTTTTTAGAACTTACTGTATTGCATTGTATACATCCCATCTGTGGTGGAACTATACAAAAAATACCATGAATAAACTCTGTTGTTTATGATAATATTTTTCGTATGCTCTGTAGGGAACCAAAATGGTGCAGTGCCAGTTTTGTTTACTACGCGTAACCTACCTACCAGCCAAATGTTAATCCGAAAGAATATATATAATTTCATTACTAGGGTCCAAAATCGCTCTAATGTGTTACTGTACAATGTCTTGTCTTCAGCTACTGTGTACCTCTCACTTATATGGCAGTCTTGGTTCAGACAACTGCTGGTTTACAATACCTTATTTTTGTAATGTAGCAAAGATTATATATCATATTAGGTTGTCATTATTTGTGTTATAACAAGTGTTATAAGATGTCGTGTAATAACAATATGCATAAAATTGTCAGATAAATAATTAATCAAACAGTATGCCAGTATACTAGGTTAAGTGGCTATGGTGACCTTATTTTTGTATTAAGTTCAGTGTATACGTAAGATTTTGTATGTTAGGTTAAGTGGCTATGGATTGTGAATGATCCGCAACAAAGATGTTTTGTTTGTTTGTTTGTTTGTTTGTTTGTTTGTTTTGTAAACATGCATATGAGCAAAAATTAAATGCTTAAGATTTAAAATTAAACGTTAAGCAAGACATGACTTTATCTTTTATAACGAAGATAGAATGTATACAGAAAATGAACATTGTGGAATTTAACAAGATCACATTATTAAGCTAAATCTAAAAAATTATTAAGTAATTTAAAAAGAAATAATTCACCAATTATTCAGCAGAAATAAAATGGAAAGCAAATAAAAAATTTAACCAAACTCGTGTCAGCGTTATGCAACTTTGGACTCTATATGTCAAAATGAATATAAATATACGTAAGGATATAAGGATTATATAAATATACGAATTACACGAATGAATATAAGAATTATATGAATATAGGAATTATTCACTTCATTTTTACAGGGCTCTCCTCTCTAGAATGATATTAATACAATAATATAAAAGCCTAACTAATTCTAACGATGATAAATAATGTTTTTTTATAATACAGGTTTATATACAACTGAGTTGGGGTGGTTAAGTCCAATTCACGTGGTCTGGGTAAGCACTCTTGGTCATGCATAAATAGTTTCACGTCGTTCGGTGTCTCTTGTTTTCCTTCGTTCCAAGAATGATCTTTTTACTACAACTATACCGAGGATAATAACATACACAATAATGATACTAACGGCAGATGTTGAAAAAATTGTTACAGGTTGTAGTATTTGTAAAGGGTTATTCTGGTTATTATCTGAAATTTTAAAACGATTCAATTGATCATTCCATTTAGGAGCGTGGTTACAGGCTTCATGGAGAGATTTAAGATTTCTATAACGGGGTTAAATTTAGTTTGCGACGGGAAGGGGTATGAGTCATTAATGGTAACCCTATAAGGGTCGTATATTTGTAAGGTTTTTGAAGGTAAGGAACAAACAATTGCTAGACGGATAACAATAGGCATTTTGATGAGGGAATAATTTGACGGACACTCGGAAGTAGCGGTAGTCCTATTCGCGAAAGGAACCCAGATATCTGGTCCAATTCGGAGTTGGACGGTTTTAGAAGAATGGAATTTTGTGAAAGAACATACCGGGGCATGACAGTTACGAGTTAAGTCGATAAAGTTTGGAAGAATTACTGGTTCTAGTGGAGACCAAACGAGTTTTTTGTTCGTTTGCAGGAATCTGCAATGCCGGACGTCGCTATCTGACATGAATATGCTGAAAGGTCTTTGGTGAGGAGAAGGTACTGTGGGTAGATACAATCGATAGATATTAGAATTGTTTTGGTAGGGTGTTGGGAAAGGGTGAAATTTGTATACGTCATAAGTAAGTACATCGAAAAATGGTACAATCATGAGATACGTGTAGGGGCGTGGTCCATGTACAGTAGGGCGGAGTGAAACAACTTTTATTTCAGATTTATTTGCCTCACTTGGTTTTTGGTGTATTAGAACATTAAAATGATGTATTCAGTCATTTAATGTTTGTAACTCAAACCATCTCGCATTTTTACATAAAAGCAAAATGGCCATCAGCCGGTTGTCCATAAATAAAAATATGCTCATAAGATAAAAACTAAGTGTCCTATAAAAAAAAAAATAATTGAAGAAAAACGCTTTATAATGCAAAACTATACTTAAAAAACACCATTGTGCATACACTGTATTGAAATAAAATTGTGTCTGGTCTCACTTGGTTGAATGTTGTAAATCAATTACATTTGAAGGCGATATAAAACCTGCTCATCTCAAATATTATTATTTTTTCAGGAGAGGTATCGGATCCTTTTTGGTTTCAAGTGAGGAAAGCAGAGAGCGCCTTTTTATTCTTGACCTAATAAATCCGTCTCTTGATTCTTGTGATATTACTGATGCTGATGCATCTGTAACCAACTTCACGGCTCTTTCGACGTTCTCTGTGTGAATGGGGTATTGCTCAACTTTGAAACATTTTGTTTCCTATTCAAGCAATTCTTCATTACACGGTTTAAATTTTATATTGAACCAGTTAGGACCATAGTTTGTTACTATGAACAGAACAAGGCTACGTAACACTCTGGAGGGATTCTTTTGGGAGATATAATAACGACATAGTCTGTTAGCTAGAGTTAACCATCTAGAGTTGTTAAGGGGACCAGGCTTGGGTTTCTCTAGGCTTCCGTCAACATATCCTTCTCTTATGGGCCCAATTATTCTGAACATGCATTGTTGATCATTACTTAAATCTTCTATGAGCTCATCTGCGAGAACTGGGATGCTATCGGCCCCATCCGTAATTGGGGAGAACTTTACCACAGGCATCTCATGGCAAGTCTTCAGAGCATTACCGATAGATCCACTGAATGATCTTGGCCCAGTTGTTTTCCCGTTGTATCGCTCAAACAGATGTCTTAAGGGAAGTTCATGTAATACAAATGCTCCATTGCAGTGGTCGGTTCAGCTTCTGCTCGATGAAATGGATTATGCCACCTTTAGACCCAGTGTTGACACTCGTACTGTCGCACCCTATCACCTGGAGATTCTGGTCTAGTGTCACTTCGTTCAAGTAAGCGAACAACGATTCAGATACATCACTTGCTTTTCCAGATTTAGGGCTCAAATGGTTAAGGTATTCTCCACCAGGATCACTCAATAGTACATAATGTTCTTCAACAATTATATCCTGGTGCCATTTACCATCTTTATTTATCTTTACCAACGTCTTGTCTTTTCTCCCATGAAAATATAAAGCTTTAACATCACCATAACTTTGTGCAGCTTCAACTTGTAATGTTTTTCTCAATTTGTCTCTCTCTTCTCACCTTACTTCGATCACTAAAAAAGTGTCTTTTTCGTAATGATACCCAAATCCAATAAAGTAGCTGAAGCAATGGCCGATGCAGCCCTATCTGAAACACCAAATCTGTCGGCTTCCATGGCGAAATTGGGTAAAGGGGCTCTCATTTGAGTGTTGGAGCATTCATATTCAGACTCAGTTGTTGAACTTTCTTCGGTACTAGAGAGATTAGTATCAGGTGAAAGCACATCATCAGTGACTACCTTTCCGAATTCGTCATGCATGATTATTTTTCTTCGCTTACTTCCTTGTTGCTCCTTCAACTTTCTTGGATTTCTTTTGCTATAGATCTTGAAAGGGTAATATCCACACCTCCAGTCACCATATTTCGCATAGTCCTTTGATCCTCAAGGAATTCCAGTTCTTCTTTGGGTATTCTTGATTCTTTTGGACAAACACAAATAATATGTTTTTCTTTACATCCGTTTTTTGGCAGCCAAAATCTTGGTGCGAAACGGTTGTATTTACAGGCACAAATGTCAAAGAGTTCTACCAATGATTTTTTGAACAATTCAATAAGCTTCACACTGCTTTTGGATCGATTGAGTTGCGTACCCTTGTCGGTAAAACGTTTCAGATTGGTAATTATGGATTTTTTACTCATTGAGGGTATTGATGAACGTTTCCACACTTCGACTAATGTTTCTGCTATCGTTTCGAGAATATCATTATTTGTCAATTTTGCAGATGAGCCTTCCTTCAGTAGAAGGAAATATCTCCCAACCTGCATATTAGAAGGTAAGACATTATGTGGCAATTCACTTGGAATTCCGAACAGAAAATGTTGCTTCACCGACTGTCTAGTTAGTAGGGATTTTACCATATTTAGATCTGAGGTTAAATTTCTACATAAATATCACATTGTTATTTTATTTATTTGTTGGGTTCAAAATCCCAGCTGAGCCGTGAACGGCCAAATTCTAAAGGGCCAGTTCTACCTGAAGCCCAAGTTAAGCTAAATTAAAACTTACGGATTTGAGATCCTATTAGGTCCTACCTCAGGGTTGCTGACTCGCTGCGGGCCTACCTTAGACCTTAATTACATGAATTTAATATAAACAAAAGGGGTACTATTTATGGTCTTTCTCAACCTTGCAACAACAACGCAACCTGGACTATTGCACGATGCAACAATCTTGTATCTAAACAACCAAACTGAATTGCAAGAGAGCTCTCTAACAGACCACACCCTGTACGTACGACATCCCACAAACGAGTAGAAAGAACGCGCAGCGCCCCAAAATGATGCCAACAGTGTGACCAAACAATGATGCCACAAGAGCTAAAAAATGCTAGCCTAAATTAAGTTAATTTTTCACTAACCTTACAATTATGAGATGGATATATATACACCTTAACTTAATATATACAAGCAATGCTGCATCAATCAGCTTAGTCATCATATCGCCTTGGGACAACAATGGTTCTTCCTCTTCTAGATTTTCTAACACCCCACCGAAGAGGCATTGTTGTCATTACCTTCTGCAAGGTTATCCGAGCCTTCTCCATGAGGCTGTAACTCAAATGTTTCATCTTGACTATCTGTGTTTTTGCTGATTTCTAAAGCATAGAGTTTTTGTATAGGTCTCTTTAACTTTCCTCCTGAAGTCTTTACCAGTGCAGACCTAACTAAATTGTCTTTGCCAACAAACAACTCTTCAATTATGCCAAGCTTCCAGCATTGCCTTGGTCTTTCATCCCTAATCATTACCACTTCTCCCACTATGGAAAACTGATGAGTGGGTAGTTGGGAGGTAACGAAAATGGTTCACTGAGTAGGTAGGTAGTTAATCTAACAATTATTAAATTCCTTTTATGTCAATAACTGGGTGGATGAAACCAATTGGTTGCTCACCAGAGTTATTCTCCACACTAGTATTTATATACTGTGTGGGAGGTCCGGTGCTAGTGTCTCCGAGCAACTGATACAATGAGCAAACCAACATAACTAAGCCACCACAATGCGAAAAATGCTCTGTATGAATTGGTCCACAATTAACCCACCCCTTATATCTCCAGTCTAACTATAGAGTAGATCAAGTCTAGCCTAGAGGGGTCAGCCTTGAGATTCCGGAAATGGTCCAGAGCGGGCAGATAAATTGAGGTCCACAGTAGGATTCCTCACCAATTTAGGTTAGGGCAATCTACCTTCACCTTTGTTAAGCTATGAGTTGATGCTGGGTCTTAGGCCACAATGTAGGCCTAACTTGTCTGACCCAGCTTAATTTAATGTGATTAAATTACTGGTTAAAACTCAGTCACTTACTGTTTGTTATTGGAGTGTCTCCCTTCTCCGGTTGTTATTGTCGAGAGCGCACTTGCTGGTGCGTCCTCTCGCCCCGTTCTTCGTTTTCGTTCTCCCTTGTTCTCCTCTTCGCGGGGCTTTTTCCACCAGCGTTGTCTTGGTTTATTCCTCGGTTGGTTGAGCGGTAATGTATCTCCATTACCGAGCACGCTCCTCCCACACAGTATATAAATACTAGTGTGGAGAATAACTCTGGTGAGCAACCAATTGGTTTCATCCACCCAGTTATTGACATAAAAGGAATTTAATAATTGTTAGATTAACTACCTACCTACTCATGAACCATTTTCGTTACCTCCCAACTACCCACTCATCAGTTTTCCATATACTGGGGGCCCCGGGAGATAAAAATTTTGGTGTCATTGTCACCAATTTTTATGTCTGAGTGTAGACTAGCTAACTATTTACTGTAAATGCCTGTTAATCTGATTAACAGTGCCTATCCTCACCTTCTCATGGAGAAGGTGTAGCATTTAATTAGAAGAGAAAATATACATCCATAGGATGAAACTGTCTATGGTCTTTACCATAAGAAAAGAAAAAATGAAAGTTAGAAGATAAAATTACAATTCCCCAGCATCTATTTTTTGTTGTAAAAATAGTCGCGCCTTTAATGCTGTTTGTCGCTGAGTCTTGTGTCTGTCAATGTTGTAGTAGGATGCGTTACCACTCCTACTGTCAAAGGAATAGTTACTGGAAGTTCAGTGTCTCCAGTTGTTACTGTCAGTGGAGAAGGTTCTCCAAAGTCCATTGTTTTGGGTCCAGACTCTAAAGGGTACAAAGAGAAATGTCTCTTGTTGTGTCACCCGTTGAAGTCCTTAATTTGACCACTCTTGTTACCCCGTCTGCCCCTGGTCTGAGTTCTGAAACTCTAGCCAGAGGCCAGTATTGTCTTGGAGTACTGTCATGTATGAGAACAAGGTCCCCTACCTTAATTGTGTCAGACCAATCCTTCTTAGTCATTTGTTTATGTCTCTCCCTTAGACCCATCAAGTACTCAGTTTTCCACTGTTTAATGAAATGAGCTTTAACTCTAGTTAAATGTTGTAACTTAGTCTGGAGTTCATTATGTCGTTGAGTCCAGTTTGGGTCTTCTGAAGAGTCTATATTGTAGTCCGGCAGGAGACTAACTTGTTCTCCCCGAATCAAATGATTTGGAGTTAATGGTTCCGGGTCATTAATGTTGTCACTCACATAAGTGAGTGGTCTATTGTTAATGATGTTCTCAATCTCAGCCAGGAGAGTGAGTAACCCAAATAAGTGTATCTGTTTTTTGCCAATTGCTTTCTTCAAGCAATTCTTTACTGTTTGTATATTCCTCTCCCAGATAGAACCATACCAAGGAGGCAACCGGAATATACTTCCACTTTATGTTTGAATTTTTATATATAATTGTGTGATTTCATTGCTTAACAAGTCGTGGATGACTTGTTCACCAGCTTTGAAATATGTAGCATTGTCAGTCCAAACTGTCTTGGGTACTGAATGTCGTGCACAGAATCTCTTAAAGACAGCAACAAAAGATTCTGCTGTAAGGTCCTCCACAACATCCAAATAAACAGCTCGTGAGGCAGTACATGTAAACAGTACAATGTACATTTTTTGTTCAGTGTCACCCACCCCTACAGTCAATGCTCCTGTATAGTCAATGCCTACAGTCTCAAAGGGTCTGTTGAGAGTAACACTCTCCTCTGGCAAAGCAGGAGGATTTGGTTTCCTATAGGCCTAGCATGAATACGCCTACATGTGACACATCACTCAGGACTGTTTTAACAGTGATCCTTCCCTTGGGTATCCAATAAGTTTTTCTTAATGTAGTTAGTGTCTGTGGTACCCCCATATGATATACATCATTGTGTGTTTTTCTGATGATTAATGTTGTCAAATAGCTAAATCTAGGTAAAAGGATTGGATGTTTGCTTTTGTATGACAGTTTTGATTTGTCTAATCTCCCTTTACACCTTAGAAGGCCTTCCTCATCTCTGAACAAGTTTAGATCCACAACTACTGATGGTACAGGTTCTTTTGTTTGTTTCCCATTAGTTAAGAATTCTAACTCTTTATTGTACTCTTTTTGTTGTGCATGGCCTATCCAGTATTTGGTTGCAACTTCTGTATAATTATGATTATTTTTATTTAGCTGTTTGTTAATTGTAGTTAAACAGTTGTGAGCAAACCTCAAACAGTAGGCTGTAACCCTGACAAGTTTGTTGAAATCAGAATACTGTTCATAATTAGTGATTGGTTCAACCTTTTCATTTGAAAAGATTAAATTTAATGTCAAGTTAACTTGTTCCACAGGCCATTGGTCTGTATTACAGAGCCACTTAGGTCCCATAAACCAAGTTTTGTTTGACTTCAACAACTTGTAGGATAAACCTCTGGTCAGAAAGTCTGCTGGATTTTGTTTAGTTGGAACATAGTGAAAGTTTACTTGTAGGCTTTCATTAGCTTCAGCTATTTCTTTTAGCCTATTTCTTACAAAGATATTCTTATTAATGCTATCATTCCGTATCCAGGCAAGACAAATCTGACTGTCAAGCCAGATGTGGATATGAGTTAAGTACACATCATGGTAAGCATCCTTAAGCAATGAAATGGTTTTAATGGCTAATGTAGCAGCCAATAGTTCCAATTGAGGTATGGTTCGGGTAGGTTTGAGAGGTGCAACTTTCCCTTTTGCATAAATTAGATGACTTTCTGTAGGGCTTACAAGATACGCACAGCACCCATAAGCTTGTGTGCTTGCATCAGCAAACACATGAAGTCTCTGGGGCTTATCCCTAAACCCACAGCACCTTTGAATTTTAATGTTCTGCACTTTTGTTAAATCAGCAGCTAACTTCTTCCAAGATTTTTTATTTTCATTTGTTATTGGATCATCCCACCCAACATTTGTCCTCCAAATTTCTTGGAGGAGAATCTTTGATTTTATTGTTGAAGGCAGGAATAGACCCATGGGATCAAAAATTTTGGAAGCCTCTGATAATATTTGTCTTTTAGTATTTGCTTCCTCATCAAGTTTAAAACCTTTAGTACAGATTGAATCATGACTGTTAGAAGTTGCATCCAAATACCAGTTCATACCTAAAGTTTTAACTCTGTCTGATGGCTCAGTAAGACCATTATTATCCTTTAAAATCTTTTTGTTTAAATCCTCATCATTTGAAATCCACTCTCTAAGTTCAAAGTTACCTTGTTGCATAATGTTTTGAGAGTGTTCATAGACTTCAGATAATTCAGATTTTGTTGTTGTTGAGCCTATTAGATTGTCTACGTAAAAATGTTCCTTAAGGAAGTTCAATGTTAAAGAGTTATTAAACTGGTTTAAATGATGTCTAATTGTCAATGCTAATAGGCTAGGTGAGCAATTGGCTCCAAACAACACAACATTAAATCTATAGGTTATGAACCCTTTATTCAAATCAAATGGATCCTTGAACCATAAGAACCTAAGTTGGTTCTTATCATATTCATTTTTAAGATTTATTCTCAAAAAGCCTTTGAAATGTCACTTTGTACAGCATATTTGTCTAACCTGAACCTCAGTAAGATCTTCACAAGGTCAGAAATGAGATTAGGACCCTCAATCAAGCAATCATTCAAACTGTGTTTATCACTGTCTTTAGGCTACAGTTATATACTACTCTGAGTTTTGTTGTTGGGGCATCTTGTCGATAAACCCCCCTGTGGGTTAAATAATGACAACTATCTTTTTTAAAAGGGTTATTTGTTACTTCTTCAATGAAGCCTTTCTGTAGCTGTTCTTTGAAGACATCATTATATATTTTTACATTATTATCTTGTTTGAGTTTTTTCATTACTTTATATAAATGTCCTTTAGCTACTTTGAGATTGTCTCTTAAAGTTGGACAATTTATTTTCCAAGGTAACTCAATAAAATAACTATTGTCTTTGCACTGAATGGTATCTTCAAATCTTTCTACCATTAACTGATCTTCTGAAGTTTGATTTGTGTCGTGTATACCCACAGATTCTAGCAACCATAAAGTTTGAATTGCCTCATCCAAAGTTTCATTTGATAATGATGAATTAATGTTCTCAGTTGAGATAATATTATTCAAAGTGTTGCTATTCTTACAGGTGTTATGTAGGACTGAGTTGAGGCACATAGTATTTGTTGGTCATGAACTGTTTTGGTTTAGGTCTAGGTTGTATTTTGATAGGTCACCCAAAGGGGCTATCCCTGATGGAGTCTGAATAGCTATACCATTACCTATCTCTACTATGCCCTTATGAATAAGATTAATATAATCTGCCCCTATTAGCATTTCAATGTTAGCTACTGTGTTGTTAGTGATATGTCTATCAGCTATTTTGTAGTGTTTTCCCAAATGATTTATGGTTTGTTCTAGTTTGGTATAACCAGTTTGTTTTGTCCTACTTTAGAAATAATAACTGCTTCAATTTTCTTGAATTTAATTTCTAAATGTAGTTCCAGGTCAATTGTCTTATAGCTATTTTTGTCCGAGTTATCCTTAACAAAGGATGCAATATTGAGGTTTTGTTCATTCGGGCTTGGTGTCAAACCCTATTTATTAACTACATTTTGTGAAACAAATGTTTGTTGAGAACAACAGTCTATAAGACATCTCACTGGAGTGGTGCTACCCTCACTATTCACTAAGTCCAAAGTAATAGTTGGTAAAAGAATCTCAGTGTTTCTTGTTACATTGTTTGAACAAACAGAATGTCCCATGAAAGTGGCATTTTCTTTGTTACCTTTGTTTGGGGGAGGTATCTTTTGAGTTTGAGTACTATTGTTTGGACACTTTGGTGAATCACACATTGATGAGACATGTCGTAAACTTTTACAAAACTTACACTTGAATCTTAACCTAGATTTACAGTCTTTCTTATAATGTCCCTGGCCAGTACACTTTTTACACAGGTTCAACTGTTCACATCTTTTAGCTCTTTGGTTAAAGTCTGAATATTTGTCACACCCAGTACTACTGTGTTCATTACTTGCACAAAATTTGCAATGTGGTGTGTAAGTTGAGGCAGCAGTTACATTAAAGTTCTGTAATGTAGGTGTTCGTGTATTATAGTTGGTCACATTTGATTCTACAGTATCAAGTTTTGTCTGTTTGGCTGTAGCTAGTTGGTCTCTGGGAACAGTCTTTGGTTTATCTATAGTCTGGGTCTTATGTGTTGGAAAATCTCTCAATTTGTAATTAGTTAGGATATTGGGGAAGTGTTTTCTTATATCTTCCAGATTAGGATAATTTTCTCCCGTCTTTATAATTAAAATATCTTTAACCCTCGAAGGCAACAAATTTCAACTTTTTTTTTGTTACAGACACGTGAACTACTGATTCCTACTAAAGCGCTGATGCTGATTTCAGATCTGATATCAAAATTTCTCTATCACGTCCAGATTTTGTGTAACCGAAAACCCCTATTTTTCATTTTTTTTCTCACCCGCTTCTATTACGAAAGCCGTCTAAGCTACTTTTCCGTGCCACGTTTTATGTTAAGCATACTTAAATAATTAGTGAACAGGGATGGCTTTCCTCCTTTATTCTGGCTTAAGACAGACAGCGGAATTCCGCTGGCGGAGTTACCACCCCTGCGCCCAACCATCCACCCAAAGCGCGTTAGTATTTTGTTGTTACTACTGAAAGGCAAATTCCTGTTCTTAAGTGAAACTTTGGTGTGTCCTCTTCCTTTGTCGCTTGTAGGATGACGAGCTCTCCTTCTGCAGGAACCAACAATAATCTCCCATCATATTTGGGTTGAAATTACCTTGGTATCTGTTTTCCATAACTGAGATCTGTTGGTGGAAGCGCTCACCATGCTCGTCACTTACAGCCCCAAGGTTGGCCGGGAAGAAGTCAAGATGAGAATGTAAAAAATGAATTTTCAAAGACATTCTGCATCCCATTATTTCATAAGATTTAAGCATGTTTTCTACGAGTTTACGGTGGTTTTCAGCTTTGTGGTTTCCAAGAAAATTTTTGACAACTTCAACGAAAGATGTCCATGCTCCTAGTTCATTCTCATTTAGGTTAGATGGAAACGATGAGTCGTGGATGACACTGCGGATCTGTGGTCCAGTGAAAACTCCAGCTTCTAGCTTAGCATCTGTCAATATTCCTTTGAATTTATCCTTTAAATATTGGAAACCACTACCTTGATGATCCATACCCTTCACGAAATTTTTCATAACGCCAAGTTTAATGTGAAGTGGTGGAAGATGTACTTTCTGAGGGTCAATAAGTGCTGGGTGTTTCACATTGTATTTACCAACAACATGTTCAGTTCTAGATGGCCAATCATGTTTTTTAGTGGTTCTTGTCATCTCTGCTGTTCCATAGACACAAAAAGCACATATGCTTTGTGTAGCCCAACTGTAACCCAAGAAGTAATGATACAACTTTAAGGTCGCCACAAATATTCCATGTGTGGTCCTTATATTTGATGAGTCTTAGCAGCAGTTTCATCGATTCATAAGTCTCATTAAGGCCAGTGGCATGTGCTACAGGTATTGAAGGTTTTTCATTGCCGTTGTGCAGTAATACAGCTTTAAGGCTAGCTTTACTATAGTCAATGAACAGTCTCCATTCTTTTGGATCATAGCGACAGCCAATCCCTTGCATCAGACCACTGATATCGTGGCAGAAACAAACGTTTCCTTCCTGTAAGTAAAATGATGAAAACTGCAAATGGCGATGGCGGAAATGGGAAACTTTGGTGTTTGGTTGGAGAAGATTAAATTCTTGAAATCTTGAACCAAGCAACTCTGCCTTTTCTTTTGGTAATTCCAAATCGCGCACTAAGTCATTTAACTCCGCTTGACTTAACAAATGTGGGGAAATATTTGCATCTGGAACATATATGCCATCTTTCCCTGTTTCTATATCACTAGCAGAATCTTCAGATGAACTGCTGTCTGTTATCGTTGCTGGTGGAACTGGTGGTGGATTTGTTTCATCATGTGGTACTGGTTTCATTGCTGATTCGCAGTTTGGGTACGTGATCTTTGATTTGTTTTTCTTTGTGAAACCAGCAATCTTTGTCAAACAAAAATAACAATCATTGAAGTGATTTTTCGGCTCACGCCAAACCATGGGGACTGAGAACGGCATAGCTTTTCTTTTACCATTCATCCAAGCTATTAACATTGCATTGCACTGTGCACAGCAAATATGTGGTGCCCAGTCCCTCTGTTGGTCTCCTAACTTACAGTCAAAATAACACTTGTAGGCAAGTTTAATCTTTGTTGTTATGTTTCTACGTTGTGGCTTAGGTGTATATTGTCCACAGACAAAGCAGAAGTTGTCTGGATGATTTACACAAGCACGTCTATTTGATGCCATTTTGAATTACCATACAATATCTGAAAAAACGTAGAAAGTAATTATTACGATGTGCAAAATAAAAAGAAATACACACCGTAGTACAAAACAAATGCTATAAAAACACACAAGTCACCACAACCTGTCACTTGCTCATCAGCAGAGAGCTTCAACAACCGTTCTGCTTGACTGTCACGTAGCGACTCACCGTTGGGCCGTTGCCCGTTACTATGCTCTTGAATCAGTGTTGCCAACTCGGGATAAATTTTATTTATCAAAATTGTTCGAATTTGTATATAGTTGGCAAAAAAAATTGCTTTAACCTTGAAAAGCAAGTTTCATATTACTAGCATTAAGCCGATTAAAACCAAAATCTGGACGTGATAGAAAATTTTACTAAAAGTGATTTGCATTTTACACAAAATCTAAACGTGATAGAAAAAATCTAATTATAGATTTGAAATCAGCATACCGAAATTAGCTAGGAGCACCTATTTGGTCTTCTGTAACAAAATCTTTGTTGCCTAGTGTAATCCAAGATGAAGCTTTAATATCTATCTCATTGCTAACCAGTTGTCCTATAATAGCTTCTAATTTTGTATAAAAATTTTCCATATCACTATGGTTATCTTTTATGGGTGCAAATTCAAAAATTTGTTGAGATAATTCATATACAATCTCATCTTTATTAATGTAATTACGTTTTAAGAGATCAATAGCTACTTCATATGAATTCCCTACGGCTGGTAAATAGGCTATCAGGTTATAGGCTGGCCTTTAAGGGAACTAGTTAAGTAACTAAACTTTTCAACAGTTGAAATATAAGGTTTATTACCTATTAAATTCTCAAATTTGTCAATGAAAGATGGGAATTGTACCGTGTCCCCTTCAAATGTTGGTACTAGCAAAATGGGTAACTGAGCCCTCAATTCTTGTGACTCAGGATTTAGCATGCCACTTAAATTTTGTTGAAGGTTAGCTCTACTTTGATTAAAATCAGAATTAGGTTTTTTTGGTGTTAAGTCAGTCAAACGAGACCGTAGTCTCCTTATTTGCTGTTCAATTGAGATTACCTGATCATCATCATCAGCGTAAAGGTCTATCAATTGTTCTTCAGCCATTTCGGATTCAACTAACTCTGAAATACTCTCATTAATGGCTATTATTTCCTCCTTTTTAGTTTCCAATTTAAGAATTACACTCTCTAAATCTTCCTTACCTGGTTGTGTAATATTGTTAAAAGTGTTCACAGCCTTTGTAACAGCTCCCAACTTTGCCCCCCTTTTCTTTTTTAACTTCTTCAATTCCGCACTGTCCATGCCTAAGTCAAAATTGTTTAACTGGGGATCGTAATGAAATAGAGGACAAGAAGAAATTACCAGAGAAGAGAGAGCACAGACAAAACAGTCAAGTTTAAATTTGGTTTAATACCCCCCAAGTACTTATGTCACTCAGGTCTAAGCTTATAAGAGAATGAGACTCCTTAGTCCTTAAATGTAAATGTTTCCTAGTTAGGCCCTAGGTTGTAGACCTAATTACTGCAGAGCTGTGCACTTGCGGCATATTTTGCGGTACTGCGGTACTACCGCACTACCAAACCGGTACCAAACCGGTACGCGGAAATTTGAATGCGGTAGCGGTACTGCGGTACTTTCAGCGATCCTTTGTGGTACTGCGTTATGCGGTGCCGGTTTGCGGTAGTACCGCAGTACCGCAAAATATGCCGCAAGTGCCCAGCTCTGCTAATTAGGCTTGATTAGGTTAGGCTTAGGCTTAGGCTAGACCATTTAGCCTAATTCTGCAATTTTTGTTAAGTAAGGTTAAGGTTTGTAAATTCCCCACACACGGACCACCAATGCGAAAAATGCTCTGTATGAATTGGTCCACAATTAACCCACCCATTATATCTCCAGTCTAACTATAGAGTAGATCAAGTCTAGCCTAGAGGGGTCAGCCTAGAGATTCCGGAAATGGTCCAGAGCGGGCAGATAAATTGAGGTCCACAGTAGCAGAGCTGGGCACTTGCGGCATATTTTGCGGTACTGCGGTACTACCGCACTACCAAACCGGTACGCGGAAATTTGAATGCGGTAGCGGTACTGCGGTACTTTCAGCGATCCTTTGCGGTACTGCGTTATGCGGTTCCAGTTTGCGGTTTGCGGTAGTACCGCAGTACCGCAGTACCGCAAAATATGCCGCAAGTGCCCAGCTCTGCACAGTAGGATTCCTCACCAATTTAGGTTAGGGCAATCTACCTTCACCTTTGTTAAGCTATGAGTTGATGCTGGGTCTTAGGCCACAATGTAGGCCTAACTTGTCTGACCCAGCTTAATTTAATGTGATTAAATTACTGGGTTAAAAACTCAATTAGTCACTTACTGTTTGTTATTGGAGTGTCTCCCTTCTCCGGTTGTGTAATTGTCGAGAGCGCACTTGCTGGTGCGTCCTCTCGCCCCGTTCTTCGTTTTCGTACTCCCTTGTTCTCCTCTTCGCGGGGCTTTTTCCACCAGCGTTGTCTTGGTTTATTCCTCGGTTGGTTGAGCGGTAATGTATCTCCATTACCGAGCACGCTCCTCCCACACAGTATATAAATACTAGTGTGGAGAATAACTCTGGTGAGCAACCAATTGGTTTCATCCACCCAGTTATTGACAATAGGAATTTAATAATTGTTAGATTAACTACCTACCTACTCAGTGAACCATTTTCGTTACCTCCCAACTACCCACTCATCAGTTTTCCATACCACCTTGATACAATTTGCATTGGAGCCCTTTATCTTGCCTGATGGGTAATAATTGAGTTCTGGCAAGTATTCCATCTGCCACCTCTTCCATAACTGATCTTGTAGCTCTTCAAGGTACCTGAACCGTCTGGTTAACTCTCCTTGAGTGCTCTGGATAGGCTGCAAGTCTTCTGGCACACTGGGGCTTGATGTTAATCGTTTACCACAAAGAAAATGATTTGGTGTCAATGGCTCTGCATACTGTTGTAAACAAAAGTGATAGGCCTACTGTTCACCATTGCTTCTTCAGCCTGGCATTCTCCTACAATAGGCTGATTAGAAGGCCAGTTTTCACTTCCAAGTTTTAGCCACTCTGGCCCATTCCACCACAAACTTGACTGTGAAAGATCTTTCACTGAAATTCCTCGTGTTGGTAAATCAGCGGGGTTTTGGATGCCTGGACAATGCTTCCATTGCTTGGGATCTGTGTGCGCTTGAATTTCCTCCACCCTATTGGCAACAAATGGTTTCCATTTCCTTGCCTGACTTTTTAACCAGTGCCAAACTATATTGGAGTCTGTCCAATAATAGCTTGGAATTTCATAGAGGGCCAAAGACTTTTGCACTGTAACCAGTGGCGGTTCCTCATATGGGCAATATGGGCAGCCGCACAGGGCGGCATTTGTGGAGGGGCGGCATGAGCGCCTGCAAAAAAAATAAAAATAAGAATAAATAAATAAAGAAATAAATAAAAAATAAAATAAAATAAATAATAAAAGATCAATAAATATATTTTTATTAATAAAAAACCATCTATTGCATTTTCCATAAACCTTCCCATAAAAGACCTAAACAATGCAAAATGCTTCCAGATTAATATTATTGGGAATAAAGGCCCATACTTTAACATATGTAATGTTATTTTTCTGGGTTTGGTTAAATAGTGAAATGTATATTATTTATTACAGAACGAATCTTCACACTAAGCCACTAAGGTCTGTCAAATAACCGCAAATGGATAAGAAGAGGTCAAAGCTATCAGGTGCTCAGTTTAGAAAAAAGAGGAAAGAAGAAGAGGAGAAACGAGCAAAAGATAAAGGTATAGAGCTATGTCATCTACTCTTCACTGCTATATTGCACTGCTATTTTGTGATATAGCTTTCTGAGTCATTTGAAGTGTACTATTATGTATATAATTAGCCATTAACCAAGGAGGTTGTATTATTCATTTGTTTCCTATTCTAAAAGTTTAATAAATTGTGCTTAATAACATGTTAAATTAATTGTACTAGCCTATTCATGCATTGGTCTGTTATGTTCTATTTTACTATTTGCAGGGGCACTTTTGAAATATTTTGGAACACCCTCTGCCACTAGCCAGGATGAGAAGCCGTCTACTTCTGCCATTATTGAGGCTGAGGAGCCATCTACCTCCTCAGCCTCACATATGTCTCCACAAATGCAGTCTGATCCTGAGGATGAAGACCCATTTGCTTCTACTTCTCCCCGGCAGGACTCTTCAGGTGAGTTTGTGTGCACATATGTCTGTGCGTGTGTGTGTATGTGTATGTGTGTGCATCCCTGCAAAGCATTTTGCAAACAGTTATAAATTATAATGTTATTATCACTGGGTCTGGGTTACTGGGTATGTGTGGTGTTTCACCACCATAATTCCATAACACCACCACCATAACAAAGTGCTGTGAATAATGTGTTATCTAACTTAGGTGTGTATACTAATGAGTAATGCTCTTGTTCTTTCTATTAGAAATGCCTGGAGCAGAATCGCCTCCTGAGGATGAGTCTCTGTCCACCGACCCTGCTAACTGGCCTTCAGTTCTGACTGAGAGAATTCGGACACAACTGGTTTCCAGGGGACCAAGTCAAGTACCATCTGACTTTGTATTCCCTAGAAACGACAGTGACGGAAGAAGTTTCCACCATCAATACTTCAGGAAGTCATTGGTTAGTGGGGAAAATATAACCAGAAGTTGGTTGGTCTATTCCTTAAAAAACAACAGCCTTTTCTGTTTCTGTTGTACATTATTTTCCAAGAGGAAAATAAATTTAACAAGTTTGGGACTCTCGGACTGGAAGCATGCAAGTTCATTGCTCACATCACATGACAACAGTTCAGAACACCTAAATTCTATGAAAATCTGGAAAGAACTGGCAGTGAGGATGAGAAAGGGGGAGACCATTGACAAGCAGGAGATGGCACTTCTGGAGGCTGAGAAGTTGAGATGGAGAGCGATGCTGACACGTCTCACTGCTATTGTGCATTCTCTGGCAGTTAGGAATTTGGCACTAAGGGGACATACAGAAAAATTGTTCTCACCATCAAATGGCAATTTTCTGAAAGAAGTTGAACTGATGGCACAATTTGATCCTATAATGCAAGAGCACATTAACCGTGTCCAAAAAGGGACCTCCAGTCACACCAGCTACCTCGGCCACCACATACAAAACGAACTCATTGATTTGTCGAGCAGCAAGACCATTTCAGCAATGGTGAGCGACATCAAACAATCAAAGTTTTTTTCAATAATTCTAGATTGCACTCCAGATATCAGCCACACTGAACAGTTGTCAGTTGTGATTCGGGTTGTGTCACTGGAGGGGAAGCCCCATATAAAGGAACATTTCATGGGGTTTTTGGAGGCAGAGGAGTCCACTGGTCAACATTTGGCATCTCTGATTCTGAAGAGACTGGAGGAGCTAAAAGTTCCTTTCATGGACTGTAGAGGACAATCATACGACAACGGGGCCAACATGAGGGGAAAAAACAAGGGTGTTCAATCCAGGCTCCTAGAAATTAATCCCAGAGCTCTGTTTGTTCCATGTGGGGCTCATTCTCTGAATTTGCTTGTGGCCGATGCTGCTAAGGGATCTATTGATGCCACAAGTTACTTTGGCATCTTGCAGAAGCTTTACAACTTGTTTTCAGCCTCCACACAACGATGGGCCATTTTGAAAAAACATGTGAACATCACATTGAAGATGTGGTCTGATACAAGGTGGGAAAGCAAGATCAAGAGTGTGGAGCCCCTGAGATATCAGGCAACTGCAGTGAGAGATGCACTGATCGAGGTGAGGGACCACACCAAAGACTCTGTAATAAAGGTCGAGGCTCAATCTCTGTCAGAGGAGGTTGGGTCATACCGCTTCGCCATTTGTTCAGTGGTGTGGCATGACCTGTTGTGCCAAATTCAGCATGTGAGCAAGCAGATGCAGTCTCCTAGCATGCACGTTGATGTTGCAGTAAATCTCCTAAAAAAAAACAGAGAGAGGTCTCCGCAATTACAGGGCAACAGGTTTTGTGGCTGCACAAATGGCAGCCACAGATATCTGTGAACAAATGAATGTGGAGGCTGTGTTAAAACAAAAACGGCTGAGGTCCACAAAGCGGCACTTCTCCTATGAAGCATCTGATGAGCCCTTGATTGATGCTTTGAAGAAGCTGGGGGTGACATTTTTCAATGCAGTGGTTGATGCTGCAACATCAGCCATTCAGGAAAGATTTTCCACGTTGGAAATTGTGGGAGAGAAGTTTGGAGTGCTGACACATTTCCAAATATCACATTTGAGGAGCTGACAGAACAATGTGTGAACCTTAGTACTACACTACACTTTAAGGGACAGTCTGACTTGGATGGCAGAGAGCTTGCACAGGAGCTGAAGAACTTGCCTGACTTGCCATCAAAGACCATATCCTTGCTTGAACTGCTGACATTTATCCATGAAAGGGAGCTCTCTGAAATATATCCAAATTTGTGGACTGCTCTCAGAATTGGTCTTACTCTTCCAGTCACTGTTGCTGAAGCAGAGAGGAGCTTTTCAAAGCTGAAGCTCATCAAATCCTACCTGAGGTCAACTATGTCACAGGAACGCCTTACCGGTCTGGCCATCATCAGTATAAATCATACAATTGCTGAGCAGATTTCATATGATGATTTAATTCATGACTTTGCATCAAGGAAGGTAAGAAGAGTCAGGCTTTAGATGGCAGTTGTGCTGTGGTGCAATTTATTTTGTTTCTTGTTCAAAGTGTAGCATAATAATTACCCTCTCTTAAGTGTCTTATTCTATTTATGTGATAGAGCATTTGTACAATTTAGAAATTTGGTTCTCTAGTTTATTTATGGCAGTTGTGCAATTTAATTTGTATTTTTCCTGTTCATAGTATCATAATTACATTCTCTTAAGTGAGTTATTCTATTTACGTGATGAAGGATTTGTAAAATTCAGAAATTTGAGTCTTTGTTTTGGTTCTGAAGTTCCAACAATTAGTCCAATAAAAAGTTATTTTGTGAAAGATTATGTCTGTCCTTTATTTTGGGGGATTCGAATGTGTGTGTTGGCGAACGGGGGGGGGGGGCGCTAAAGGTGAGGTTCGCCCAGGGCGTCATGTAAGCTAGGACCGCCACTGACTGTAACTGCAAGCCGACTAGCAATAACGGCACCCATCAATTCCAACCTTGGAACAGAAAGCCTTTTCAAAGGTGCTACTCTGCTCTTTGCAGCAACCAACCTGCAACTTACTTCCTCTTGCAATGTGCCTCTAATATAAATACAAGTTGCATAGGCTTCCTCACTTGCATCACAAAAGATGTGCAGCTCCAAATTGTCTGGACTCTGGTTCAACTCTCCAAAGTACCATCTTGGGATTTCAATGTCTCCAAGATGTGCCAATTCGTTGAACCAATATTTCCACCTTACCACCATATGATCAGGTAACTCTTGGTCCCAACCAAGTCCAATTTCCCAGAGGCTCTGAAACCAAATTTTTGACTTTATCACAAATGGAGCCAGGAATCCAAGAGGATCAAAGACCTTTGAAGCCAAACTAAGAGCTGTACGTTTTGTCCACCTTGTCTCATTCTCAGCCAGCTCTACTAAAGATTTCCCATTGAAGGTAAACAAATCATCATCTTGCTGCCAAACAATGCCTAGCACCTTTGCGTCTATTGCCCACAACTCCTTAATACCAGAATCCTCAATACTTTCTGCTGCATCAGGTACTACACAGGAATGACTCATAAACTCTTGTAATTGCGAATGATTGGTCTGCCATTTTCTAAGCTCCATGCCAGCCTCCCTCATTATAGCTCTAGCCTCCATGAATATCTGTTTAGCCATTTCTGTATTATCCACGGAACACAGCAAATCATCAACATAAAAATTTTTCCTTATGTGTTCAATAGTGTTAGATAGACCAGAATATTTCTTAAAATGGTACTGCATAGTAGCTGCCAACAGAAATGGACTAGAGCTGAGGCCAAACAACACTGACTTCATTCTATATGCTTGAACCTTAGGTTCATTTTCCAACAAGTCTTTCGTATCCACCCACAGATACCTTACTGCATCTCTGTCCTCTGGTTTTAACTTTATCCGCAAAAAGGCTTGCTTCACATCTGCAGTCAATGCTACTCTACCAATCCTGAATCTCAGTAACAAGGAAAATAAATCTGCATTTAAATTTGGCCCAGCATCCAAACAGTCATTCAAGGACACACCACCTTTGTCCTTGGCTGAGCCATCAAAAACTACCCTCAGTTTGGTGGTAGTTTTGTCTCGCCGTACCACTGCATGGTGTGGCAGATAATGTGCCTCCTGGCTCACCAGCTCACCTTGCACCCTTTCAGCATAGCCCTCCCTTACATAACTTAGGATGGCCTCATTGTATTCAATTAACAACTCATTTTTTCTTAGCCTGTACAATGAAGTCTCCAACCTCCGATTAGCTAGCTGAAGGTTTGAACCGGGTTTGCAAGAATCCTTCCATGGTAGGCCAACTTCATAGCAACCATCTCTAAACCCAATCCCTTTTTCAAATTGCTCTAAAACATCATTGTTCACTGTACTTGCCTGTTTGTCCTTTATGCCAATAGATTCAAGTTCCCAAAACGCTTTCAAATGCCTTTCCAGACCATGGCTGTTCTCCTCAATCTTAACAAAAAGAGCCTTAACTTCCATTTCATTGCAATAACTACCATGTAGCATCCAGCCTAGCTTACTTTCAATAGCTACCGGGCCTTGAGATGTGCGAACAATATTACCAGTGATGAAGTCCCAATAATAGTCAGCTCCAATCAAAAGACTAATATCTTCTGTTCTTTCAAACTTATTATTGCCCAAATTAATTCCTTTAACTTGCAATTCTTGGACACACGCCATATCTAAACAAGTAGTGACTGGAGCACAAAGTTCCTCAATCTCTACAGCTTGGACCTTGATAGTGGGACTTTGCGGTAACAACCCTTTAACCAGAACTTCTACCTTCTTAAATTTGGTTCGGTTTTGAACGGAACCCCCAAACCCAGAAATTCTTAAATTTTCCCTCTTAAGTTCTTTAAACTTCAATTTTCTGGAAATTCTGGTCTTAATAAAACTACACTGGCTACCACTATCAAACAACACTCTTACAGTAGCTTCTCCCTCATTCCCAATTAATAAGGCTGCAGTTGTTTGCAATAATCCCCCTTTACTTTTACTCCCTTGCATAGCAGTAGCATGTGCCACTGATGTGTCTACTTCTGGGGTAGGCCTACTAGGAGTGTTTTCACAAAATAATGGCTGATGCCTACTGTAGTGCCGCGTTTGTTAGCGGGCTAGAGATAAAGTAAAGGCCAATTTGAGGCTTTATTCAACATAAACATAGTATAGATCTGAAACACAGAAAACAATAATTAGTAAAGACTTGTTACACAGAAAACAATAATTAGTAAAGACTCATTACATTCCTCTCTTCTTTTATAATACGTGATACATTGCACGGTAAGAAACAAAACGACAAGTTCAAGATATTTTGGAAGAAAGAAGAGTCTACAAGTTTAGGCGTTGAGCTGGGTATCTGATTCGAGTGCTTCTTCTCAGAGGGGGACTCGTCTCGGAGGTTACTGACACAGGTGGGCCTCTCTCGACTTCGACTGGAGTCGCTTCGACGGGAGCTGTTGGGACCGTGTGTCGGCGGATCTCAGCGGGTTCTGAGTCGTCCGTTAGCGGGGTGGAATTGATTGGCGGACTGGGTACGGGGGGTTCATAGTGATTCGTGTCATCCGTATTGCTACGTCCCGCCGGTGCCAGGTCCCTGATGGATACGGTATCTTCTCTCCCATTCGGATGCCGTATAAACGCGTAGTTGGGGTTTGCCTCAATTAACTCAACTTCCTCGACGAGGGGGTCGTTCTTGGATCGGCGAATGAATTGGCGAAGGAGTACAGTTCCCGGAGAAGACAGCCACGTCGGTAGTGCAGAACCGGTAGAAGTACGCCGCGGGTGCGTGAATAGACGCTCGTGAGGAGTTTCGTTCGTGGCCGTACACAGCAGCGATCTAATCGAGTGCAGCGCGTCTGGTAGGACGGACTCCCATTGCGACATCGGCAACCCGCGATCTTCTATGGCTAGTTTGATGGTGTTCATGATGATTCCATTGTAACGTTCGCATTGCCCGTTTCCTTGGGGGTGATACGGCGTTGTGCGACTAGTCGCGATACCATGTTTAGTTAGGAACAGTTTTAGTTCCGAAGACATAAACGATGTCCCTCGATCTGTGTGGATGTAAGAGGGAGTTCCGAAGGTAGAAAATAACTCGGTGAGACGGGCGATAACGGTTGACGTGTTCGTATCACGGCACGGGAAGGCAAAAGGAAAGCGTGAATACTCGTCGATTACTGTTAGGATGTAAGGTCGCGAAGTTGCGCTCGGAAGCGGGCCTTTAAAGTCGATGTTAAGTCGGTCAAACGGGGACATGGCCCGTATTAAGTGACTAACTTCTGGTTTATAGTACTGTGGCTTACATTTAGCGCATGTTTGGCATTCCGACGTAACTCGTTTGATGTCATCCACTGAGAATGGTAGGTTCCTAGCTCTCACAAAATGAGTCATTCGGCGGACTCCTGGGTGTATCAGATTAACATGCAGCTGGGCGAGGGATATTCTTGGAGTAGCAGCGCAAAAGGATCGCGACAATGCGTCTGCGGCTCGGTTCTCGGGGCCCGGTCTGTATTTTATTGTGAATGAGTAGCCGGCTAGTTCTACACGCCAACGGAGAATCTTATCGTTCTTAATACGACCAGTAGCTTTTCCATCGAACATGAAAGATACGCTCCGCTGGTCGGTGACGACAGTAAAGTGTCGATAAGCTAAGAAGTGCTTCCACTTGCGAATGGATTCGATTACAGCGTATGCCTCCTTTTCAACGATGTGATGGCGACGTTCTGTGTTATTCAGAGCGCGAGAAAAGAACGCCACCGGGCGGCCGTTCTGGGTGAGGGTGGCTCCGATTGCTGAAGAGGAAGCGTCCGTCTCCACAGTGAACGGCAGTTCTTCATCGATTGAACCGACGACAGCTTTCGAGATATCATCTTTGAGTGTTTGGATCGTTGATACTTCCTCGCGAGTTAATGGGAATGATGAAACGTTGAGCAGAGGTTTGATCTTGAGGGAATAGTTCTGAATCCATTTAGCATAGTATGCGAATAGTCCGATTACGCGTTGTAGAGACGACTTGTTGCGAGGAGTTTGAAGTTCTTGTAGTGGCCGGAGGCGTTCGGGATCGGGCCGCAATACGCCATGAGAGATAGAATATCCGAGCAGGTGCACTGATGTCATCGAAAGCTTGCATTTTTCCTTGTTTAGACTCAGATTTACTCGTTTAGCGGCTTCCCAGAAATGTCGAAGGTTCTCATCGTGCTCTTCCCAAGTGGTTCCGCAGATGGTGAGATCGTCGAGGTAGGCGTATGTTGATGATAAGTTGTTCGAGGATATGAATTCGTTCATGACGCGCTGGAAGGCCGCGGCTCCGTTAGTTACTCCCATAGGGATCCTTCTGAATTGGTATAGATTTCCGTCAGCCTCGAATGCTGTGAAAGGTCGTTCAGACGGATCGATTTCTACCTGGTAGTATGCGCTTGACAGATCAATTACGCTGTAGTATTTGTGTTGTGAGACTTTGTTGGCTATATCATCGATTCGCGGAAGAGGATATGCATCTAGCATGGTAAATCGGTTGACGGTTTGAGAGAAATCGATTACCATGCGTTTTTTTTTTGTTTCGGTAGATGTGATGACTACTTGAGCACGCCAGGGTGAGTTACTGGGTTCAATTATCTCATCCCTGAGTAGCTTTTCGATTTCTTTCCCAATGAAAATTTTGTCCTCAGAGCAAAATCGTCTGGACTTCGTGGCGATGGGACGACAATCGGCAGTTAAGTTGCCGAATAGTGGTGGGGCTGAAATTCTTGATCGAGTAAGGCCGCATATATGGAGTGCTGGCTCCGGACCTCCGAAATTGATGTTCAATTCCTTGTGTCTGATTAAGAATGGGGTACCGAGTATTATGTCAGCGCACAGATCCGACAAGACGGATAGTTCGAGCTTTTCGTAGTCGCGGTCTCCCATCGTAACCTTCACTGTACATCGACCTGAGATGGCTGCGGATAGATTAGGCGAAGCCATTGATACGACGCCCGAGTGCGGAAGAATGGGCAGCTCTAAGTGTTTGGCTAGATCCTCACGAATGAAGTTGTCCGAGCTGCCAGTATCCAACAAGGCGAGACACGAACGGCCGTTGACGAGGATATCGACTGTTGAGTTGGTAGGCATGGAGGAGCTACACGATAGAGTGGTACTAATGGTCGCTAATGCTGCGGCTGAATGAGACGCTGTGGTTTTATCCTGTTTTTGACGTGCCGAGGAAGTACTTGAGCGGCAGACTTTGGCCCAGTGGCCGGTCTTTTCACATTTCGCACAGATAGAATCCTTTGCTGGACACCTGCTTCGTGGGTGGCGTCGAGACCCGCAGAAGAAGCACAGAGCGGCTTTGTTGTCGAAATTCGTAGCGGCTGAAGAGTTTGGGAGATCGTCTTCTTGGACGCAGGCAGGCCGGGCAGAGTCAGTAGTCGGCGACGGTTCGTGGCGAGAGCCAGTGGCTGCAACAGCACCGTAATGAGTGAGGTACGATTCTGAGTTTTTCTGGGCCTGATCTAATGTTCGAGCCTGGACGATAGCCTTTTCCAGTGAGAGTGTGTCATTTTCGAGTAAGCGGGTACGGATGGCGCTATCTCTAATTCCTCGGATGAAAGCGTCTCTCACAGATGAACTCCTGTTTTCGTCGGCGGAAACCGATTTGAAGTTGCAGTCATTGGCTAGTTGTTGAAGAATTTGCAAGTACTCATCGAGGGTTTCCTCGGGCTTTTGGTGACGGGTGGACAACAGGTGGCGAGCGCATACCTCGTTTGGCTTCTTGACGTAGGTGGCCTCTAAGGCTGCCATGGCATCCTCATAAGTAGAGCAGTCTTGAATGATATCAGCGACATCGGGGCCGATATGTATGAATAGAACCTCCAATTTATTGGGGTTGTGTTCGGCGATAGTACTCAAGAAATATTTGAATCCGCGCGACCATAATTTCCATAGTTTCCCAGCTTGGGGAGAATTCGGAGAAGTAATAAATTTATCCGGGCGAATCACCTTCTCCATGATATAGTAAGATTACTGGATGAATATTTGCTTGCTGTATCTGAAAGGCCGACTGAATGGCTGATTGAAATGTTGAATAAATTGTGGTGCCGCGTTTGTTAGCGGGCTGAGATAAAGTAAAGGCCAATTTGAGGCTTTATTCAACATAAACATAGCATAGATCTGAAACACAGAAAACAATAATTAGTAAAGACTTGTTACACAGAAAACAATAATTAGTAAAGACTCATTACACCTACCATGACATTTTTTGCACAAAATTTTAAACTTACAAAACCTTGCTCTATGACCTTTCAAAAAACATTTAAAACATGCTGTGGACTTAGTTACCCTGTCCTTTCTCTCCTCAAGGGGTAAAGCCTCAGCCACCTCACATTTATATGACTTGTGGTTGCCTTCGCAAAATATGCATTCCTTGATTCCCTTTAATTTATTCTCAGAGGATGCATGTAGAGCTGACACTGTACCTGGGCTATTCTTTTTTGTGGAAACTTTGGTGCTGTGCCTGCCTTTGTCCCCTTGTTTACCATCCCACTGTGCAAACTCAACTCCCTCTCGTCTTGCTAATTCTGTGCCTAAAAGACTTAACATCTGCTGAAGGGGGATGTACACATGTTCTGCAGAGTGTCCCCTACTTAATTCAAGCAAAATTGAACTAGGCAATTTAGACTCCAGTGTAGGAACCAACATTATACCATACCTTTCCATTCCTACACCCAAGTTGTCCAGGGACCTAGTTCTAATTTCAAATTCATCATATAACTGCCGTAACTCCTTGACACTATTAGGATTATTAACAGGAGGTATAGCTAAAAGTGCACGGAGGTGGCTTTTAATTAAGATCTCTGGCTTACCAAACCGTTTCTTTAATATATCCCAAGCCACATTATAATTAGCCTCTGTTAATGCTAATCCTGTTATTGTCTTTGCTGCCTCCCCTTCCAAGAGGGACTGCAAATAATTAAACTTCTCCACGGCACTTAACACTTGACTAGAATGAACTGCTGATTGAAAACTGTCTGCCCATCCTTGCCATTCCTGAATACTCCCAGAAAATGTTTTGAGTACAAGCCTCGGGAATTGAACTACAGATCTGTTAACCTTAACTTCACAAACATCATTTGTTTGAGTGTTGTGTTTCATTATTAGACCTGGTCTCTAACTGTACTGAGCTGCTAAACTCTTTTGCTCGGAGGCCTACTTTAATTATATCATCAATAATCTCTTCAAAGTAAATTATGTTATTTTCTATTTCATCCTCTTCTATAAGAGCCTCAATTTTAACATTTACCTCACTTAGAGCAACCTTTTAGTTTCTAATATGGAAAGCTGCGCAGTCACTAAGCGTAAATCCTCTTGCTCTATGGCAGAATCTATAGTGGCAATGACCTTTGTAATTAGACCTTTGTAGGCGCTTCTCCTTTTTAGAAATTTGTTCAATTCAGATGCACTCATCTTCAATGCAAACAACAATTGGGTTCAATACCAAATGAGCTGAATTGGCAGAAATACTTAACCAAACTGATCAAACGCAAATTTTACTTTCAAATAAACTGAATTGCTAGGTGGGGTACTAACCAACACCAGTATGGAATACCAAATTTTCCACCCAAGTAACTGGCGCACTGGTCTGCAATCTTCGCCTACGAATAATAAACCAAATTAACGAAACTGGTAAATGTAGGCCAAAAACAACGACAGACAAGTGGCCAAGTTTCGCAATTGGGCAACCAAACTTTCTACCCTGGGACCTTAATTCAATAATAACCCAAAATTAACCAAACCGGTGAAATGTAGGCCAAAACAACGACAGACGACTGGCCAAGTTTCGCAATTGGGCAACCAAACTTTCTACCCTGGGACCTTAATTCAATAATAACCCAAAATTAACCAAACCTGTAAAATGTAGGCCAAAACGACGACAGACGACTGGCCAAGTTTAGCAATTGGGCGACTAAACTTTCTACCCTGGGACCTTAATTCAATAATAACCCAAAATTAACCAAACCGGTAAAATGTAGGCCAAAACAACGACAGACGACTGGCCAAGTTTCGCAATTGGGCGACCAAACTTTTTACCCTGGGACCTTAATTCAATAATACTCAACCCGTCTAGGCCTAACTTGGGCTACAATTTGCACAATCAGAACTTTGCCGAAAAATAGTCACTGACTCAGTCTTGGGGTAGAATCCGGTTCGAAGGACCATGTTATTTTATTTATTTGTTGGGTTCAAAATCCCAGCTGAGCCGTGAACGGCCAATTCTAAAGGGCCAGTTCTACCTGAAGCCCAAGTTAAGCTAAATTAAAACTTACGGATTTGAGATCCTATTAGGTCCTACCTCAGGGTTGCTGACTCGATGCGGGCCTACCTTAGACCTTAGTTACATGAATTTAATATAAACAAAAGGGGTACTATTTATGGTCTTCTTTCTCAACCTTGCAACAACAACGCAACCTGGACTATTGCACGATGCAACAATCTTGTATCTAAACAACCAAACTGAATTGCAAGAGAGCTCTCTAACAGACCACACCCTGTACGTACGACATCCCACAAACGAGTAGAAAGAACGCGCAGCGCCCCAAAATGATGCCAACAGTGTGACCAAACAATGATGCCACAAGAGCTCAAAAATGCTAGCTCTAAATTAAGTTAATTTTTCACTAACCTTACAATTATGAGATGGATATATATACACCTTAACTTAATATATACAAGCAATGCTGCATCAATCAGCTTAGTCATCATATCGCCTTGGGACAACAATGGTTCTTCCTCTTCTAGATTTTCTAACACACATTATGAAAATCTGAAAAAGTACAAAACACGGAATTAGTTAAAACAAATTATATATAAGCTCTAAAACTAAAATGTAAACATATTTTTTTACTCAATAGTCTTTGTAGCCACCCACCCATGCTACAATATGCACCTTGCGGCTCCTACCCTCATTCCTTATCAGCCATATGGAAGATGTCATTGACCACGAGTGAGACTGATGTTTAGATAAGCGTCTGTGTGTTCTTAAGTAGTTGGTGATTAGTATCACTTGCTTGTGTTGTGTGAATATATTTACCCGTTATCATAGTTATAACCAAATAACGCACTATATAACGCGATATCTTCTCTCAAAAACCGATAGATATTATATTAGGGGTCTTTCAAAATATGACTTTCCGCCATTTTGTTTTCGGCAAAAATGCGGTGGGTGGAGGGTCCTAAAAAGAAAATATTATCTTTTTAGAACTTCTAGAATCTAGAGGGTCAATACACCAAATCATGAGTGAGGCAAGACGGTTTCATATTTTCACTTCACCCAAATGTACAGTCCAAGTATATTCCAGAAATTGGGGGAAATTAGTATGGTTGAGTGGGAATATGGGTGATAATTTTAATTGTGTCTGAGAGGTGTGAATTAAGGACTGAAGTGTATCCCATTGTATTAATGTGGAAAGAGCGATTTTTCTCTGGGCTAGCTGGGTCGCACGCAAAACTTTGGAATGAATCGTAATTATTTGTTGTAAATATTTATCGATTAGGGTTACTTGTAGGTTAATTATTTCTACTAATTCTAGATATCTTTCGTGTTCCTTGTATTTAACTGACAGGGATTCAAGGTATGTAACTTTGTCCGAAAGGGCGTGGAGGAAGCGATTGTTTTCTTGTAGTGACTTAATGGTTTGTTCTAAAATGTGTCCATTATATTGCCGATTCCGCGCGAAGAATTCAATTTGAGTTCGATCTTTTTAATGTCTTCTTCGGTCGCTAATCCGAATAAACCTTTGAATATTTTTCCTCCCATATCTATCAATCCCCTTTTATTTCTTTGATTAAATTTGCTGAGTTTTGAGTTTCAGTTTGTATCCATGGTAATGCTAATATTTCTGATAGGGTTTGTGCTGTAGTTTGAATATTTTCGAATGTATTTTCTAACAGAACGCGACTAATCTGGTCTGTTCCTAGGATATGTTTAACAGAACCTTGAATTTTACTTTCATATGCTTTTTAAATGGGTTTTTATCTGAAGGAGATTGGTTTTAATTCTAGGAGGGGGTTGCAAATTGATAAAAAGGTCCGCATGAAAGCTTTTCTATAACAACTCCGATAGAAATTTTAATGCTAGGGCTACAAGAGTAAATAATTTGGAAAATTATAATGGGGACAATTTTATTCATTTCTACGTCTTAGATTATATGGAGCTGGGGGTTGCCGTGTGGATACTTGTGTTTGTGTGCGAAGTGGTCGGCCTCGCTTTGGTGGCAGTGAGGGTCGACCGTTAAGCTCGGATTCTAAGCGGGTTCGTTTTTTATGTGAAGGTTCTAGTTCATGTGGTTGATGCATTTGCGGCCGGTATGTAAGGTCCGTCCGTCGATCATTAATCGGTGAGGGTGGTGACAGAGGAGATGGTGGAATTCCACTGAGTGATCCTCCAGAAGGGGTTTCTCCAGGGTCTGGTTCCGACGGGACTCTCGGTTCCGGGACCTCTTCTTGTTCAGAGATTTGCTCGAGTACTGGTGGTATTACGAGGTACCAATCTTCGTCACGGGTAGTGGTTTCTGCGGTGACCACTTCGGTTTTGTGTTCCCTGCTGGATTTGTTAATACCTTGATCTTTTGAAGGATAGGCGGCTCGAACGCCTGGCAGATGTTTTTTGGGAAGGTGGTGTTAGGCAGCTATCTTATCTTCAAATTATCAGCGTGAATGATCTTTAGTTTGGAATGGTTTCGGAGGTCGAGGATTTCGTAACGGTTCTTTCCGAGGTTTTTCATTATCCTATATGGGCCATCCCATTTTGGGTATAATTTGCGATGAGCACTTGTCGGTTTCACGCTCTTTATGTAACATCGCATACCGACGATTATAGTCCGTTGACGGGGATGACGCCTATGTTGCTCTTGCTCTATCTGTTGGTTTAGGCGTCTAAAATTTATACAAGGGCGAGATGTTCCGTCCTTTTTGGAAACGAGAATCATAGGAGCGGACCAGGGACTAGCTGAAGGCTGAATGACATCCTGCTCCAACATGTCTTTGATGTGTTCCTCAATAGCTACTAACTGGGAATGTGGAACCCCATAGGGAGGAATGAAAATGGGTTTGGAATTGGGTTCCAGCTTCATTTCGAAAGGGACCAAATTAGTTCGGCCCAGAGGATCTCCTTTTAGGGCAATCTCTCATCTATTTCTTATCAGGAAATCGAGAAGTGATTTCAGTAGTTTGAGATCCTGTAAGGCTGGTGATTCCGGAAGGGAGTGCTCCAGACATTTCTTATATTCTTCTTTTAATGCTGAGGGGTTTAACTCTAAGAAACTGGAAACACGATTTATAGTACTGGTGGGAAAATCTAAATTTATTTTTACTGTGGAAACAGTTCCTATTCTC
This sequence comes from Bathynomus jamesi, assembly GCA_023014485.1. Lineage (NCBI taxonomy): Eukaryota > Metazoa > Arthropoda > Malacostraca > Isopoda > Cirolanidae > Bathynomus > Bathynomus jamesi. The sequence continues at coordinate 714,224 of JAJOZX010000872.1, read as the reverse complement.
TGATTTGAAGCTAATTCAATAGGGCCTTTTCCTTTGTTTAAACAAACAACAGGGATAGCTGAATTCTGACTATGACTAAGAACTTGGGTAATAAGAACATCTTGAAATTATTTTTCTCTGTAACAAGAGTACGATCTGACATCAATAGTTTTCCTTGACTGTTTACTACTCTTCCTAGGAAATAAATCTTATCATAAGGTCCTACTGTTATTTGCTCTGTAGGGCATATGAAAAATTGTGAATCTGACTCTGGTTCGGTGATTAAAATTTGCCTTATTGGCTGAAAAATCGTTTCAGTTGAATTTCGAATCTCAACTGCTGAGTTAACTGAAACTGACTGAATGGAAGCTGACTGTGTTGATCCTGCTGGATTCAACAACTGGAACTGATTACTCTGTGGTGGTTGTCCTCCGGATTGCAATCGATTGACTTGAACTGCTATAAACTGGAGTGAGTTTCCTATTTCTTTCGGAAATCCGAACTAAACAGATTCTGTTAGCTGAACGTGCTGCACCTGTCTATTATTTTCATGGAGAGGGTGTGTCCTATTTCTATATTTAACTAATTTTCCGGCTGGGTAAATTTCCCATTGATTCCGGTTGAAGAAATCCATACCGAGTAAGATATCTGTCCGAAAGGTGGTGACTGCGTCCAGTGAGTCCACAATACAACATTTTGCGGGATATACCGCGTTACCAACTTCTAAATATAATTCGATTTCTCCATATGTAGGTATGGGTGTGCCTGTAACTCCTCTGAGTTAGCAGGAAGGTGCCTTAATTTCATATTTATAATCTGTACTCTCTAGTAACTCGTCTGCACATTGTTTCTTAATTAATGTCGCATGTGCTCCTGTATGTAGGAGATCGGTTAAATCTCGGTTATCTGTGCTGCAATTTATTATTAAATCTAGTAGGTTGGCACCTATTATCCTGATGGGTAGTTCATGTGTGTATGTGGGTTTATTACTGATATTTAAGAGGGAGGAGGTTGAACTGCTGCCTCCGAAATGGGATCTAAAAAAGAACTTGAACTGACTTCTATGGGAGGACCCGAGTCATATGCTATGGGATCACCATACACTGGAGGGTGTTCTTGGAAAATGTACTCTGGGGAAACTGATTCTTCAACGGGTACTTCTACTTACCGAACCATCCGACCTTGCTGATTATATTGGGGTTTGGACATCGGGTAATAGCGTGGTTGACCTTGTGGTCGTGATCTATTTGGTGGGTGGTTCTGTTGAGACTAGGAACTAACTGGTTTCTGAGAATTGGAGGGCTTTTGGGAACGTTGGTGATTTGATCTCTGGAAGTGGGGCCTGTACCCTACAGGAGCTTTGTCGGCCGCCACGGCGATTACCATGTTCATGACAGTGGGAGCAATAAAGGGGATAATTGCATTGACTCATCATGTGCCCAAAACTATCACAATTAAAAGACTGAGGAGGAGGAGGGCGTGCATTCTGGGTTTGTGGAGCTTATTTCTGAGGTGGTGTTCCCTGCATCGGTGTAGATTTATAGGGTTGTTGTTGTTGTTGTTGTTGTTGTTGTTGTTGAATGTAGTGTATGGGGGTCTCAGTTTGTTCTGGCTTGCTAAATTTAGGTAATGTTCCTTTGTTTTTTTTATGGCTACACTTACTAGTTTGTCAATATTTAGACATTCTTGAAATTTCGTTTTAGGTGCTAGGGGTAAGTTTTGGTAAATGGATGCTGCTACGATTAGGTTTCTTTGCTTTGAAGTGAATGTAATGTCGCATGCATTTTCTGCGGCTCGGAGGGCTTCTCCTACGAGTTTGTGTGTTCGTGTAATAAAATTATTTAAATCTTCATGTTCTTTCTTCCATTTAACTTGGAAGACAGCTTTTAATGTGGCCATAGGTTGTGCGAGTATTATTTCTTTGAAAAATTCTAATGTTTTTTAAAATTGTCCCAAGTTGTAGCTTCGCTAATGGATGGGACGTATGTAACTGTATCATGGGCATTCCTCTCTTTAGGGTCAATAAACCTCTTAGCTTCCCTAATCTTTCTGTCATCATCTGTGATGTTTTCGCGTAAGAAATGTTGTTCTAGAGACTCAAGTCGAGCTTCACAATTATTCATGTCATTGTAAATTGAAAAATTTATTTATTTTATTATTAGAATAGAATAGAATACCTTTATTAATATTATCTATGGTTCCCTTAAAAATTAGGACAGTATGGTATGGGGAAGGTTTACAAGTCTACCTAAGTTAATGTATTATGGAAAACTGATACATGTGGGTCGTTGTGAGGTAACGAAAGTGGTCCACTGAGTAGGTAGGTAGTTAATCTAATAATTATTAAACTCCTTTTATGTCAGTAACTGGGTGGATGAAACCAATTGGTTACTCACCAGAGTTATTCTCCAAGTATTTATATAACTCTGTGATAGAGCGTGCTCGGTAGTAAACATACACTACCGATCAACCAACAAAGAACTAAAAGGACGCTTGTGGAAAAAAACCGGGGAAGAACGAGAGAAAACTGGGGGATGGGGACGGCTTGGCGAACGAAGAAGCTTGAAAACAGAAAAAGATTTCCACCAGCAAGTACGCTCTCAAAAATTGAGCAAAAAGAAGAGGAACTGTCTAATAACACTCAGTAAGTGATCGGTTGTTTCTGAACCCCAGTTTGGGGTTACCATAACATAAACTAGGTCGAGTTAAATTAGGCCTACATTGTGGTCTAAGACCAAGTATCAACTCATAGATTAACAAAGGCTAAGGTAAATTACCCTAACTTAATTTGGTGAGGAATCCTACTGTGGACCTCAATTTACTCAGCCCGCTCTGGACCATTTCCGGAACCTCTAGGCTGACCCCTACAAGGCTAGGCTTAACCTATTCTACAGTTAGACTGGAGATATTAGGGGTGGGTTAATTGGGGACCAATTCATACAGAGCAATTTTTACATTGGTGGCCCGTGCGGGGAATTTACATACTTTAGGCTTAACTTTACTTAACAAAAATTGCAGAATTAGGCTAAATGGTCTAGCCTAAACCTAACCTAATCAAGCCTAGAGTAACAAACTTGCCTAATTAGGTCTACAACCTAGGGCCTAACTAGGAAACATTTACACTTAAGGAGTCCCATTCTTTTATAAGCTTAGAACTGAGTGCCACGTACAGATTAACCAGAATCAAACTTACTTTTTCTTTCAAGGTTTAGGGTACTTATTGGACTAAATCTTGACATTAACAGACTTAACTACGTATTTTACGCCTCATAAGACGCTACTTTTTTTCCCGAAAAACGTCTCCAAAAAATCACTTCAGGGCTCATATGTTATTCTTTTGTTTAATGTTCTGTTAATAAAGTTATGGGAATATATTTTTTGTCAGGCTGATAAATCTTCGAAATATTTTTTTCCTAAATATTCTTTGCTAAATATAGGGTGCGTCTTACCACTTGTAGCGTCTTATGAGGCGTAAAATACGGTACGTTAAAAGATTATATTATGGCATTTCAAGAATTTATATTTTGTTTATTAAGCTAATAGTAAAAGTTAACCAATAATTTTTAATACTTCCATAGTGCGTAAGTTTGTAAATACTCCTCCAATAACGCATCTTGGAGGATATCAAAAGATTCTTCGTTGTAAACTGAAGTGAGGCATTTTGAACATGTAAAGTGCATGTCTCACGATGTACGATTTGATGCATGCCCAAAACCTTGCCTTTTTTCCAATAAATTGTAAGGTAGGAGCTGACGCAAGGCCGACAGAAGTGAGAAGGTCTTGCGTCAAGCCGTGTCTGTCCCTATATATTTACTATAACTAGCGCCTCTGGCGGCCGACTAGCGAGTGAGGATTGTCTGTGGGTAACAGGAAGTTGTTTCTTTTGGTGCTGCTCCTGTGTGAAACGTTCGGGCTGTATGATTGGTGAATGTGTTATTTTATGTACATGACTAATCGTTTACCTTTACACGCAGTGTGTGTTTGTAGAAAACAAACCTGAGAACCATATGAACAATGCAGTGGAGCAATGAAAAAATTCTGAACTTCATTGATAAATACGGAGATCGCCCTGTTTTGTGGTGCAATACGTCAAAAGATTACAAAGTGAAGAATAATCGGAGTGATGCGCTGAAACTGTTGTGCAATGAGTTTGACTGCGACGAAAAACCAATGAAGGCAAAATAAAAAGATTATAGAGTTACTTTCACAAGAAGCATGCCAAAGTGATGACGAAGAAAAGTGGTTCTTCAACGGACGAGAATTACTTGTCATCTTGGTTTGCATACAAATCACTATTATTTATAGTAGATGTTGACACGCCTCGGGAAGGAAAAGAAACTATAATCAATGACGACGACAATACAAATACAAGTAAGGTAAGTACAGTACTTTATTACTTTTACAATTCACAATGTATACAAAATCGTAATGTAGGTAAATATGTGAATAATTACCTAAATCCAACTAAACAAAACAGTAGATCTGATTCATTTAAAACTTCTTATTGGTGTCTGAAATTTAGATACAACAGTATATACACTGTTTATTACATGTTCTAGTTTTATTTAGTGAAATATAATACCGGTGGATATCAGATAATTACAATATCTAAATATTCAAGAAGCTAAACATTTCATTAGTATTTCCTGCCTAATTACAATCTGATTCTAGGTGAAATTTATGCATAATCATCCTGCCATTGTGCATGTCCTACAACTGACACAAAATAATTCATAAATTCATTTCTAACGACCTTTGCGTGATAGCGTGGGGTAGACACCCCAGTTAGGTTACTTAGGTTCTAGCAAACAATCAAAAGCACTTACCGGTGCGTTGAATTAGGTATTCCTTGAAGCCTACCTTTTTATTCCTGTGTCCCACAAACAGCCTATCTAACTCTCTCTTACATTACCAATTTAGAAGCTATAGACATTACCCCTAACTATACTTAAGTACGAACAACTTCCTACCCGATTTGTCACCTTAGAAACATCATCTAATTATACTCAGCACCAAAGATTAGGTCAGATAGGAAAAAACATGTCTAGGCCAGACCAAAGCAATACGAACAGCCCATTGGTTCGTTTATGACTTGCTCTTGCCATTCAGCTTAGATTTAGTGATATTTACCCTTTAGTGACTTTTAGACTATATACATATATATATACATACACGTCACCTCACTCCTCCCCTACAAGTTTAGTCTGTCAGGGGGATGAGGGACCCTAGACGACCTGCGGAGCGGGGTTGATGTAGTAGGATTAGGTGCAACCTGTATAGGCGGCAAGTTGAACCATTTTCCGGAGGATCAGTTCTCTCTTCCGGAAGACTCTGGTCCTTCTGCACTTCACGTTCCCATATCTGGTCCTGATGGCGTTTAATAGAACGACCATCTTCTAGTTGGCACTTGAAGGAAACAGGGCCCGTTCTCTCCTGCACAGTTGCAGGAACCCATTTTGGTCCAGCCCCATAGTTGCGAATCATAACTGGATCATTAGGTTTCGCTTCTAGAACTCTCCCTCTTTTAGTGTCGTGGTACAACTTCTGTTTTTCCTGATGGCGTAAAACTCGTTGTTGTAACGTTTCGTTTGGACGTAACAAATCGAAAACTGAACGAATTCCCCGGCCAATCAGAAGTTTAGAGGGAGACACCCCCGTCGTGGTGTGTGGTGTTATTCGATATTTAAACAAAAATTTATCCAACACCACTTGCATTTCCTTCCCACGAGAATGACGCAAGGCCGACTTGAAAGTACGGACCATGTTTTCCGCGAGACCGTTAGTAGACGGGTGGAAAACACTAGACCGGACATGTCTAATGCCATTTAGGTGGACGAAGGAACGAAATTCCTCACTGGTAAAACAAGTACCATTGTCGGAAACCAGGACTACAGGGTAAACCCCATCGAGCGAAAACCGAACGGAGTAAGCGAATAGTAACACCCGAAGTCGTGGAAGTGGTTGGAAGAATTTCCACCCACTTAGAGTAGGCGTCCACAATGACTAGGAAATAAGTATTATTTATAGGACCTGCATAGTCAACATGGATCCTATGCCACGGTATAGTAGGCCATTCCCAAGGATGAAGTGGACTTTTCCTTGGGAGATCTCTGTTCTCTAGGCAGCTTTGACAGGAACGAACCAATGATTCGAGTTCTCCATCTAAACCAGGCCACCAGAAATAAGCTCTCGCCAGCTCTTTCATTTTTGTTGCGCCCATGTGTTCAGCGTGAAGTTCCTTCACTAAATTCGACCTGCCTTTATTTGGAATAATCACTCTGTGGCCCCATAAGAGACAGCCATTTTGAATCGAGAGGCCAGACTGACGTTGATAAAAAGGCTGTAATTCACTCTCAACCTTAGTAGGCCAACCAACTGAGCAGAAATGGATGACCCTAGACAGAATAGGGTCTGATTTTGTCCACTGCTCTATTTGTACTGCAGATACTGGAGTGGATTCCAAAAACTCCACCAAGTGAACCCATTCTGTAGGTATAGGTACACAATCATTTGGATTTTCTAAGGGCAACCTACTTAGCGCATCAGCCGTACCTAGAAGTTTACCTGACCGATGTACTAAATCAAATTTATAGGCTTGTAGAATCAGTGCCCATCGTTGAATCCTACCTGAGGCCATAACTGGAATATTTTTATTAGGTGAAAATAAACCTAAAAGAGGCTTATGGTCAGTAATTAGTTTAAATTCATGACCCCATAGATAGAAATGAAATTTTTTTACTGCAAATACTAAGGCTAATGCTTCACGTTCCACTTGTGCATATCGTCTTTCCGTCTCGGTTAGTGTTCTAGCAGCAAAACAGATAGGCCTATCTACACCATCAATGTGGTGAGATAACACTGCCCCAATTCCAGAGCTGTGACTAGCGCCGCTAAAACTAGCGGCGCTAAAAAGCGCCGCTAGTTTTTTAATAGCGCCACCACTAGCGTCGCTATATTTTCAAACTACTAGCGCATTTACCAGCGCCGCTAGTTTTTTAACTAAAAATTAACGCTATGCGCTAGCGCTAATTTTTATTTCAAAAATGAATTTAAAGTCCTTCTATTCCATACGAGTTTGAACGTTTCAAACATGTATGAACATGTATGCTAGCGGCGGTTCCCTCATTCTGCATTGTATTGCAAAATTAAATAAATAATTGTCCTAGGTCGTTGTAATAAAGTACTACTGAAACAAGTTGATACCTAAATTAGCTTGATTATATTGTATTGTTTTTTCTACTTGATTTGAATAATTACAAATATGTTACTTGAAATACTTCTGTTGTATATATGATATATCAAATAATTAAATAAAAGAAATGTATTGTTTTCTATGGTATTAGGTATTTTTTATTTGTTATAGCTAGATTTAAATAAATATACTGGATTTAAATAAATAAAAAGTTTTGTTACACTGGATTTAAATAAATAAAAAGCTTTGGTTCTATAGTATAATTGTTTCATTTAAACATTCTTTTTGACAATATTACTGCATAGAAGTGTAACTAACATAATAGGTATTTTTTATTTGTTATAGCTAATATTGAAAACTAGCGCTAGCGCTAGCGTCGCTAAATTTTGAAATGACTAGCGTTAGCGCTAGCGCCGCTATTATTTTGCCTCACTAGCGCTAGCGCTAGCGGCGCTAGTTTTCACGAGTAGCGCGCACAGCTTTGCCCAATTCCATAAGAACTGCTGTCTGCTGAAACTACGAGAGGAAGTTTAGGATCATAATGCACTAGGAGAGTGGACTTTAGTAGTACGTCCTTTGAAGCCTCAAATGCCTCCTTTTGAGTTTTCTCCCATCTCCACTATTCCCCAGATCGTAATAGCTTATTTAGGGGTTCAAGGAAAGTCGATGCATTAGGCAAAAATTTCCTATAAAAGTTTAGGAGACCTAAATAAGCTTGTAACTGTGTGATGTTTTGTGGAGGTGGTGCCTTTTCAATTGCTTCTAGTTTATCCACCGTTGGATGAATGCCTGAGGCATCTATGCGGAACCCTAAATATGAAACCTCATTAGTGACCCATGAACACTTTTCTCTCTTTAGCTTAAGTCCGGCATCCCGGAGTCTTTTTAGAACCGTGGTTAATCTAGTTAGGTGTTCTTTTTTAGTCGAACCTGAAATGAGGACATCATCTAGAAAGCAAAGTACCCCTGGAATGTGACCTAGAACTTGGTCCATTGTCCTCTGAAAAATACCCGGAGCCGATGCTATTCCATAGCATAGCCTATTGTACTTATATAGGCCTCGGTGCGTATTTATGATAGTTAATTCTTTAGAGTTTTCATCTAAACTTAGTTGAGCATAGGCTTGGGACATATCGAGTTTTGTGAAATATTTACCCCCAGCAAGAGAGCTAAATAATTCATCAGGCTTGGGTATAGGATAGCAATCTAGAAGGACGGCTCTATTTGCTGTTAAACGGTAATCCCCACATAACCGCACGGACTTGTCCGGTTTTAGTACAGGAACTACTGGGGCAGCCCACTTAGCGTGTGTGACTGGTTCAATAATTTTATCTTTTAGCAGCCTGTCAATTTCTAAATCTACCTTCTCCCGCAGTGCATGCGCAATTGAACGAGCCTTACAAAATTTCGGAGTTACATTAGGATCTACTTCTATGCAGACCTGATGGCCTTTTAGGTTGCCTACTTCAGGCCCAAAAACAGAAGAAAACTCTACAATGAGTCTATGTCAGATGGATATGAGAGTGTATGCACATCTGCCTGACCCCTTGGCAAGATTTTGTCAATTGGCATTTTCAAAGCATCAATCCAATCACGGCCTAGTAGAGTAGGCCCTTGCTCATCCACCACTAAAAGGGTTAAGGGATGAGACAAAGTTTTCTGGTTGAGTGTAACTGTGACGTATGCTTCTCTACAAATAGGTATTTGTATGTCCCCGTACTTCTTCAAAATCGTTTTAGATGCATGTAGTTTAGATGTGTTTTTGAAAATCTTATCAAAAACTACCTTGGACATGACCGTCCGGGCAGCACCCGTATCCAATTCTAGAGGAACTGTAATTCCATTTAGGCCTACCTCTACAATATATGGGCCTGTATTTTTCCCACTTTGAGGCTCATAAAATAGGTACTCCACCCCAATGTTCGAAGTATTTCCCTTTTGAGGATTTATACTAGAAATGTTAAAATTAGAATTTTCACCCTTTGTTTTCTTTGAAAAACACACTTTAGCTATGTGGCCTATTTTACTACAGTTTCGGCAAACTGCTTCTTTAAAAGGGCAATCTTTCTTCCAATGGTGTTTTCCACACCCTGTACATGGCTTGGAAGGCTTAGTAGAATTAGTAGGCTTAGTCGTATTCGCCTCATACCTTTTATTTGCCTGTCTAGTAGGCTCGTTAGGTCTGCCAGGCCTAGAAGATTTAAAGCTATTTACGTGTTGGGCTTTACTACTATGATTGCCAAAAGCTCTAACATCTTTAGCAGCTGCTTCTCTAGCCGTAGCTATTTCTACAGCCTGACTAAAAGTTAGGTCCTGTATGGCTAATAGGGCTCTCTGGGTAGACTCCTCTTTGAGACCCATTACAAACCTATCTCTTAGCATTTCATCTAATTTGTCCCCAAATTTACACGTACGGCTATGGCTTTTTATTCCTGCAACAAACTCTGCAATGCTTTCATTTCCGTCTGATGCCTTGAATAAAATTTGAAACGTTCATAGATGAGAACTACTCGGGGTTTGTAGTGATCGGTTAGGGCCTGTACCAATTCATTATAGTGCAAGTTTCCGGTGCTTTAGGAGAAACTAGGTCCATAACTAAACCAAACGTTTTAGGGCCTATTATAGTTAAAAAGGTATACTTTCTTAGCATCCGGAATGGAATTTGCCTCGAAAAACAACCTCACCCTAGTGGCATAAGCTTCGAAGTCCTCCCCAGAGTCTTCGTAGGGGCTTATATGCAAAGGTGGGCAGTTGCGCCGCAAAAAGTTGCGGCGCAACATTTTTGGTTGCGCTTACGCTTGCGGCGCAACTTTTTGAAAAGGGTTGCGCTTGCGCGTGCGGCGCAACTATTTCAGCAGAGTTGCGGTTGCGGCGCTACAAAAATCGTTGCGCGTGCCCACCACTGCAGATATACGTTAAATGCAAAGGTGGGCAGTTGCGGCGCAACTTGCGGCGCAACATTTTTGGTTGCGCTTGCGCTTGCGGCGCAACTTTTTGAAAAGGGGGGTTGCGCTTGCGCGTGCGGCGCAACTATTTCAGCAGAGTTGCGGTTGCGGTTGCGGCGCTACAAAAATCGTTGCGCGTGCCCACCACTGCTTATATGGCCAATCACCGACATGCTAGAGCAAAACCGAATTAGGCCAAATCACGTGAAGTAGGTTAGGTTAGGTTTAAATTTGATCTAGTTACTCCCCAGTTAGGGCTGACTAGTGAATTTTATTAGAGTTAGGGCTGAATAGTGAATTGTATTAGAGTTAGGGCTGAATAGTGAATTGTATTAGAGTTAGGGCTGAGTAGGAATTAGTTTTAGAGTTAGGGCTGAGTAGGAATTAGTTTTAGAGTTAGGGCTGAGTAGGAATTAGTTTTAGAGTTAGGGCTGAGTAGGAATTAGTTTTAGAGTTAGGGCTGAGTAGGAATTAGTTTTAGAGTTAGGGCTGAGTAGGAATTAGTTTTAGAGTTAGGGCTGAGTAGGAATTAGTTTTAGAGTTAGGGCTGAGTAGGAATTAGTTTTAGAGTTAGGGCTAAGTAGGAATTAGTTTTAGAGTTAGGGCTGAGTAGGAATTAGTTTTAGAGTTAGGGCTGAGTAGGAATTAGTTTTAGAGTTAGGGCTGAGTAGGAATTAGTTTTAGAGTTAGGGCTGAGTAGGAATTAGTTTTAGAGTTAGGGCTGAGTAGGAATTAGTTTTAGAGTTAGGGCGGCGGGACCTACGCTATAGTACGGTAGCTTACCCACACAAACAAACCAAATCGGACGACCCACTAGGCTACATCCAATTTTCCAAACAACCACTTGAACCCATAAGCCAAATTAACCCAATGAGCCAAATTTAACCCACTGAACAAAATTTAACCAAATGAGCCAAATCCCATCCTCGTCGCCAAATGTGATAGCGTGGGGTAGACACCCCAGTTAGGTTACTTAGGTTCTAGCAAACAATCAAAAGCACTTACCGGTGCGTTGAATTAGGTATTCCTTGAAGCCTACCGTTTTATTCCTGTGTCCCACAAACAGCCTACCTAACTCTCTTACATTACCAATTTAGTAACTAAGTCCACAGCATGTTTTAAATGTTTTTTGAAAGGTTATAGAGCAAGGTTTTGTAAGTTTAAAATTTTGTGCAAAAAATGTCATGGTAGGCATCAGCCATTATTGTGTGAAAACACTCTTAGTAGGCCTACCCCAGAAGTAGAGACATCAGTGGCACATGCCACTGCTATGCAAGGGAGTAAAAGTAAAGGGGGATTATTGCAAACAACTGCAGCCTTATTAATTGGGAATGAGGGAGAAGCTACTGTAAGAGTGTTGTTTGATAGTGGTAGCCAGTGTAGTTTTATTAAGACCAGAATTTCCAGAAAATTGAAGTTTAAAGAACTTAAGAGGGAAAATTTAAGAATTTCTGGGTTTGGGGGTTCCGTTCAAAACCGAACCAAATTTAAGAAGGTAGAAGTTCTGGTTAAAGGGTTGTTACCGCAAGTCCCACTATCAAGGTCCAAGCTGTAGAGATTGAGGAACTTTGTGCTCCAGTCACTACTTGTTTAGATATGGCATGTGTCCAAGAATTGCAAGTTAAAGGAATTAATTTGGGCAATAATAAGTTTGAGGGAACAGAAGATATTAGTCTTTTGATTGGAGCTGACTATTATTGGGACTTCATCACTGGTAATATTGTCCGTACATCTCAAGGCCCGGTAGCTATTGAAAGTAAGCTAGGCTGGATGCTACATGGTTATTGCAATGAAATGGAAGTTAAGGCTCTTTTTGTTAAGATTGAGGAGAACAGCCATGGCCTGGAAAGGCAGTTGAAAGCGTTTTGGGAACTTGAATCTATTGGCATAAAGGACAACCAGGCAAGTACAGTGAACATGATGTTTTAGAGCAATTTGAAAAAGGGATTGGGTTTAGAGATGGTTGCTATGAAGTTGGCCTACCATGGAAGGATTCTTGCAAACCCGGTTCAAACCTTCAGCTAGCTAATCGGAGGTTGGGACTTCATTGTACAGGCTAAGAAAAAATGAGGAGTTGTTAATTGAATACGATGAGGCCATCCTAAGTTATGTAAGGGAGGGCTATGCTGAAAGGGTGCAAGGTGAGCTGGTGAGCCAGGAGGCACATTATCTGCCACACCATGCAGTGGTACGGCGAGACAAAACTACCACCAAACTGAGGGTAGTTTTTGATGGCTCAGCCAAGGACAAAGGTGGTGTGTCCTTGAATGACTGTTTGGATGCTGGGCCAAATTTAAATGCAGATTTATTTTCCTTGTTACTGAGATTCAGGTTTGGTAGAGTAGCATTGACTGTAGATGTGAAGCAAGCCTTTTTGCGGATAAAGTTAAAACCAGAGGACAGAGATGCAGTAAGGTATCTGTGGGTGGATACGAAAGACTTGTTGGAAAATGAACCTAAGGTTCAAGCATACAGAATGAAGTCAGTGTTGTTTGGCCTCAGCTCTAGTCCATTTCTGTTGGCAGCTACTATGCAGTACCATTTTAAGAAATATTCTGAAGTCTATCCTAACACTATTGAACACATAAGGAAAAATTTTTATGTTGATGATTTGCTGTGTTCCGTGGATAATACAGAAATGGCTAAACAGATATTCATGGAGGCTAGAGCTATAAGAGGGAGGCTGGCATGGAGCTCAGAAAATGGCAGACCAATCATTCGCAATTACAAGAGTTTATGAGTCATTCCTGTGTAGTACCTGATGCAGCAGAAAGTATTGAGGATTCTGGTATTAAGGAGTTTGTGGGCAATAGACGCAAAGGTGCTAGGCATTGTTTGGCAGCAAGATGATGATTTGTTTACCTTCAATGGGAAATCTTTAGTAGAGCTGGCTGAGAATGAGACAAGGTGGACAAAACGTACAGCTCTTAGTTTGGCTTCAAAGGTCTTTGATCCTCTTGGATTCCTGGCTCCATTTGTGATAAAGTCAAAAATTTGGTTTCAGAGCCTCTGGGAAATTGGACTTGGTTGGGACCAAGAGTTACCTGATCATATGGTGGTAAGGTGGAAATATTGGTTCAACGAATTGGCACATCTTGGAGACATTGAAATCCCAAGATGGTACTTTGGAGAGTTGAACCAGAGTCCAGACAATTTGGAGCTGCACATCTTTTGTGATGCAAGTGAGGAAGCCTATGCAACTTGTATTTATATAAGAGGCGCATTGCAAGAGGAAGTAAGTTGCAGGTTGGTTGCTGCAAAGAGCAGAGTAGCACCTTTGAAAAGGCTTTCTGTTCCAAGGTTGGAATTGATGGGTGCAGTTATTGCTAGTCGGCTTGCAGTTATAATGCAAAAGTCTTTGACCCTTTATGAAATTCCAAGCTATTAACGGACAGACTCCATTATAGTTTGGCACTGGTTAAGAAGCCAGGCAAGGAAATGGAAACCATTTGTTGCCAATAGGGTGGAGGAAATTCAAGCGCACACAGATCCCAAGCAATGGAAGCATTGTCCAGGCACCAAAACCCCGCTGATTTACCAACACGAGGAATTCAGTGAAAGATCTTGCACAGTCAAGTTGTGGTGGATGGGCCAGAGTGGCTAAAACTTGGAAGTGAAAACTGGCCTTCTAATCAGCCTATTGTAGGAGAATGCCAGGCTGAAGAAGCATGGGTGAGTGAGGTGAGAAAATGCGCTGTGAACAGTTGTCAAGTTATCAGCAGGACCCCATATTGAGGCTTGAGGACATTAGCATCTGAAAAGATTGTTAGAAGAGTGCAGCATGGTATATAGATTTACCAACAACATTAAGGGAGAAACAAGAAGGGAAGGAATTCTGAACAGTAATGAGATTCAGCAAGCCAGGATATACTGGGTGGTATATATATACAGAAGGAAAAATTTGGTGAAGAGAGAGAATTGCTCACCAGCCATCCATTACAGGTTCTACCAAACACATTCTGCGCTCAAGGGTTTGGATGTGTTTTTTGGATCAGGATTTATTGAGAGTAGAAGGTAGACTACAGTTTTCTGGGCTTCCAGAGGAGAAAAGACATTCAATTTTGCTACCTTCTGGGGCACTTTGTGGGCCTTTTGATCCTGGATACTCATCATAAGCTGTTACATGCGGGAGTTAGAGAAGTGATAATAGAGATTAGACAACAATTTTGGATTCCCAAAATTAGACAAGTAGTAAAAAAGGTCTTGCATAAATGTGTGGTTTGCAAGCGTTGGAGTGCAAAGCCTTATTATGAAAAGGTGGCTCCACTTCCAAGAGAACGGTGTGTCTATACTTCCCCATTTGATGTAGTGGGAGTAGACTTTGCAGGGCCAGTCTATGTGTATGAGCGAGGGGAATCTAACAAAGGTTATATATGTCTTTTCACCTGTGCTACACCAGAGCAATCCATTTGGAGTTGGTAAGCAACTTAAGTAGTGATGTATTTCTTTTGGCCTTTAAAAGGTTTGTGAACAGAAGGGGTTTCCCAAATAAAATCATATCGGATAATGCAAAAACCTTCAAAAAGGCTGCAAAGGAACTCCAAGAAATTTGGTCCTTGCTAAAAGAGGAAGGATTCCAATCCTACTTTTCACACCAAGGGGTACAGTGGGAGTTTATTGTTGAGAGAGCACCATGGTGGGGAGGATTTTGGGAAAGGCTAGTGAGAAGTGTAAAGTGTCCATTAAAGAAACTTTTAGCTAATGCTCATTTGAGCAAAGAAGAATTCTCTACTGTTTTATGTGAAGTAGAAGCAATGGTGAACAGTAGGCCTATCACTTTTGTTTACAACAGTATGCAGGATGCAGAGCCATTGACACCAAATCATTTTCTTTGTGGTAAACGATTAACATCAAAACCCGTGTGCCAGAAGACTTGCAGCCTATCCAGAGCACTCAAGGAGAGTTAACCAGACGGTTCAGGTACCTTGAAGAGCTACAAGATCAGTTATGGAAGAGGTGGCAGATGGAATACTTGCCAGAACTCAATTATTACCCATCAGACAAGTAAAGGGCTCCAATGCAAATTGTATCAAGGTGGGAGAAGTGGTAATGATTGGGATGAAAGACCAAGTCAATGCTGGAAGCTTGGCATAATTGAAGAGTTGTTTGTTGGCAAAGACAATTTAGTTAGGTCTGCACTGGTAAAGACTTCAGGAGGAAAGTTAAAGAGACCTATACAAAAACTCTATGCTTTAGAAATCAGCAAAAACACAAATAGTCAAGATGAAACATTTGAGTTACAGCCTCATGGAGAAGGCTTGGCTAACCTTGCAGAAGGTAATGACAACAATGCCTCTTCGGTGGGGAGTGTTAGAAAATCTAGAAGAGGAAGAACCATTGTTGTCCCAAGCGATATGATGACTAAGCTGATTGATGCAGCATTGCTTGTATATATTAAGTTAAGGTGTATATATATCCATCTCATAATTGTAAGGTTAGTGAAAAATTCACTTAATAAGAGCTAGCATTTTTGGGCTCTTGTGGCATCAGTGTTTGGGACGCTGGTGGCATCATTTTGGGGCGCTGCGCGTCTTTTCTACTCGTTTGTGGATGTCGTACGTACAGGGTTGGTCTGATAGAGATTAGAGAGCTCTCTTGCAATTCAGTTTGGTTGTGTAGATACAAGATTGTTGCATCGTGCAATAGTCCAGGTTGCGTTGTTGTTGCAATGTTGAGAAAGAAGACCATAAATAGTACCCCTTTTGTTTATATTAAATTCATGTAACAAAGGTCTAAGGTAGGCCCGCATCGAGTCAGCAACCCTGAGGTTACCCTGAGGTAGGACCTAATAGGATCTCAAATCCGTAGGTTTTAATTTAGCTTAACTTGGGCTTCAGATAGAACTGGCCCTTTAGAATTTGGCCGTTCACGGCTCAGCTGGGATTTTGAACCCAACAAATAAATAAAATAACAATAACATCGATAACGTAAATTTTGACGAATTGTTCACTTTTGATAATAGTAATACTCGCAATAACGGATTTAAGTTGCGTGGCAGGCGTTCTATTACTAATATCGCTAAAAACTTCTTTACGTTTAAAGTAATTGATAAATGGAATAATCTTCCCGCGTCAGTCGTTCATTCTACCAGCGTTAATATGTTTAAGAACCGTCTTGACAGACATTTTAAAGGTATTAACGACAACGTTGTTTAATTTAAAAAACAACAAAGTTAGCAACAGAAGCTCTGTTGGTGGTGCTCGAGGATGAGTCTGTTGACGATGAATGCCAGCTTCTGACATGCCAGCGTGTGATGCCAGCAATAAAAAAAAATAAAAATAAAAAAAAAAAATATTAGACTAACACGAATGTAGATGTAGCTCATAGCGTAAACTAACCCACTTTTTGTTTAACTTTACCTACTTTTTTTTTTTTTTTTTTTTTCTTATCATCTCCTTACTTTGCATGTCTAACTCTTTTCTTGCATGTTTGTAGTTTGCATGGTATGACAGTGAGTTAAGACTGTGTTTGCATGGTTTGTAAGCGTTCTTATTTTACTTCTTTTCATCTTTCACCCCTCTCCTATTCTCTCCGACTATTTTTCTGACTTGTCGGCAGTGGCCGGCGGATGATGATGGTGAGACACTTTTCCTCTTTTTCTGAATGAATGTTAACCCATGAGTGATAGGTGTTGCTCTTACTTAACCCCTTATTCTCTTCTCTTCTCTCAACCCGCTACTTTCCTTTCTCTCGGGCTAACCTTAGAGTGGATCTTAGGGTCTTTGTTAGCCTTAGCTTCTGTAGATCTGTAGATCATCATCCTGTTTGCATATACGTTTTGTGTTTCGTATTTATCAATTATTACGAAAGAAATCTTTTATAACTTGAAGAGTCTAATCATTTTCATTAATCAATAAAGTAACATAAATATCATCAACTGTTGCCGCAAAATAGAAGTCAACATCTTCCTTGAATAATCAATTTTAAAATTAGAAAGAGCCGTTTTGAGCAAAAAACTGGTAGAGAGAGAAAGATAGATGCGCTCTCTCTCTCTCTCTCTCTCTCTCTCTCTCTCTCTCTATATATATATATATATATATATATATATATATATATGAAAATTATTTCACGAAAGTGACACGTGAAAAAATATTTATGATGAATAAAACCACGAAGGGAAAAGAAACACAAAGTGGTGCTCAAGCGCTTTCGTCTAAAGACATCCTCAGGAACACGAGTGAAAGGAGAGTTCAAGGCAATATATAGGTTACAAAAATAAACATATATATATAAAAAATTGTGGGAGGAGCAAACACATTTGTATGGAAAAATGACAATTTTAGCAGTTTGCCCGAAATTCAACATAAATTCAAATGGCTTATTTCCAGCCAATTTTTTTATATTTATTGTCTGAATGGTAAACAGGTCACAAAAGAATAAAGAAATAAAAATAAGTATAAATATAAATTGGAAAAAATTACAAAATAATGACTTAGTGATATATACGTCACAGTCTAAATAACCATAAAGAAATAAACCAACAGAAAAAAAACAAAAATTGTAGGTGGAGTCTACAAATTCAAGCTCAAAAGGAAAGTTTACAATCAATTTAATAGATGATGCGAAAATGATATATATGTCACAAAGAAATGAAGAAATAAACCAAAAAAAAATAAATTGAAAAATAAATTGTAAGAGAGGCACACAAATTTATAAGGGAAAAAATTACCAAAGGTTTTTTAGTTAATGTCTGAATCATACATACTATGGTCACAAACAAATAAAAAAGTACAAGTAAATATAAATTGGAAAACAAAATGATGCCTAGATGATATATAAAGAACTATAAAAATATATACAACTTATATAAGGTATATATATGAAATATAAACGCAATATATAAGGAATGTATATATATGCATAAGGGAAAAAAAATTACCGAAGGTTTTTATAATTATTGTCTGAAAAATCGGTAGGTCACAAAAGAATAAAGAAATAAAAATAAATATAAATTGGAAAAATTACAAATAATACAACTACACATGTACACCCGCATAACCAAATATATATACATATACATACGCATATACATACATATATATATATACATACATACACATACATACATATACACATGTAGCGGACAACTGAGACGTTTGCAATCATCTTTGCAACTTTCAGCAACAATGCGATATAACTCATCAAACCAAACTCAACAAAGAAGACGTCACAGCGCGGGAACCTCAAGATGAGCGTCGCAGCGTTTTCGCTCTTCGAAGGCAACTCAGTGATCCACGCGTTACCATCATGTAAACATCACCGTGCAAGGCCCCATTGGCCTTTTAATATCACTCAATTAACTTTATATGTATAAAGAATTTATCAATCTGTCGCGCGTTATTAATTGTCATATTGTAAGCATCAATTCAAGTGTACACATTACCAGTATTTACAATGTAAACAATCAACAATTCTGTCGCATTCATAAAACATTCGAATCAATTTATTTTTGTAAAATAAATGGAAGAAAACTGAATCTATCAATGAACCTAATTAATAACTTAATTAATAACATTATTTGATCTGCAAAGATCTGGTGACCTCAGCCTAAGCATTTATCATTCACAATCAATCATTATCAATCAATTAACCATTATCATCTTTATTATTATAGTGCTAAAAACATTACCCTATACACATATATAAGAAATACGCATGCAACAATAAATTGAAAAATAAAATTGTAAGAGAAACACAGATTTATAAGGAAAAAGAGACAAAAACAAATTTTTACCACAGGTTTAGCAACCTGCCCTTTTTGTTTAAATCCATTCTGAAGGAATTCAGATCAACGGGATCGAGTTGAAACAGACCTTTACTCATGTTAAAGTTATTTGTAAGTTGAATTATAGCCGACTCAAGAATATTTCTATTAACAATGTTGCTAGAGTAAAACAAAACTGAAGCATTATTCCAATCAATACAATGGGATAACTGACAAATGGACAAAAAGGGCACTGGAAAACTGTCCCGTTCTAACGGAATATTGATGCTGTTTTACACGCGTTTGCAAATCCTTTCCCGTCTGACCTATGTAAAAGGAATCACATATATATATATAAAATTAGGTGTAGGCAATGTGATTCCTTTTACATAGGTCAGACGGGAAAGGATTTGCAAACGCGTGTAAAACAGCATCAATATTCCGTTAGAACGGGACAGTTTTCCAGTGCCCTTTTTGTCCATTTGTCAGAGTTATCCCATTGTATTGATTGGAATAATGCTTCAGTTTTGTTTCACTCTAGCAACATTGTTAATAGAAATATTCTTGAGTCGGCTATAATTCAACTTACAAATAACTTTAACATGAGTAAAGGTCTGTTTCAACTCGATCCCGTTGATCTGAATTCCTTCAGAATGGATTTAAACAAAAAGGGCAGGTTGCTAAACCTGTGGTAAAAATTTGTTTTTCTCTCTTTTTCCTTATAAATCTGTATGTTTCTCTTACAATTTTATTTTTCTATTTATTGTTGCATGCGTATTTCTTATATATGTGTATATGTATGTATATATATGCAAAGGTGGGCAGGACCGAGTTCCAACAGGACCGAACTCCAGGAACTCGGTCCTTTTTAAGGACCGTGAGCGGGAAAGTCGGTCCTTTTCTCAGTGAGGACCGAAATGAGGAGCGACGGTCCATTTTTAAGCAATCCCGGACGGTCTTTTTTAGTGATTGAAGGACTTGTTCATCAAGTTTAACACGCCTATCCCATCCAGTGCCGCCGGGGAGAGGCTCTTCTCTTTGAGGAAGGACGTCCTCAAGCCGAAAAGGTCAGGGCTCAGTGACAGTCATTTTGAAATGCTAGTCTTCTTGAAGGGAAACTCAAGCATTTAACTTAATAACTTTTTTTCATCATTTATGTATTGTATTAATTATAATTTACGTAATAAAATTAAGATTTTCGGTGTCTTTAATTTCATTTTTCATTTAATCAAATTTTTCACTTATATTATATATAAGGACCGAGGACCGAGTCGTTCCTAGGTCCTATCTTCAGAAAGGACCGTGACCGGGACCGTCCGTCCAGTTTGAGGCAAGGACCGGGACCGGGACCGTCGGTCCTTTTTGAGGCCCGGGTGCCCACCTTTGTATATATGTATGTATGTATGTATATGCGTATGTATATGTATATATATTTGGTTATGCGGGTGTACATGTGTAGTTGTATTATTTGTAATTTTTCCAATTTATATTTATTTTTATTTCTTTATTCTTTTGTGACCTACCGATTTTTCAAACAATAATTATAAAAACCTTTGGTAATTTTTTTTTCCCCCTTATGCATATATATACATTCCTTATATATTGCGTTTATATTTCGTATATATACCTTATATAAGTTGTATATATTTTTATAGTTCTTTATATATCATCTAGGCATCATTTTGTTTTCCAATTTATATTTACTTGTACTTTTTTATTCGTTTGTGACCATAGTATGTATGATTCAGACAATAACTACAAAACCTTTGGTAATTTTTTCACTCATAAATTTGTGTGCCTCTCTTACAATTTATTTTTCAATTTATTTTTTTTGGTTTATTTATTTATTTCTTTGTGACATATATATCATTTTGGCATCATCTATTAAATTGATTGTAAACTTTCCTTTTGAGCTTGAATTTGTAGTCTCCACTTACAATTTTTGTTTTTTTATCTGTTGGTTTATTTCTTTATGGTTATTTAGGCTGTGACGTATATATCACTGTCATTATTTTGTAATTTTTCCAATTTATATTTATATTTATTTTATTTCTTTATTCTTTTGTGACCTATTTACCATTCAGACAATAAATATAAAAAATTGGCTGGAAATAAGCCATTTGAATTTATGTTGAATTTCGGGCAAACTGCTAAAATTTCATTTTTCCATACAAATGTGTTTGCTCCTCCCATAATTTTTCTATACTTACTATATATATGTTTATTTTTGTAACCTATATATTGCCTTGAACTCTCCTTTCACTCCAGTGTTCCTGAGGATGTCATTAGACGAAAGCGCTTGAGCACCACTTTGTGTTTCTTTTCCCTTCGTGGTTTTATTCATCATAATATATATATTATATATATATATATAATATATATTATATATATATATTTCTCTCCAAATCCTTTTATTCTGTTAATCAGGGATGGCTGAAGGACAAGGGAGGACTGATGCCACAAATATCGAACGATACTCGGTGGAGCTCACAGGAAGCTTGTGTAGACACATTTATACAAAATTTTCATAAATAAATGGAAATCAATGCTGAGCAAGAAATTGGTGGAAAATTGCCACTGCCCTGAACAATGCAGGCTCATACAGAGAGGCCCTTCACCTTCAGAAGCAGCTAAAGGAAGTTGCTATTGTACTTGATAAGGTATACTTAGCTACCTATGAACTTACAATTTTAAGTATGGTACATCTGCTACTTAATTATTTTAATACCTACTCTAGTTTTATTTTAACTAGTACAGTTCCCGCCGCTTCGCTGACGGTTAGACAGGCTAAACTACAAAAAAAGAACCCAGCCGTGAAAATTTTGAGCTTCACATTGTATCAACATTTCTGAATCTGGTATCTCCCAAAACCTCCTCACCCCCATTCATACAACTTGGGGGCTAACCCCCTCCCCCATTACCCCCACCCCTCCCCCATTACCCCCACCCCTCCCCCATTACCCCACCCTCCCCCATTGCTAAACTACAGAAAAGGACACAGTCATGAAAATCTTGAGCTTCACATTGCCGCCCGTAATACAATTTCTGAATTTTTTTCTCACAATTTTTTCTCACAATTTCTGAGTGTGACGGACAGACGGACAGACAGACGGACAGACGGACAGCTCTCTTATTATAATATAGATTTATGCTTTGAGTAAAAATTTTATTTATACTTTATTCTGGGATTTATTATTATATCGGTGGAATCAAATTTTTGCAGCTTCAAAGTGATTCAACAACTTTGTCAACTGCTGTTGAAACGTGGATACAACTCTTGCAAAGTGAAGACCTCAAGCCATACAGAGCTCAAATAAAAAACGAATGACTGATGCTGTGGAACCATTCTTTTATGTAGCATACTTCACAGATCCTCAATACATGGGTAAGTATCAGTGATGTAGGTCTCGAGATCGGTCTCGGTCTCGAGACCGATCTCGAGACCCAATTTGCAGATCTCAATCTCGATCTCGGTCTCCGCTATTTAGATCTCGATCTCGGTCTCGACAGATGCGGTCTCGGTTTTTCTCCCCGAGACCTTTCGAGACCTCTCGAGACCGTAATGAAAAATACATGTTAATGGCATACTCATGATGGTGGCTTGGTTGAACAGACACAATTCAGAATGTTTATGAAAGTTTGTGAAGGGGTATTCGTCACATACAAGATGGCTGAAAAGGACGGTGCTGATGAAGTTCCCTTGCCATTTGCCAATAGCATCTATCCAATTGCAACATTACTTGACCCACAGTTTGGTCTACAGTGGGTGGACATTGAAGTACGAGCTGATAAAGATATTAAAGTAGAACTTAAAGAGGAAATAAAAGGTATGTTATAAGTTCATTATAAATTTTTAAAATTATCACAGAATTCATTATACCGGTATATTTTTTATCATTAAAATTCATTATAGATCTCTTTGGGCTGAGTGGATGGAGCGATGGAGCGGTCGCTCCCCCTTGCTTGAAACGATAAATATTAATTTAACAGATAAAAAATATATTAATTTAAGATATTCAACAATTATTTTTATATTTATTAAAATATTTTTTAATACAAATTTATGGCTTCTTTTGACATATAAGTACCGTACGGAAGCACCATGTGATTGTTTATGTACTAGAATTCTAAAAATTATAAATTTTATGAAATCGCACCCGATACATTTATACCACGAGTCGCCACTGATATATATATGTATATATATGTATAGAAACGACGTAAGTATAGAGGAGTGTTCTGCACACGAGGAAGAGAAATAACAAACAAATGAAAAATAAGGCACCCGCCCGGGAATCGAACCCAGGATCTTCCGATTGCCGGTCAGACGTGCTAACCACTACACTACGGAGCCACGATAGTCAGAAGTTGTAATTCTTCTACATAGGGCAGAAACCAATGCCTTGAGAGGGCACCCTCGCAAATCGTGAAATGTACATTTAACTGCAATGACCGCGCAGTATATTAACGTATAGAAACGACGTAAGTATAGAGGAGTGTTCTGCACACGAGGAAGAGAAATAACAAACAAATGAAAAATAAGGCACCCGCCCGGGAATCGAACCCGGGATTCACGATTTGCGAGGGTGCCCTCTCAAGGCATTGGTTTCTGCCCTATGTAGGAGAATTACAACTTCTGACTATCGTGGCTCCGTAGTGTAGTGGTTAGCACGTCTGACCGGCAATCGGAAGATCCTGGGTTCGATGAATATATATATATATATATATATATATATTAACAGGCGCAGAACTTGATGAAGAGCAAGCAATGGCAGCAGAACAGTGGATAATCAGCAACAAGCCTCAATATCTAGCATATTTTTTGGCTTTCAAAATAAAAGACAAAACCTTTTCTCAGTGTCAATGTTTAATAATCAAGTCATTCAACTGTATAGAAAGTCTTCCTTTACTTGGTGGCAATTGATGAAAGTACAAACTGCAAAAAGAAATGCTATTGGTATGGAAGATTTCTGCAACTTTTGTGAATATCTACCGAGTTGTACCCCAAGTTCAGCTGCCATTGAGAGAGTTTTCTCAACATTTGGACACATCTGGTCCAAGTTACGCAACAAGCTTGGGACAGAAAAAGCAGGAAAGCTGGTCAAAATATACAAATATTTGCGTAGTGGAAGTGAACTGAATGAAGATGAAGTTTGATTACTTTGAGATGTGCCAGTGATTAATAAATAAATACTTAACTATGATTACTATCTGAATTTAATTAATTTATTACTTTTACAGGGCGCTTCATTTAATAAAGTGAAATATTTTAGAGTTCACTTTTAATTAAAAATAATGTTGAAGGTGAGTTGAGCTTTGTGCTTTTGTTATTTATTTAATAAAACAAAGTCCTATATGACTGCAATGACTCTTAAATACATGATATTGACTGTTATATTATTTTTATTAGCTTATTACAGTAACTCATTGTTTTAAAATATCTGAAAAAACCCGCTTGAGTGGGTTTTAATTGGGTTTTTCAGGTGGGCTTTTTCTGGGGTGGGGGGGAAACACCGGGGACAATTGGGTCGGGTCCAATCTGGCAAACCCTGACTTTACGCGACAGGTCATTGCCATGAGATGTATCGTAGAATCATTTTTTCCAGAAGATCCTACTCTCCTACGCATTTTTCGCTTTTCAGTCAGTTTAATAACCATATAGGCAGCACAAACACCAGCCGAGACAATCTCATCCACCAACATCTTCAGCCCAAATTCGTGGCACGATGAGGTATGCCTTCTCTTCACTGTTGAACAGGGTTGGCAAAAACCCAACTGTTTTTTTTGCTGGTTTTTTGATGAAAAACCCAGGTTTTTGCCAACCCTGCTGTTGAAACACATACTCGTCTTGCTTCTAGTGGCATGCAATACAGCAAGGAAAGAGGCACCGTGGAAACTGGCTTTATTACGTGTAAAAACAGAAGGGGACATTATTTAGTAAAAATGTATTCACTTTTGCTTGCTCATTGCATTTTACTATATTGAATCCTAGCTTGTGTGGTTATCCTGTAATTTCATATTGAAATCGGGTACATTTCTCTGTCGGACTCTGCGTGGAGCTTTTTTGCAAGCACAAATTTTAGTTACCCCTTTAAATTATCATCTTAGATATTTTTACTTAATAAGAGTTGTTAAATATAATAGAATTTATTATCTCTTTTGTATTACAAATTTTAGAATGAAAACTTAATTTTTACTTTAAAATTTATATTTTATTTTAATATTATATTTATAAATTTTTTGCCACCTATTTTTTATCCCTTTTATTATGACAATTTTTTTGGAGGTACGAAAAACCTTACATTTTATCACGAATTGTGGTATAACAGCTGATAAAATATAATTAGTATATCGTATGGATTCCACATTTTATTATCATATCGACGCAGAATTTGTTACGTGAAATTTAATTAAGGCATATTTACCAGTATCAAGTGGAAATAATATTATTCCTGAGCACATAACTACATCACTTCACCCACGAGCTCTTATTTAAATAAAATTACTTTAATTTTTAATATTTTCTGTCAATTTTGGGTGTAACCAGAGAACAACAATGAAGAGAAAGAGTAGAGAATCTTATTCTTGCAGAATGGAACTCTTTACCAAATTCTTTTGCATCAATGAAAAAGATAGCATTAGAGCTGCTAACAATGTTTGGTTCATCTTATTCATGTGAACAGTTGTTTTTCTCCATGAATTTCGTCAAATCCACCACTAGGAATCGCCTTGGCACAGATATGAGTGCTGCATATGTGAGACTAAAGTCAACTAAATATAAACCTCGGATCAAAACATTAGCAGCTAAAATCCAACAAGAAGTTTCTCACTAAAAATAGTAAGTATTGTGACCCAATTTCATTTTTTTAAGAATCAAAAGTAACAAAAATGACCCGCCAGCAAAAAAGGTTCGCCACCACTGCATGATTAAAGTATATAAAAAATCACGAGGATTAGTTAAGTAGGGATACTCTGGTTAGAAAGCTTGCCAGTAAGAATCCAAGAAACTTTTGGAACGAATTAAAAGCAATGAATAATAAATAGTACAATGTCTCTCCCTGCTAATAGTGAAAAGGTAACAAACTGAGAATATAGTCAACTTATGGAAGGAAACAAACAAACAAACACTTTATTTCAGACTCAACAGGTACAAACATTATACAGGAGGTCCATAAAAGATTAAGAGATAGTTGTCTGGTGCACTGACTAAGTAGCCCAGTGAATCACTGTGTATAATGAACATACAATTGCCTACGCCAATGCTTCCAGATTTGAGATTTATAAAATATATTGGAGACCAGTCCACTAACCATGGCTTCTATTATCTTATTGACTGACTCACCAAGCCTAGTGATAAATCTAAATACAAAATTGCGAATGACACTGACACAGTTAGGCACCTTATTGACTACAAACAACATACTGACACTAGAAGGAGCACCATTTACAAATCTTGGAATCCTTAATAAACTCCTAAAAATATTATTATATGCAACATATAATTTCCTCAAGTTATACATCCTGTAGTTTCACCACAAATAAGCTCTATACATTGGAGTACAAAAAGTTTTGAACAAAATCAACTTAACATCTAATGTACACATGAAATTTTCTAATCAAAGTATTTCCCTGAACATATAATTGTCTACATTGCCTTAGAATATCATAGTCATCTGAAAGACTATTTGTTAGTATGTGGCCTAGATATAGGCTTACCATACGTCCCAATTTGACCGGGACAGTCCCGGCTTTGAGCTTTTGTCCCGGCGTCCTGGCCGGCTTGTAATTCTGTCCCGGTTTATAATTGTAACAATTATAAACCGGGACAGAATTACAAGCTGGCCGTGACAAGAGCTCAAAGCTGGGACTGCCCCTGTCAAATCGGGAGGTATGGTAAGCCTACCTAGATACTTCTGGGTTACTTCTGACAGCACCATACCATTCAATTGAAATTCCGGAAATTTTATGTACTTGCAGAGCTGGGCAGTATTTAAATACATTTGTATTTAAATACGTATTTAAATACATTTGTGTATTTAGAACTGTATTTATAAATACATTGTTTTTCATGTATTTAAATATAGTATTTAAATACTTTAATGAGTATTTAAATACAATGTATTTAAATACTCAAAATATAAAAATGTAAATACTTTTACTGGTTTAATACACGTTCTGTACTAGCACAGTACGACGCGTCGACAGTGTAGTACAGCATGGTTCATGTTTCAACGTGTCAGTTCAATCAGTTGTGTGCCACTCTTAGTCGAAAGCGGTTGATTTCTTTATCGTGTGCGTGTCATGGCTTAGTGAATTAGTGAATGCATATGTTAAAATTTGTATGTATTTAAAATGTATTTACAAATGTATTTAAATACAATTGATGTATTTGGTATTTAGTATCTAAATACATTCGTAAAATGTATTTAGTATTTAGTATTTAAATACATTTCTCCCATGTATTTAGTATTTAGTATTTAAATACATTCAATGTATTTATTGCCCAGCTCTGTGTACTTGTAGGCCTTGGTCCTCATAATCATAACATGACTTTTATCAGGATTATATTTTATGTCGTTATCCTTCCCATACCTTTCACACACACCTTCAAAAGTGTGCTAAGCCCTTTTATAGATGGAGAAATAAGAACTAGATCATCTCCATACATCAGATGATTAACAATCATTGTACCAATATAGCAGCCTATTTTACAGGTGTTCAGCACAACAGATAGATTA
Source organism: Bathynomus jamesi (assembly GCA_023014485.1). Lineage (NCBI taxonomy): Eukaryota > Metazoa > Arthropoda > Malacostraca > Isopoda > Cirolanidae > Bathynomus > Bathynomus jamesi. The sequence continues at coordinate 686,666 of JAJOZX010000872.1, read as the reverse complement.
CACAGCTCAACAAAAAAAAATTTTTGTTTCGTTGCCAAGGAAATTCGTACGAATTTAGGGTATTTTGGGGTTGCTGAATTCCAAAATGAAAGTAGTTTTTCCGATTTGGCTCTAGTTCTTGAGATAATGAATACCCTCAATTAATAGGAAACGTAACCATAACGCGTGCATATGAGAAACTACCGGAACATTCTAGATGGTGAGACCGAATAAAATGCCATTATGTATTTCATGTGTTTGCTTTTGTATGATTTGAGACAATTTCAATGCGATTTGTAAGTAGGCTCCGCCTGAACATTAAATTTTTTGCATTTTTACGTGTTTCAATGGGGTACCAATTATCTCATAAATTAGAGCCAATCTAGCAAAACCGATGTCATATTCGGAATCAGCACCACAAAGTTACCTCAAAATCACTCTAATATGATTGGCAATAAAATGAGCAGTGGTGGGCACCGTTAACCAAAAAGTTAACTTCGTTAACCGTTAATCCGTTAATTCGTTAAACATGTAACGGAAGTTACCGATAAACCGTTAACGTTAACTTTTATTATAAAAAAAAATGAAAAACACAATATATATATAATTTAATTTTCCCTCTTCTTCTCGTTCTCCATTTTGTCCATGAGATGCATGTTGCCCTTCATGAAAATTAGCATATCAAAGTTTTCATCAGACAGGGATGATCTCTTGGCCCTCAGGATGTCCTTGCCCATAGAGAACAAACGCTCCACTGCAGCACTGGAGGGGATGGCTGTGTTGAACTTGATGAACAAGTCCACCAACACTTGCTCACCCAAGAAGGCAGCATCTGTCAGCAAGTCCTTGGAGTTGGTCTCCAGCCAGGTCTTGACCAAGTTCTGGGCCTTGCCCTTGAGTGACCTGTGGCTTCTGCTGCTCTCTTTTGTCTGGATGACAGCACTGAAGAAGTCATCCTCCTCCTCCTCCTCGTTGTTGCTGCCCACTTCGTTGGACTGCTGCTCATGGCCTCCTCGACTGTACCCTCCATGCTTTTCCTCACCCTGGCGACCTTGGTGTTGTCATACTTGTCCAACCAGATGAGGCGAAACCTGGGATGGCAAATCTTTCCGCCTGATTTTACAGTCGACCATGTTTTGCTCAAACCAATGCCATAAATAACTACCATATTTGGTAAGACACAAATTGTGGCGACGGAAACAAATATATCGCCTGATTTTGCACTGCGGAAATGGAAATTCGTTCATCACTATTAACAGTGGCGGATTAATTGCGCACCTGCTCAGCACTGAAAATAATATAAACTTTTAAACGTTTATTTATGAATTTTTTGGGGTTAACGGACTTGAGTTAACGGAAGTTAAATGTAACGGAAGTTAATTAGTCCGATAATGATTTTCAAAGTTAACTTAAAAGTTAAATCGTTAACGAAAAAGTTAACTTCGTTAATTAACGATTAACGGATTAACGGTTTGTGCCCAGCTTTGAAAATGAGTGTTGACCAGTGTTATCCATATAAACATTGAATAAGTAGGGGGATAGTATCCCTCCCTGCCTGACACCATTGGTCACAGAGAATGGCTCTGAATTAACCCCACCACATCTTACAATCATTGTCTGGTGATTATACCAGAATATTAATATACGCACCAAGTAACCAGGTACATTACGATTTACAAGTTGCATGAATAATTTGTCATGATTAACACGATCAAATGCTTTAGAGTCATCCAGGAAACACAAAAATACATTAGCATCTATAGTTTCTTATTTACAGACCATTTCCTTCAAGGCATACACACAGTACTGCCTTTCTTTTTGAAACCAAATTGGTTATCACTAGTATACAGGTAACATTCAAGTCTATTAATGAGTATATATTCAAACACCTTAGACATAATACTGGCCAAGGCTATTGGCCTATAGTTATCTTTACTGTTGATTTTACCCTCTTTATCTTTTAGTACTGGCACCAAAACAACGGATAACATTGTATCCGGCAAAACAGCATGTATGATTGTATGAGTAAACCTGTAAAGCACAAAGCTAACAGAGGCACTAATCTGTCACTACTAAATTTCAGATGCTCAGCAGAAATACCATCAATACCACATGATTTGTTACTAATCTAAACATTTTATGGCCTATTTAGTCTCAAATACACTAACTCTTATATCTGGACTATAGGTAGCAGCATCACAATTAACATTATTGTTCTTATGTACAGAGTTGAATAACTCAGTGGAATGTTCCTTCCATAATTTGACTATATTCTCAGTTCCAGTTACATTTTCAATATTAGCAGGGAGAGACATTGCGCTATTATTCATTGTTTTTAATTCGTCCCAAAAGTTTCTTGTATTTTTACTGGCAAGCTTTCTACCCAGGCATCCCTGCTTAACTCATCCTCTTGATTTTTTATGTACTTTAGTGCATACTTGAGCCTGGCATTAGCCCTCTGTTTTTGTTGTAATACAGGGCCTTGCCTTGGCTTCCCTTGTTCACACCACATTGAAAAAGCATCTCTGGATGCATTATGAAGTTCAGCCACATAATCACTCCAACCAGGTTTACATGTATAATTTTTTCTTCTAAAGGTATTTAAGTCTAGGGTAGCATTATTGAGAGAGGAAACAACTTGTTCATACATGTCTTTAAATGCCAAAATATGTGTTTGTAGTGCCTTGCACCACAAGATTATTTTTTATTAGTGAAAACTGCCACAAATTGGCATGAGTGAAATATTTAAATCTAAATAAATAAATAAATACAAGTTAAACATGTCCAGTGATCAAATTTAATTCTTAAGCATTCAGTGTGGTGTGACTAGACATGAATTGGCTTTTAAGGATTATTTTGGCTTGTTGGTAAAATTAAGTAAAAACAAACTTGTGTGCAACGACAACACAAGGGACGCCGTTTTCCACATTTTAAGGTCTAAAGGGACAGCGCCAGCAAGCAAAAATTGTATGGTATGTTTTGTATTTATAATGTTTATATTTTTTACTATTGCATATCTGTATGCAATACCGCATACTGCAGATATTAACAAACCTTATATTGTTTGTGATTAGTACTAAGATTTATACTACAAATAGTAATGTAAGATTCATACAATAAATTACCTTAGGCTAAGTTAGGTCTAGGCAAAAGCCAAATTGTAACTCTAGCCTAGCTGAGGCCTACCATAGCCTGTGTTTTAGATTAACCTCAGCCTACTATGTTGAAGAGGCATAGGCCTGCCTATTAATTTTCTTAGTATATTTTACTTTATAATATAAGCCTATGTTTCATGTATTTTCTTAGCAGGTGGCCTACATACTTCCTTAGTTTTCCCATTCAACTTAACACAATCCCATAATGAGAATCAACTGTAATTTATCATCCACAGGTTACTGGGCCTATATAGCATATGTATATTAATTATTAATTTTTGCCATTTTTATTATTCTTTTTCTCTGAAATATCACTTACAGTATTCTTGTCTGTCTCTTTGCAGACAAGGTTGTCATTGTGGCTATTATTAGTGTTACATGTCATTTGTGCTATTATTATTTGTATTATTACATTATTATTACCAGTATTATTTGCAGACTGTTATATATTAGCTAAACGGGCCATTATTTAATCTCGCATTTATATGTCCATCAAAGTTGTTACGGGTAAAAATCCCCTTTGCATTTACAAATAATTGTTGCATATAGTTATTAATTGTTGTCAATAAAATACAAAATTCATATTGATGATTTTATAATCAGTCCTTCCCTTTTATTAAAATTAATTTTTGCGCCGCAGTGCTGGATGCCAATCTAGCATTTGGGCGCTGGTGACCCTGGCATTTAGTTAATTATCTACGTAAACTTGTAAAGGTCTATAATAATAATAAAATTTACTCTTACATGTTTGAATTCTACAGTTTACATCCTGACAAGCTAGAGCATCATTAGGGATAGATATATTACTTAGCAATACACTAGACTTATTACAATACTGTTGTTTGTACTCATCATCAACTTTAGACCAGTCTAACTTCGCTTTACGTGTACCATTTACCTGTGATAGAATTGGAATACAATTAATGTCAAACTCAATAGGGGCATGTGGTCAGAACTAACATAGGAGTACAAAACTGCCATATTCAGAACTGCCTGATTTACATCAGGTGTACAAATACAATGATCCAACCATGAGGTGGTGTGCCAACTATCACTAACATAAGTAAAGCTATTACCAGGAAGACTACACATGGATGAAAGGGTCAAGTTATTATCTTTTAAGTGGTTGCTAAACAAAGAATTATCATTAAGCACATTAGCATTAAAGTCACCAATAATAGCTACACATGTCGTATCCAACTCATCAATAATACTGCTGACCTGCCCCAATTTAATGAAGTAATTTTCATTATCAACTGCCTGAAAAGGCATATAGATACACAGAATTACAAATATTTTATTGTCTACACAAATTTCCTTTCCAGTTAGCCAGTTCAAACCAAGTTTTAATTCACTAATATATTTCCCATACCCCAACCTCCATAGAATAGCTACCCCGCCAGGTGGGTGGCCTGCAAGGAGACCATCTTGTTTATCTCTGCTGGCCTCCCCTATTTTATGAAAGTTACTGGACAGGCTATTCAGACCCTTTAAGTCCTGTTTCCTGCAGACATAGGAAACAGCTTACCAATTATGATCCGCCTGTGTTTGCTGTTATTGTCTAAGCTTAGGCCTCTACAGTTACAAGAAATTACCTTGAATGTTGCAATTAGGAAGATGCAGGAGTTCTGCCAGCCATCTCTATATGTTGAATTCCACTTATAGCAGGCACAGCAGTTACAGTACTAGACTCAGTTGGATTTTCGTCCACAGTACGACGCATGATGTCTCCATAATTACCCTCTCCAGCAATTGCGAGAGGGGCTGCAGGCGTTTTTCTTCCCTTCTTCTCATAGAACCGCCGCACATATACCCGTTTCCGCCATACTGCTGGATCCATAAATACCTCTGGATCATCACAGACTGCTGTAATTTGAAAGGAACTGTACGTAGTCCATCTGGAGTCAATTTTCCTACATGTAACTTGAAGGTTCAATTTATCTTCCACAAATGCCTGCAGCTCCTCGGCCGTAAGATCAAGTCGACATCTCGAGACGAAAATGTTTGCAGTCTTCGTTGGTACAACCATCATACGATCTGTTTTGGCAGCCCCTATGATACCCCACCGTTCTCTGCCAGCCTTTGCCACAGGCTGACTCCCTCTAACCGGTGCATGAGTGGGACCAGACCCCATTGAGGGACCACGACCATTAGCTACTGCAGTGGTTGCAATTCTCGGAGGGGTCGCTCGCTTCCGGCCCTTCCTTACCACCATTGTCCAAGATGCCTCCCATCATGACCCCCGACTGCATTCCCAGCATTCCGATTCACCAAGGCCCCTTGTGGGGGTACCCTTTTAATTAACCTACCGGTATCATTATGAGCACATAACTCATGGATCCAATAGTAGGCTGAGCGGCAGAGGCTTCTGCACTCATGTATCTGGGAGTAGGCTGCACCCTGCCCCTCACAGGTCTTTGACCATCTAGAAGAAGAGGGAATTGCTCTTGCAGTGTTCCATCTCTGAGTGGGGTGTGTCTAGGTACTGGCGAAGGAGACTGAGAGAGCCCCTGTACCCTTGCTTTTTCATACTCTGATGGGACCCTCACAGAGGTGGGGCTTGGTAATGTTGGTGGGAAAGACTGCACCCTCCACCTTTCTAGTGCCTCCACCCGGGAAGCAGTGTCAGTACATACTTCTACCAAACCACTGCAAGTTGAGGCTTGATTATCCATCGACCCTCTCAGGAGAACCAACCTCTCTTGCACCTTCCGGATAGATGCAAGTAGCGAACATGCATCCATATTTTCCATTGACACCCGGGGCAAATTAGCCAAATCTTGGGCTACAAACACTAGGGTATCAGTACCCTTCTGCTGAGCCATTCTAATAATGTCTTCAATATTTTGAGCACTCTTTTTAGGGCCCTGCCTTTTAATTAACCTACCCGTATCATTATTAACACAGTTAGAAAATCTAGAAGAGGAAGAACCATTGTTGTCCCAAGGCGATATGATGACTAAGCTGATTGATGCAGCATTGCTTGTATATATTAAGTTAAGGTGTATATATATCCATCTCATAATTGTAAGGTTAGTGAAAAATTAACTTAATTTAGAGCTAGCATTTTTGGGCTCTTGTGGCATCATTGTTTGGCCAATCTGGTGGCATCATTTTGGGGCGCTGCGCGTCCTTTTTACTCGTTTGTGGAACGTCGTACTTAAAGGGTGTGGTCTTATAGAGAGCTCTCTTGCAATTCAGTTTGGTTGTTTAGATACAAGATTGTTGCATCGTGCAATAGTCCAGGTTGTGTTGTTGTTGCAAGGTTGAGAAAGAAGACCATAAATAGTGCCCCTTTTGTTTTTATCTTAAATTCATACAACTGAGGAGTGAGGCCTAAGGTAGGCCCACATCGAGTCAGCAACCCTGAGGTAGGACCTAATAGGATCTCAAATCCGTAAGTTTTAATTTTAGCCTAACTTGGGCTGTAGGATGAACTGGCCCTTTAGAACTTGGCCGTTCACGGCTTAGCTGGGATTTTGAACCCAACAAATAAATAAATAACATGGTCCTTCGAGCCGGATTCTAGCCCAAGACTGAGTCAGTGACTATTTTTCGGCAAAGTTCTGATTGTGCAAATTGTAGCCCAAGTTAGGCCTAGACGGGATGAGCATTATTGAATTAAGGTCCCAGGGTAGAAAGTTTGGTCGCCCAATTGCAAAACTTGGCCACTCGTCTGTCGTTGTTTTTGGCCTACATTTTTACCGGTTTGGTTAAATTTGGTTTATTATTGAATTAAGGTCCCAGGGTAGAAAGTTTGGTCGCCCAATTGCGAAACTTGGCCACTCGTCTGTCGTTGTTTTTGGCCTACATTTTACCTGTTTGGTTAAATTTGGTTTATTATTCTTAGGCGAAGGTTGCAGACTTCGGTGCACCAGTTACTTGGGTGGAAAAATTGGTATTCCATACTGGTGGTTGGTTAGTACCCCACCTAGCAATTCAGTTTATTTGAAAAAAGAAAAATTTACGTTTGATCAGTTTGGTTAAGTATTTCTGCCAATTCAGCTCATTTGGCATTGAGCCCAATTGTTGTTTGCATTGAAGATGAGTGCATCTGAATTGAACAAGTTTAAAAAAAGGAGAAGCGCCTACAAAGGTCTAATAACAAAGGTCATTGCCACAATAGATTCTGCCATAGAGCAAGAGGATTTAAGATTAGTGACTGCGCAGCTTTCCATATTAGAAACTAAAAAGGTTGCTCTAAGTGAAGTAAATGTTAAAATTGAGGCTCTTATAGAAGAGGATGAAATAGAAAATAACATAATTTATTTTGAAGAGATTATTGATGATATAATTAAAGTAGGCCACCGAGCAAAAGAGTTTAGCAGCTCATTACAGTTAGAGACCAGGTCTAATAATGAAACACAACACTCAACAAATGATGTTTGTGAAGTGAAGGTTAACAGATCTGCAGTTCAATTACCGAGGCTTGTACTGAAAACATTTTCTGGGAGTATTCAGGAATGGCAAGGATGGGCAGACAGTTTTCAATCAGCAGTTCATTCTAGTCAAGTGTTAAGTGCGGTGGAGAAGTTTAATTATTTGCAGTCCCTTTGGAATGGGAGGCAGAAAAGACAATAGCAGGATTAGCATTAACAGAGGCTAATTATAATGTGGCTTGGGATATATTAAAGAAACGGTTTGGTAAGCCAGAGATCTTAATTAAAAGCCACCTCCGTGAACTTTTAGCTATACCTCCTGTTAATAATCCTAATAGTGTCAAGGAGTTACGGCAGTTATATGATGAATTTGAAGTTAGAACTAGGTCCGTGGACAACTTGGGTGTAGGAATGGAAAGGTATGGTATAATGTTGGTTACTATACTGGAGTCTAAATTGCATAGCTCAATTTTGCTTGAATTAAGTAGGGGACACTCTACAGAACATGCGTACATCCCCCTTGCATGTTAAGTCTTTTAGGCACAGAATTAGCAAGACGAGAGGGAATTGAGTTTGCACAGTGGGATGTTAAACAAGGGGACAAAGGCAGGCACAGCACCAAAGTTTCTACAAAAATGAATAGCCCAGGTACAGTGTCAGCTCTACGTGCCTCCTCTGAGAATAAATTAAAGGGAATCAAGGAATGCATATTTTGTGAAGGCAACCACAAGTCATATAAATGTGAGGTGGCTGAGGCTTTACCCTTTGAGGAGAGAAAGGACAGGGTAACTAAGTCCACAGCATGTTTTAAATGTTTTTTGAAAGGTCACAGAGCAAGGTTTTGTAAGTTTAAAATTTTGTGCAAAAAATGTCATGGTAGGCATCAGCCATTATTGTGTGAAAACACTCCTAGTAGGCCTACCCGAGAAGTAGAGACATCAGTGGCACATGCCACTGCTATGAAAGGGAGTAAAAGTAAAGGGGGATTATTGCAAACAACTGCAGCCTTATTAATTGGGAATGATGGAGAAGCTACTGTAAGAGTGTTGTTTGATAGTGGTAGCCAGTGTAGCTTTATTAAGACCAGAATTTCCAGAAAATTGAAGTTTAAAGAACTTAAGAGGGAAAATTAAGAATTTCTGGGTTTGGGGGTTCCGTTCAAAACCGAACCAAATTTAAGAAGGTAGAAGTTCTGGTTAAGGGGTTGTTACCGCAAAGTCCCTCTATCAAGGTCCAAGCTGTAGAGATTGAGGAACTTTGTGCTCCAGTCACTACTTGTTTAGATATGGCATGTGTCCAAGAATTGCAAGTTAAAGGAATTAATTTGGGCAATAATAAGTTTGAAGGAACAGAAGATATTAGTCTTTTGATTGGAGCTGACTATTATTGGGACTTCATCACTGGTAATATTGTCCGTACATCTCAAGGCCCGGTAGCTATTGAAAGTAAGCTAGGCTGGATGCTACATGGTAGCTATTGCAATGAAATAGAAATTAAGGCTCTTTTTGTTAAGATTGAGGAGAACAGCCATGGTTTGGAAAGGCATTTGAAAGCGTTTTGGGAACTTGAATCCATTGGCATAAAGGACAAACAGGCAAGTATAGTGAACAATGATGTTTTAGAGCAATTTGAAAAAGGGATTGGGTTTAGAGATGGTTGCTATGAAGTTGGCCTCCCTTGGAAGGATTCTTGCAAACCTGGTTCAAACCTTCAGCTAGCTAATCGGAGGTTGGAGACTTCATTGTACAGGCTAAGAAAAAATGAGGAGTTGTTAATTGAATACAATGAGGCCATCCTAAGCTATGTAAGGGAGGGCTATGCTGAAAGGGTGCAAGGTGAGCTGGTGAGCCAGGAGGCACATTATCTGCCACACCATGCAGTGGTACGGCGAGACAAAACTACCACCAAACTGAGGGTAGTTTTTGATGGCTCAGCCAAGAACAAAGGTGGTGTGTCCTTGAATGACTGTTTGGATGCTGGCCAAATTTAAATGCAGATTTATTTTCCTTGTTACTGAGATTCAGGTTTGGTAGAGTAGCATTGACTGCAGATGTGAAGCAAGCCTTTTTGCGGATAAAGTTAAAACCAGAGGACAGAGATGCAGTAAGGTATCTGTGGGTGGATACGAAAGACTTGTTGGAAAATGAACCTAAGGTTCAAGCATATAGAATGAAATCAGTGTTGTTTGGCCTCAGCTCTAGTCCATTTCTGTTGGCAGCTACTATGCAGTACCATTTTAAAAAATATTCTGAAGTCTATCCAAACACTATTGAACACATAAGGAAAAATTTTTATGTTGATGATTTGCTGTGTTCCGTGGATAATACAGAAATGACTAAACATATATTCATGGAGGCTAGAGCTATAATGAGGGAGGCTGGCATGGAGCTTAGAAAATGGCAGACCAATCATTCTCAATTACAACAGTTTATGAGTCAGTCCTGTGTAGTACCTGATGCAGTAGAAAGTATTGAGGATTCTGGTATTAAGGAGTTGTGGGCAATAGACGCAAAGGTGCTAGGCATTGTTTGGCAGCAAGATGATGATTTGTTTACCTTCAATGGGAAATCTTTAGTAGAGCTGGCTGAGAATGAGACAAGGTGGACAAAACGTACAGCTCTTAGTTTGGCTTCAAAGGTCTTTGATCCTCTTGGATTCCTGGCTCCATTTGTGATAAAGTAAAAAATTTGGTTTCAGAGCCTCTGGGAAATTGGACTTGGTTGGGACCAAGAGTTACCTGATCATATGGTGGTAAGGTGGAAATATTGGTTCAAAGAATTGGCACATCTTGGAGACATTGAAATCCCAAGATGGTACTTTGGAGAGTTGAACAATAATCCAGACAATTTGGAGCTGCACATCTTTTGTGATGCAAGTGAGGAAGCCTATGCAACTTGTATTTATATTAGAGGCACATTGCAAGAGGAAGTAAGTTGCAGGTTGGTTGCTGCAAAGAGCAGAGTAGCACCTTTGAAAAGGCTTTCTGTTCCAAGGTTGGAATTGATGGGTGCAGTTATTGCTAGTCAGCTTGCAGTTACAGTGCAAAAGTCTTTGGCCCTCTATGAAATTCCAAGCTATTATTGGACAGACTCCACTATAGTTTGGCACTGGTTAAGAAGTCAGGCAAGGAAATGGAAACCATTTGTTGCCAATAGGGTGGAGGAAATTCAAGCGCACACAGATCCCAAGCAATGGAAGCATTGTCCAGGCACCCAAAACCCCGCTGATTTACCAACACGAGGAATTTCAGTGAAAGATCTTGCACAGTCAAGTTTGTGGTGGAATGGGCCAGAGTGGCTAAAACTTGGAAGTGAAAACTGGCCTTCTAATCAGCCTATTGTAGGAGAATGCCAGGCTGAAGAAGCATGGGTGAGTGAGGTGAGAAAATGCGCTGTGAACAGTTGTCAAGTTATGCAGCAGGACCCCATATTGAGGCTTGAGGACATTAGCAGTCTGAAAAGATTGTTAAGAGTGACAGCATGGGTATATAGATTTAACAACAATATTAAGGGAGAACCAAGAAGGGAAGGAATTCTGAACAGTAACGAGATTCAGCAAGCCAGGAAATACTGGGTGGTATATGTGCAGAAGGAAAAATTTGGTGAAGAGAGGGAATTGCTCACCAGCCATCCATTACAGGTTCTACCAACACATTCTGCTCTCAAGGGTTTGGATGTGTTTTTGGATCAGGATTTATTGAGAGTAGGAGGTAGACTACAGTTTTCTGGGCTTCCAGAGGAGAAAAGACATCCAATTTTGCTACCTTCTGGGGGCCACTTTGTGGACCTTTTGATCCTGGATACTCATCATAAGCTGTTACATGCTGGAGTTAGAGAAGTGATAATAGAGATCAGACAACAGTTTTGGATTCCCAAAATTAGACAAGTAGTAAAAAAGGTCTTGCATAAATGTGTCGTTTGCAAGCGTTGGAGTGCAAAGCCTTATTATGAAAAGGTGGCTCCACTTCCAAGAGAACGGTGTGTCTATACTGCCCCATTTGATGTAGTAGGAGTAGACTTCGCAGGTCCAGTCTATGTGTATGAGCAAGGGGAGTCTAAAAAAGGTTATATATGTCTTTTCACCTGTGCTACCACCAGAGCAATCCATTTGGAGTTGGTAAGCAACTTATGTAGTGATGTATTTCTTTTGGCCTTTAAAAGGTTTGTGAACAGAAGGGGTTTCCCAAATAAAATCATATCGGATAATGCAAAAACCTTCAAAAAGGCTGCAGAGGAACTCCAAGAAATTTGGTCCTTGCTAAAAGAGGAAGGATTCCAATCCTACTTTTCACACCAAGGGGTACAGTGGGAGTTTATTGTTGAGAGAGCACCATGGTGGGGAGGATTTTGGGAAAGGCTAGTGAGAAGTGTAAAGTGTCCATTAAAGAAACTTTTAGCTAATGCTCATTTGAGCAAAGAAGAATTCTGCACTGTTTTATGCGAAGTAGAAGCAATGGTGAACAGTAGGCCTATCACTTTTGTTTATAACAGTATGCAGGATGCGGAGCCATTGACACCAAATCATTTTCTTTGTGGTAAACGATTAACATCAAGCCCAGTGTGCCAGAAGACTTGCAGCCTATCCAGAGCACTCAAGGAGAGTTAACCAGACGGTTCAGGTACCTTGAAGAGCTACAAGATCAGTTATGGAAGAGGTGGCAGATGGAATACTTGCCAGAACTCAATTATTACCCATCAGGCAAGGTAAAGGGCTCCAATGCAAATTGTATCAAGGTGGGAGAAGTGGTAATGATTGGGGATGAAAGACCAAGGCAATGCTGGAAGCTTGGCATAATTGAAGAGTTGTTTGTTGGCAAGGACAATTTAGTTAGGTCTGCACTGGTAAAGACTTCAGGAGGAAAGTTAAAGAGACCTATACAAAAACTCTATGCTTTAGAAATCAGCAAAAACACAGATAGTCAAGATGAAACATTTGAGTTACAGCCTCATGGAGAAGGCTTGGCTAACCTTGCAGAAGGTAATGACAACAATGCCTCTTCGGTGGGGAGTGTTAGAAAATCTAGAAGAGGAAGAACCATTGTTGTCCCAAGGCGATATGATGACTAAGCTGATTGATGCAGCATTGCTTGTATATATTAAGTTAAGGTGTATACATATCCATCTCATAATTGGAAGGTTAGTGAAAAATTAACTTAATTTAGAGCTAGCATTTTTGGGCTCTTGAGGCATCATTGTTTGGCCACTCTGGTGGCATCATTTTGGGGCGCTGCGCGTCCTTTCTACTCGTTTGTGGAACGTCGTACTTAAAGGGTGTGGTCTTATAGAGAGCTCTCTTGCAATTCAGTTTGGTTGTTTAGATACAAGATTGTTGCATCGTGCAATAGTCCAGGTTGTGTTGTTGTTGCAAGGTTGAGAAAGAAGACCATAAATAGTGCCCCTTTTGTTTTTATCTTAAATTCATACAACTGAGGAGTGAGGCCTAAGGTAGGCCCACATCGAGTCAGCAACCCTGAGGTAGGACCTAATAGGATCTCAAATCCGTAAGTTTTAATTTTAGCCTAACTTGGGCTGTAGGATGAACTGGCCCTTTAGAACTTGGCCGTTCACGGCTCAGCTGGGATTTTGAACCCAACAAATAAATAAATAACACACATAACTCAAACATCAATTTTTTTGAGCGTTCAATTTTTTCATCATCATAAAAATCAACACATAGCTTGGTAATGGTTACTGGATACAGATAGTCAATCTTGTTGGCAATAAAGCATAGTAGCTCGTCCACCACTGCACCATCAATGCAATTATCAGTAGTTCCTGCCATTTCAAGTTGGCGTTCCTGGCGGCCGCCACTTGCCATATCTTCTCACTACATTCCTTGCCTTCACTTTTTTAAACGTGTTAACAACTTAGTACATAAATGGAGACATTATTACCTGCGTTACCTGTGTTAAAAGGATTCAGTTACGGTATTTTAAGTATTTATATAGTGTTTATGAAGCTAATCGTGAAAGTTAATTAATACTTTTCAGTACTTCTAAAGCGCGTAAGTTTGTAAATATATTTAAAGTAATAAAACTATTAATTTATTTGCTAGGTCTTTCGTTTCAGATTTCAAAGCGTTTATCCTGCCTTTGAAAAATATTTTGAGCAATTTATGCAGTTAAAATTCACTCGTTCATTCGTTCGTTCGTTTGTTCGTAAGATTAAAGGTCTCACGCGTTCGTTTGTTTGAATGCCCACTATTTCAAGGTCACTGCTTGCCACTCTTCGGACTATGAAGGTAGTGTCAAATGCCGCTAGAAAATTTGTAAGATATATGTATTATTATTAGTTAAGTATTATGGATCATCTGATGATACTGTAACTACGTAATCTTGGTACATTTACAAATTTTGTTGGATAAGTAACACAACGGTTCACTGGCTTTAAGCACTGTTAATTCTGATACGAAGAAGGAGCACGAAACTGACACGTCACTGGCGTTCAAGTGTATGAATCATACATACATACGTACAGAATCACTATAGTGAGTTATTCAACTCTGTACATAAGAACAATACTGTTAATTGTGATGCTGAACATCTAGTAGAATGCTATCCGGCTGATCTGGAGAAAGAGCTGGTAACAGAAGTTGTGCAGTTCGCTGCCCTAATGAAACTCACCGAAAGTGAAACAGAATCCCAGACGGAACGTGAAAACATATGCAACAGATTTTATCGGCATATGAACACAAACGAACTGAAAGGAACATTCCCAAACATGGAAATAGCAATGAGAATATACCTGTGTATGTTTGTCAGAACTGTTCCGGTGAACGTTCATTCTCGAAACTCAAACTGATCAAAAATTACCTTCGCTCCACAATGGGCCAGGAGCGCCTTTCGTCCCTGGCGCTGTTGAATATAGAGCATGAGGTGTTGCAGTCGGTGAGTTTCGAGGATACAATCACGCAGTTTTCCAAACAAAAAGCCAGGAAGCGTCCAATGTAATATTCATTACAAATCTACACTCTATCTACAGTACAGTAAGCTGTACAGTTTAGCTGTTTATTAAGTGCATTACAACTGTGTAGCTGTTTATTAAGTGCATTACAATAACTGTGTAGATGTTTATTAAGTGCATTACAACTGTGTAGCCTACTGGTGTAGCTGTGTACACTGTATGTGTACATAGTTAAGTTATAGTCTTCAATATCACATTAATAAGCCGGGTGCTACTATAGCGTGATTCCTACCTCGATTCGGCGGTCTACCTTTTAATTATAGCTTATTACCTTGTTTACTAATTGCTTGTTTACATTCCAATGTCCATCGCCCTTGACGATTGGTTAGGTTTAGTCATGATATTTTCGTTAGTTTTAACGAAAATATCGTGACTAAACCCAAAGGTGGGCAGTTGCGCCGCAAAAAGTTGCAGCGCAACTTGCGGCGCAACATTTTTGGTTGCGCTTGCGCTTGCGGCGCAACTTTTTGAAAAGGGTTGCGCTTGCGCGTGCGGCGCAACTATTTCAGCAGAGTTGCGGTTGCGGTTGCGGCGCTACAAAAAATGTTGCGCGTGCCCACCACTGCAGATATACGTTAAATGCAAAGGTGGGCAGTTGCGCCGCAAAAAGTTGCGGCGCAACATTTTTGGTTGCGCTTGCGCTTGCGGCGCAACTTTTTGAAAAGAGTTGCGCTTGCGCGTGCGGCGCAACTATTTCAGCAGAGTTGCGGTTGCGGTTGCGGCGCTACAAAAATTGTTGCGCATGCCCACCACTGACTAAACCTAACCAATCGTAAGTAGACCACATACTATAGTAGCACCGAAACTATTTTTTAAATAAATAAAATTGAATAATAAATAGCATTTTATATTTATTATATTTTCATTTATACCTTAGATAGGAATCACACTCTACAGTACTGTAGTTTCGAACCAAAACGGGTAGGAATCACCCTATAGTATCGAAGTCACCGGTAGGAATCACGCTATAGTAGCACCATAAGCCGAATGGCTTCCGCATGTGTGTTTTGTGTGTGTTAAAAAAATATATATCTGTTATGTGCATTGCAAAATATTGTCATTCATTAATACACTAAAATAATACATCCCGAGAAATAGTTTGCCCAAGGCCCCGCACACTGTAAATGCGCCCCTGGCAGAATCTATAGTGGCAATGACCTTTGTAATTTATACCTTTGTAGGCGCTTCTCCTTTTCCTAAACTTGTTCAATTCAGCTGCACTCATCTTCAATGCAAACAACAATTGGGCTCAATGCCAAATAAGTTGAATTGGCAAAAATACTTAACCAAACTGATCAAACTCAAATTTTGCTTTTTTCAAATAAACTGAATTGCTTGGTTGGGGTACTGACCAACCACCAGTATGGAACACCAAATTTTCCACTCAAGGAACTGGCGCAACCTTCGCCTCCGAAAAATAAACCAAAATTAACCAAACCGGTATGAATGTAGACCCAAAACAACGACAGACTAGCGGCCAAGTTTCGCAATTGGGCGACCAAACTTTCTACTCTGGGACCTTAACTCAATTATGCTCAACCCGTCCAGGCCTAACTTGGACTACAATTTGCACATTCAGAACTTTGCCGAAAAATAGTCACTGATTCATTCTTGGGCTAGAATCTGGTTCGAAGGACCATGTTATGTTTTATTTTATTGGGTTCACAATCCCAGTTGAGCCCTGAACGGCCAAGCTCTGAAGAGCCACACAGCCCAATTTAAGCTAGACTAAAACTTACAGACTTGGAGGTCCTATTAGGTCCTACCTCAGGGTTGCTGACTCGCTGTGGGCCTACCTTAGGCCTCAGTTGCATACAATTAAGATAAAAAACAAAAGGGGCACCATTTATAGTCTTCTTTCTAAATCTTGCAACAACAACACAACCTGCACCATTGTACGATGCAACAATCTTGTATCTAAACAACGAAACTGAATTACAAGAGAGCTCTCTATAAGACCACGCCCTGTAAGTGCCGCATTCAACAAACGAGTAGAAAAGACGCGCAGTGGCCCCCCCCCCCCCCCAAAAAGAAAATTATGCCACAAGAGTGCCAAACAATGATGCCACAAGAGCCCAAAAATGCTAGCTCTAAATTAAGTGAACTTTTCACTAACCTTACAATTATGAGATGGATATATATACACAGGTCCGGCGCCAGCCTATTTGGCGCCCTTAGCTTAGCAGGACTGCAGCTGGCGCCCCCACCCGCCTCCCACTTCACGATTGGGTTTGCCCACAAAGTAATCAAGGTACCATATTGAAGAAACTATTTGCCTTACACTGATCTATTTTAATTTGCTAATACATACATTTATTATAAAATTATAAAATCATTTCACAGTTCAAGAAAGTGTCATGACCAATCAAAACAGCGAGTAAAGCGAGGCATATGTAGTAACAAATCAGAACGCTCAAAAGTGCTAAAATATGCGTGCAAAAAGGACATATCTACTGTTTTTTCCAAGCAAGAAGGGCATATGTCACATAAAAACAGTTATTCGCTTATTGACGACTCCCGGAACTCATTAAGCCGTAAATAAGCCGAGTCGCTTATTGACGACTCCCGTCTGTGCGCGCAACATTTTTAAATCGCTTATTTACGACTCCCGTCCCTAAAGGGTTAAAGGTCGTGATAGTGAAAGTTCTATAATGACCCAATAAGATGAATAAGTTAATTATGTAAATATCAGTCAAGCTAAACTGGTGTACATACGTCGTACAACCTTTCATCATTTGTCTATGCTTCTCATTCCTTCATTATTTTTTTCATGTTGTTCTTACATAATACTATCAGACGTGCACAGGGCGGGAGGCGCTGGCGCCCCCCAGATCTTTGGCGCCCTTAGCATTTACTAACCTCGCCTAATGGAAGCGGCGGCCCTGTATATACACCTTAACTTAATATATACAAGCAATGCTGCATCACTCAGCTTAGTCATCATATCGCCTTGAGACAACAATGGCTCTTTCTCTTCTAGATTTTCTAACACACAGCATCACTGGTGCTTTGCCTTCCTTCCCGAAACTGTGCACACCATTTTGATACACTTTGTCGACTTAAAACATTCTCTCCATACACTTCAACAAGTTGGCGATAAATTTCTGCAACAGAAACAGTTTTCACGTTTAAAAAATCGAATCACAGCACGCACTTCGTCTGGGGACTACGTGCAGAGGAGAGCAGCCATTTTTAACTACGAGTAAACCACATCACAAACAGTGTTGCCACACATGCCTAACAAAATGTTGTATTACCAACAACATTATTGTACTATGTGTAATACACAGGTAAGAGGTAATTAACCTTGCTTATGTGTATTTTAATAATGCCACTCACAGCTACAACCGAACAGCTGCTAGTCTTTTTTGGAGAAATGACCGGTTCAAAAGTTATGTTTGTTATTGTAATTTTGTAAGGGATATAATGCCCGGTTAGGTCAACTGTATGCCCTTGATGATTGGTTAGGTTAAGTTGTGATATTTTCGTTAAAACTAACGAAAATATCACAACTTAACCTAATCAATAATCAAGGGCGTACAGTTGACCTAACCGGGCATTCAGTTGACCTAACCGGGCATTCAATTAACTAAACCGGACAGAAAAATAACGGTCGAAATCTATTCACACAAATACTTAGTGACATAAGCCAATATTACTAAAGAAGGTCATTATGCAGAAAACGACATGGCCGGAAGTTGAATTCAAAAATACATTTTTCTAGTGTATTTTGGTGTGCTCTGTTCAAATATGACCTTCATTTCTTGTGCAAATGAACAGAAATACGTGTTTGGGCCATGCAATGACAACTGTATTTCTGTTCATTTGCGCAAGAAATGAAGGTCATATTCAAACAAAGCACACCAAAATACACTTGAAAAATGTATTTTTGACTACATTTTATACAATAAAGCATAACCTACATGTTCATGTTACGAGATTTCGTAAACAACGCATTACCACAGGAAACGTGCAAAACACCTCAGAATTAACCAGAAAAGTTTGCTCTCGTCATTTTCGTTTAAACTAACGAAAATATCACGACATAACCTAACCAATCATCAAGGGCGTACAGTTGACCTAACCGGGCATTCAATTAACCTAACCAGGCATTCAGTTGACCTAACAGGGCATTCAATTAACCTAACAGGTTAATATTGGTTATTTCATCTAAATATCTTCTGATCTTTTCGTATTATCATCTAGGGCACATGACAAATCAAGTTCTCAAAATCGAAACCACACGAACGGCACGTCATAATTCTATCACAAACACCACCAAACTGAATCCAATTAGAAAAAAAAAATAGCCAGAACAGAAACCAACAAACTAATTAAGTCGCAGAGTAACATGACGTCATACCACCCCCGACTACAAATACACTAAATATTATATATATATATATATATATATTATATATATATTAGTGATGTAGCGGATGTCATTTTTTTCACATCCGCGGATGCGGATGAGGATGTTTGATTTCAACATCCGCGGATGCGGATGCGGATGTCTACATTTTCGTTATTTTTTAGGATATATTCGAGATTTGTTGTGTTTAACGTATATAATAAGTTATTATATAGAGATAGCTGTAGCTATAATGTAGTATAATTGATTAATTGTACAATAATTGCTGTACTTTTCCCTGAACATATAAAATAATAGCAAGCATCTAACTAATATAGAAATCAATTAGTGAATTCGTCTGCAAATAAATTCGTTATATTTTGTTGAGTTTCAGCCACAATTAGAAACCATAATTGTGTTACCCGACCTCTTTCCCCAACCTCCACCCTTATAGAAGAGATCTTTAATTAGCTTGATAACTATTTATATTAAGTTTAAAGTTTTATTAGGCATATTTATAAATGAGTAATTAAAATAAAGTAAACTAAGATGTTCATCGTTTAATATTCAAACTTAATTATAGGAAGGTTATGCTTAAGGAACATTAATTTTTCTGCCTTTTCTGCTGCCAGTCTGTTTCTCTTTTCATCATATATTAATCCAGCGCTGCTAAATAATCTCTCGCTTGGTACGCTTGTTGGAGGACGTGCTAAATGTTTCCTTGCAAGTTTACTCAAGTATGGATAGATATTCTGCGTATTTTTCCACCAACTAATAGGATTGTCACATGCAGCCAGGCGTTTTTCTTGGTGATAGCTCTCGATCATTTTTACTACATCTTTTGACATCGCGTAGGTCTCGTCATCGCTGCTTGACTCAAGAAACTGAGAGAGAGATTCTGTGATAGATTTGCTTGTTGAAGGTGTTGGTTCTGTCACTGAAACTTTTATTCTTTTGGTGGGTGGCGAAGCGACAGATTCAAGAGATTGAAGCTCTTCAACTGCTTTGCCAAGTGATGATTTAACTCGTTCTAATGTACTAGGTGAAAATAACTTAGCTTTGTAACGTGGATCTAAGTAGGTTGCAAGAGAGTAACTTCATACAAGAACAGCCTCTCGTCTTGTCGCTTGCATCACTTTTGCGCACAATGAACTAGTTCTATTAATATAGTAGAATTTGATAATTTCCGCTTATTAATGACGTTTTATCTCAACGGTCCACATCCGCACGACATCCGCAGTCCAAAGTGCGGATGCAGATGCGAGAAAATGTGCGGATGTTCCGCGGATGCGGATGCGGATGTGACCTACATCACTAACATATATATATATATATATATATATATATATATATATATCAGTGGCGATTTCTTAATGAATGCAACGCATGCAATGCATGTGTTAAATATGTTCTCTTTTCAGATCTAAGTAAGGATTATAATTGACAAAAATAATTTTCAGAAACTAAAAATAGTCTAAGGCTTCAATCACGCATGTACTGGCTATTGGGCGGTGTAAACAAAATTATGTCTTATTTCATTAGACAATTAAGAACATTTTTCTGTACACAGATCGAAATACTTGTAGCTAAAGCATTCACTAATTCAGTCTGGGTACAGAAAAATGTTCTTAATTGTCTAGTGAAATAAGACATGATTTTGTTTACACCGCCTTGCCTTGGGCAATTTTTTAAGGAGACTTCTCACTATCCATAAGATATTTTTTTTGAGCCTCATAGCTAAATTCAAAAGGCAATATGTTTTAAAATATGCTTAGAAAATTTACTTAATATTTTTACTAAAAATAATTAAAAAGCTTTGTTCTGATTTTTTTAATTAATGAAAATAATACGGCATGCATTCAGTTTTATAGGTGCATTCACCAAAAAGTAACATCTGGCAATTCTGACAAGGCTTCTTTCCAGTACCACCGCCGCAAGCATCCACTTGTGTTCGGTGTTCCCTTTTGTGCTTTAATTATTTTGGATAATCAGTTAAATAAATTATAGCATTGTAGTGCCCATAATGACTGACGATGTGTTTAATCAATTGAAGACTAGAAGATTTTACTCACTCTCTTTTGATGAGAAAAAGCGCATATTGAATAATGGCAGACCGATTCCACATTTGAATTTAAGCAAAGAAAATAAAGGCTTCACTAGGAAATTTAATCCTAAGCTGTATGATGATGTTCCCTGGTTATGTGGAAATATTTCAAATAACAAATTGTACTGTTGGTCGTGTTTCCTATTTTCAAGAGATAACTCTGTGTGGAATTCTGTTAGTCGTGGATACGACGATTTAAACAATTTACATACTGCAATTTCTCGCCATGAAAAATCTCTTGCTCACATAAATGCATTTGTTGATCTTAAAACATTTGGAAAGTCAGAAAGAATTGATTTAATACTCGACAAGCAGAAATCAGTTGCCATTTCCAGACATAACGAAGAAGTTAATAAGAATCGAGAAATTTTGAAACGTTTGATTAGGATAACATGTTTTTTAGGTATGCAAGAATTAGCATTTCGCGGTCACAATGAAGAAGAAAACGCTGACAATAGGGGTAACTATATTGAATTGGTATTTTGTATGGGAGAATTCGATGAAAAGCTTCAAAACCATTTAAAAACTGCGACTGTTTTTAAGGGAACATCATCTGCTATTCAGAATGACATAATTCAATCTATTAGTGCAGTTATGTTAGAACAAATAAAACGTGAGCTTATCGACTGCATGTATGTGGCGATTTTATTAGATGAAACATCTGATGTCAGCTGTTTTTCTCAACTCTCTACTGTTGTTCGTTATGTTAATAAACATGGAGAGATTTGTGAACGATTTATAAAATTCAATGACGTCAGCAATGATAGAAGTGCAGGAGCGATTTCTGATTTATCTATAAGGCAACTAGGTGAACTGGGCTGTTTGAAAAAATTAGTTGCTCAAACCTACGACGGTGCTGCTGTTATGGGGAGCGATCTTAATGGAGTACAAACAAAGATTAGAGAAACTGTACCAGAGGCTATTTTTCTTCACTGCTACGCCCATAAACTTAACCTTGTTTTATCCCAAGCTGTCGCTGAAATTTCCGAATGTAATAATTTTTTTTCAGTATTAGGAAGTTTGTCATCATTTTTCAGCAGTTCAACTAAGCGAACTTCAATGCTTGACAAAGTTGTTGGAAAGCGTTTCCCTAAACTGGCTCCAACGCGGTGGAACTATTCATCTCGTCTAGTTGAAAGAGTTAAGGAAAATAAGAAGATATAATAGATCTTTTAAAAAGCATTCTTGAAAACCCAAAGAAATTTGATGAAAAAACAAAAAATAGTGCACGCGGATTGCTTGCTGGTATCGATACTTTCGATTTTAATTTTTTATTAGAAGTATTTTCTTCAATTTTTCCTTTTACTGAATATCTATTTAATGTGCTGCAAACAAAATCTATGGATATTGTGTATAGCTCAATCACCGTTGAAAGCACTATGAAAAAAATCAAACAAATAAGGGATACAAAATTTGCAGATATGTGGGACTTGATAACAGAAAGATGTGGTGAACCTGTATGTAAAAGGAAACAGAGTCTTTCTCCACAAGAGAAGTATAGTCAACTATTTCATGAAATATTCGATAATATACTTCTTCAAATGAAAGAGCGTTTCAGTTCAATGGAAAAATTGGAATTCATTGAGCTTTTAGATTGCAAAAAATTTGAGTTCTATGATGTTACTTTCCCAGAGAGAGCTTTTGAATCTTTGAAAAGAAGCTACAATTCATTTTTGTTTCCTCGTCTCCGTTCTGAATTGTGTGTTTTATATTCGCACAAATCTTTTGCCAAAAAGAATGTTGCTGAGCTCCTAAAATATCTACTGGAAAGCGAAATGCACAAAGGTCTTAAGGAAATATATAAATTGACGAATTTGATTCTAACTATACCAATATCGACAGCAAGTGTTGAGCGATCATTTTCTGCGCTTAAAAGAATTAAAAGTTATTTACGGAGTTCCCAAAGTGAAGAAAGGCTATCTAATCTTGCCTTAATTTCAATTGAAAAAAATTTCCTCAAGAAGCTTATGGAGAATCGAGAGTACTTTTACAATTTGGTCATCGAAGAATTTTGCAGGAAAACTAGGAGAGCAGAATTTCAATTCAAATAATGCTTCACAATTATTTAAGGTAAATTTTAAATTTGTATCTTTTTCTTTAGATCAATTCGGTAACTACTATATATAAATATGTCTAATTTTTTGTTCGCATATTTAAGCCTAACATTAAATGAACTTTCCTTCAAAGAGGTCCCCAAAAGTTTGTAAAACACCTTTAACTTGCTAAGTTCTATGTAAACAATATGCAAAGTTTGGGCAAGAGGGTTAGGCGGATGTTTTTCTTCCATTCCATAACATTGCATGCCTGAACAAAAATGTCACGAGTCGCCACTGATATATATATATATATATATATATTAATGTACCGAAAATCATATTTCTTTTCATTTGCACAGGAAATGAAGGTTATATTTGAACAGAGCACAGCAAAATACACTAGAAAAATGTATTTTTGAGTTCAACTTCCGGCCATGTCATTTTCTGCATAATGACCCTAAAGAATACAATAACTCTTGTATTAGTTTTCAGTTGTATTGTTATAGTTTTTGACCTAATATAAAATTACAATAACAAATATAACTTTTGAACCGCTCATTTCTCCAAATAACGACTTACAGTTTTTAAATCAGCATAAAAATCTACATTAAATATCTTATTTTCAACAATATCGGAAACAGTACATGAAACAGAAAGATCCCAGCTGCTCGCTAACTGAAACAGATTTCCGCGTAGGGTTCAAAATGTCAGAAGTCCAACCCTGTATATGTTTCCGGTGAACATTTGTGGTAATCGAACGTACCTAGAATTGCTTGTAAACAAAAAGTTCAAATTATTTTTTACTGAAACCAATTAGATTAAGGCTTGGTTATACAATTTACACCCTGATTGTGTAGCCAACAAACTGAATAGTCCACTTTTCTTACAGTAAGTGCAGGGTCTAAGTGTTACATCAAAGGGCCTGGCTTTGCCTGGCTTAGGCTGGGCCCAATTAGGCCTCGGCCCACATACCTATCTATTTGTAACTTCTTTCGATTGTTAATTACGATTTTGGGTAATTATTCGTTTTTTGACCCAGTCTCCTTTTATAATGAGAGCAAACTTTTCTGATCAATTTTGAGGTGTTCTGCACGAATCTGCCATCCGTTTCCTGTGCAAATGCGTAGTTTTCGAGATATCGTCATCTCGAAAACCCTCAGGGTGAGACCCTAGAGAGAGGGAAACTGCAAGCAAAAAGGGCACCAAAAGAGAGAAAACAAGAACAGGAAATAGACACTAAGACCTTCAACAAAGTGAACAACCCCACTGTACACAGTCACCAAAAAGCCAAAAGTGAAACCAAGAGGCCAGTATGCAAGTATTACAGGAGGGGCTTGTGTAAATATGGACTTAAGGGAAGAGAATGCCCATTTGCTCACCCACCACTGCAAAAAATGTATACACAATGGGAATGGCATTTCTGGATGTAGATCCAATGCAAGATGTCCCTATTTTCATCCTCAAATTTGCCAGAGCTCAGAGCTCATGGTGGGAAAGAAGTTGTTTTAAAGAGAACTGCAATCTGGCCCACCTGAAGGGAACAATCCGATTGCAACCACATCAAACTCAATGGAGAGAATACCAGGATAGTGACCCTGCTATCCATCAGCACTATTTGGCCCAAGGGATGCAAGAAAACCCAAGACCAAATACCATTCCTGCACCCAGATCTTATGCTGATGTAGTGGGTCCAGGTAAGCCCACTGGTGAAAATAGTACAGCAAGCAACCATGAAACCCCATTGGGGTTTTATCACCTCATGAAACAAATACAAGACATTCAAAGCTCACTTGGGCTCCTCATATAAAAGCAAATGAGAATCCTAGCAGGAACCCTACAAATGCTCTATATGTGGGAGATGAAACAAATGACTCCAGAAATGTATCAGTAATTTACTTAAACATCCAGGACCTTTACCCAAACTCAAACCATACCAAAGTACCTTACCTAAAGAGCCTAGTGGAAAACTACTAGCACAGTTATAGCCCTCACCGAAACACACCTGAACCCCATGATGAGTAGTGAAATTGCAATCAAAGGGTACACCACCCATAGATGTGATAGAGAAGACCGTCTAAATGGTGGTGTCCTGATGTACATCCCTGAAAACATTCAAAGTGAACTGCTCATGGCATACTCAAATAGAGCCTGTGAACTCCTAATCATCATGCTCAGCATAAATAAAGAAGACAATACTAGTGAATATCTATAGCCCTCCAGATAGCTCCCATCTAGAGCTCACTGAAGTCCTGGAAAAAATCAGGTAATGCCCAGCTATTGTAGACTCAACAAGAGACTTAATCATTACAGGAGACTTTAATCTCCCAAATTGCTCCTGGAACCAATATGGTAGTATGAAATCAGGGACAAAAAGGTCCAAATCAAAAAACCTGAATGAGTTTATGGAAAAACTGCTTCTCGTACAACATGTCCACTGCCTAACTAGAAAAAATAATATCCTAGATTTAGACAAATAATGTAACTACAATTGACCACATTGTCTTAACACCAACTATACACTCCGACCACAATGTCATGCACATATTCACAAACTTGTCTCCACAAATGTAAGCAAGACCCATGCCAAACGAACTTGCCATACTCTGACCTAAACCTGCACAAGTCAGACTGGACATCAATAAATAACTGTCTGGGAGAAATAAACTGGGAAGATGAATTAGAAAACCTAGAACCAGAAGAATGCTGGAGTAGAATACAATACCTGCTAGCATCAGCATTATACAAGCACACACCAAAGAAAAACGATAGTGCAAAGAAGCACTGGACAAAAGAACAGATACAGAAGGACACTTATGAGAAAGAGAACAAAGCTATCTAAACAACTGACAAAGCAATTAAGTGATACAAGACATAGTAACATCCGGAATCAGATACTGATGTTAGAACTTAAAATAAAGGAGTTGACCATAAGAGAGAATATTGATAATGAACACAAAGCTATTGGCACTATAAAGGAAAATAGCAAATTCTTCTTTAGGTATGCTAAACGCAAAGCAGTTATCAAAATGAGCATTGGCCCATTGCTTGCTAAAGATGGACTAACTCTCACATCTAATACACAGGAAATGGCAAACATTCTACAATCTTAATATGCTTTAAGCTGGACTACCCCTGTAGTAGCAAAGAAAATAAAAACTACAGCTTTTTTGATAGAGAAGAAAATGACCAAGACAGACCATTATTGGAAGATATACAAATAACCACTAGAGATATACAACAGGCAATAACAGAGCTACTGGGGAGTTCAGTCCCTGGTCCAGATGGAATTGGAGCCAAGATTCTTAAGGAATGCAAATATACTTTATCTCTGCCTTTGAAAATCCTATGGAGATCCTCACTAGACACCAGTAGAATACCATCAATCATGAAACAAGCAAATATTACCCCAATCTACAAAGGAGGCAAAAGAAAGGAAGCCAAGAACTATAGATCCATATCCTTGACTTCCCATATTTTAAAAATATTTGAGAAAGTCCTGAAAATGCACATTGTCAGTTTTATAGAAAATGAACACCTCTTAGAAGACTTTCAACATGGCTTCAGACACAAGAGATCCTGCCTTACTGAACTTATAGACCATTGCAATACAATCCTACAATATTTGGGAGAAAACCACAATGTTGATGTCATCTATCTAGACTTTGCAAAAGCTTTTGACAAGGTTGACCATGGTATATTATTCCATAAACTAAAAGAACTTGGTATTTGTGGAAAAATAGGAAAATGGATCCATGCCTTTCTCTCTGACAGAAAACAAATAATTGTAAATGGAGCAAGATCTATAGAAAAAGAAGTGATTAGTGGAGTGCCGCAAGGTACAGTACTGGGACCAATTCTATTCATTATAATGCTAAACAATATAAACTGTAACCTAGGAAGCTCTCTCCTGTCATTCGCAGATGATACCAGAATACTAAGACCAATTACAGAAAAAGAAGACTGTGTAGAGCTACAAAAAGATCTACAAACTATATATGCATGGGCAGATGCAAATATGGCCTTCAATGAAGACAAATTTGAACTAATTAAGTATGGACCAAATAAATACCTGAAAGAACAATTCAACTACACTGGACCCACAGGAAAAGATATTGTACAAACTGATCATGTCAGGGATCTAGGGATTATATTATCTGAAGATGCAACATTCAACAGGCATATTGACAAAGTAACCTCATCATGCAAACAACTAATAGGATATATACTGAGGACATTCAGAACTAGGGACAGTATGACCATGCTTACCCTGTGGAAATCACTTGTCCTTCCACGCATTGACTACTGCTCTCAATTATGGTTTCCCCACAAACAGAATGAATTGCAGAAAATTGAGGGCCTACAAAGAACCTTTACCTCGTATATTAAACAACCTGATGGGTAACAGGTGAGTAAAAACAAATTAAACTACTGGGATAGGCTCAGAGACCTCAACCTTTATTCCATTGAGAGAAGGTTTGAGAGGTACATCCTAATCTACACCTGGAAAATTCTAGAAGGGCTTTTAGTTGCCCCCAATACTGAACCAATTGTGCCTACCTTAACAAGAACTGGCAGAATGTGTAAAAAATATCACCTCCCACCAAACAGTCTGAGAAGGATTCAAACCCTTCAATATAATAGTATCTCTAGGCAGGGTTCTCGCCTGTTTAACTCCTTGCCTCAGTACCTTAGAGATATAAGTGCAGTTCCAGTACTTAGATACTTTTAAAAAATACTTGGACATGTTTTTAGCCAACATACCCGACCAACCCACAGTGCCAGGGTATTCCTCTGCCAGACCAGCACCCACAAATTCAATAGGGGACCAAATTGTATGGCAGGAGCAAGAGAAAAGAAGGGTGGCAACTCCGTCATGGCCCCGCCTCAGGAGGCGTTGAGCGGACTTCGTGGGAGCAGCGCACCCTTGAGGCAGAAGCGCTTTAAGGTAAATTTAAGGTAAGGTATGTATTTGCACAGGAAATGGATGGCAGATTCGTGCAAAACACCTCAAAATCGACAAGAGAAGTTTGCATTTGTGCTAAATACAACCTAACCTAACCTACTGTAACTTAACCTAACCTAACCAGTCACCTTATTTACAAAAAGATTTTCAGTTAATGGACTCGCTGCCTAGTTTGATAACTTTCTCAGCATAATAATGTGAAAAATATTTTTGCAAATAAATATTTAGGAAGCGGAGGTTTTTATTCACCGAAAAGTTGCAATGTTCCAGCCACATACCCTTAAAGATAGAAACAGTAAATCCACACACACACTTATTTTTTTGATTTTTTTTACGGCACCTAAACATCTTCGAGTCTTGTCTTAAAATACAGGCAGTATTATATTTAGGGCAAATCAGGGATGTCAGAATTATGCCGTGATTGGAAAAAACATCTAAACTTTTATCGGATCAATCCCAGAATAGGCACCTGAAATCATTTTTAGGTGCTTAATCTGGGATTGAGGCAAAACACAGGTGCTTAATCTGGGATTGAGGAGAAAAAAATATAAATAGTTTTTAGAGATATAATTTCATTATTTTTATCAATATTTGAAAAAATCAACCCTAACCTAACCTATATCTATACCAATTTATGTGACAAGATAGATTTGCTTCAGATGGATTCAGAAACATTCGGGCTCATATTGCAGGAATTTATAATATCTAAAATTTTTCTTTATTCATTAAACCACTTTAAACCTTTTATAACTTTGCCTTTATTACATTTGTAATAAACTTTGTATAAACAATAAATTTTGTAATCATCAGGTTTTTTTTATTTAATTCCTTGCAAGGTGCCTATTCTGGGATTGAGGTTGAACGCAGGTGCTTCATCTGGGATTGAGGTACATCAGGTGCCTATTCTGGAATTGACCCCTTTTATCTTCATCAAGGCCAACAAGGCAGATTAGGTCTTCAAAATCGAGTTCACAAGATTGACACATCATGGTTCTAGAACAAAAATCACCAAACTAACGAGTAACAGAAAGAAGTAGGCAAAATCAAGAAAAAGTAGCCAAAAATAAACAAAGTAACCTATAGTTGAATGAAAATCTCCAAAAAAGGTAGCCAAAATAAACAAATTAACCGAAATTTATATACATACATATCAGGGATGGGTTCAAGTACTGGTGGCAGTACTTGTGGACAAGTACAAGTACTAAAGGAAAATTCAAGTACCAGTACAGAGTTTTTGCATAATACTTAAGTCCAAGTCCAATTACATAATGATATACTTAAGTACAATTACAAGTACATTTTTATAGGTAGTTTAATAAAAATCTTTAAATCAGATCTACATACTCGTAAGTTTATTTCAAATTAAACAATTAAGGAATTAATAATGGTAATGAATAATGATTAATTTATTGATTAATATTTATCCATAACTGAATACTGGTATCCAAGTTTGAATGAAAATAATAAAACACCACTGTTTGCTCAGTGCATTCCGTGCTCTGTAATAATTCTGAAAATAAAGAAAATATTCTCATTGGTCAGCAGTTATACAATACAGTACTGGTACTCAGAATAAAAGGAAGGAAACAATTGAGCAGTTTGGTTTGCAATAGCAGGCTGCAAATTAGTGTAACTGACATGGGACATACTTTGATAATTAAGTGAGGGACTTATCATTACATTTTACAAACATTACACATTCAAAATTCTTGTCTGTAAGCCGACATCTGCCAATTTTAATAAATAATAATTTATAATAATATAAATAATTTATCAACAATGAAAATATAATTGCAATAAAATAATTACTTTGTTGACATTAAATAAACATTTAATTTTGTTTACATGCAACATGTACTTTGAAAGTACTTGATTTTTCAAGTACTTATGGGCTAAGTACAAGTACATTGACTATTTAAATCCCAAGTACCAGTACAAGTACACAAAATTTTGCACTTAAGTACTTGTACTTGAACCCAAGCCTGATACATATTAGAAAGTAGAAAATATTTTTTTTATAAAGTATATTTTATACAAATTTGCACAAGATAATATATATATTTCCTTATTCAGTTTTGATTGGTTATTCAATATATATTGCTGTTATAGCTGGGTGTGACTGGGTCAGAAAATGAATAATAACCCGATTTTGATTTGAACACTTTCTAATTGTATCCTTCTTGTCTCTGAATAGGCTAGGCGGTAGAATCACAGTTTAGCATCATAAAATTTTTTTGTTGAGAATCACAGCTTAGTGTCATAAAAAATTTGGTAATGGTTCAGAATAGGGGTGCCACCTCAATTTTTGTTTTTTCCACCAAAACATGCTAAAACCATTGGTTTCCAGTTGTTTAGGATGAATGTGACCATTGCCATTACAGTAAATTATTGCTTGAAGTGATTTCACCCCCCCAACCCCTAATACAATCTGGGGGACCACCATGGGAACCAGGGGTTTTGGGTGGGGGAACACAGCACAAGCAATAATGTACTGTAATAGCAATGGTCAGATTTATCCTAAACAACAGGAAACCAATGGTTTTAGCATGTTTTGGAGGAAAAAACATGTGTCATGAAACATCAAAAACCATGAGAAAAACCTAGGTTTCATGGAAAACCTAACCTAACTAACCTAAAAAATATAAAACCCTATACCGATCAATTTGTGATATGTGATCTTTACAGGGGCGAAGCCCCCATACCCCCTGAGACCTAAATTATACAAATTGGACACTACATTTAAAGGGAGAACACCGTGCGAGCTCTACTAGCATCACCAGTCACCACACATCTGTCACAGACTGAAGCCATTTTCAAACTGAAGTGAATGAATGATACGATAGGTTGCCAACCAGGGTTGTGGAGTCGGTCCAAAATTTTCCGACTCCGACTCCGACTCCACACATTGTAAAAATTCGACTCCGACTCCAACTCCACACATTGTAAAAAATCTAAAAATCCGACTCCGACTCCTCACATTTTAAATATACGACTCCGACTCCTCTAGTGTTTCACTCTATAATTATCATAATAATAAGACATTTCATCACCACCACATGAATCGTCAGGTTACTTTCTAGGATAAGGGAACATTCAAATATTAAGAAGGATATTGACTTGTAGATATTATCATATTAAGGGATTTTTATTTTTTCCAATAATATATATATATATATATATATATATATATATATATATCAAAGCTATTGACTTCTCCTTAGGGAACCGGAGCTTACAGATGAAAAGAAGGATCAACACAACGGCAAACATTTTCATTTATTTGTACATCAGACGTTTCGACAAATCTTTTGTCATCATCAGTGAGTTAAGTCTTAAAACCTTAAAACAAAATTGAAAAGTGAAAGTTACATCAATACAATATTAAGACCATTAAAATTAAAACCTTAAAGCAAAATGAAAATTGCATCAATACAAAATTAAAAATATTTAAATTTCATCACTATAAAAACTAAAATTAAATTAAATTTCATCACTATAAAAACTAAAATTAAATTACCTCAATAGGTAAATACACAATGTTTACATCCACCTCCATACTTGGCAAAGTCTAAGTGAACACTAGGTGGTCAGAGGATTAGGAAGGGTATATCTGTGAAACATGGTTGGTTGTCAAAAGAGTCGTAATTTGTAGGATGAGCTATTATTATTAAGGGAGGGTTTGTTTCTATAGATGTACAAAGATTCTAAAATTCGGAGTTCTGTAAGGTTATTGGATCTAGTTAAAATTTCAAACTGAGTTTTGTGAAGGGGATGGTCGTTTTCATCACTGTGGTTTCTAATTGCGGATTGTGGAGGGCTACTGAGGGGACGGTTGGTACGGACTGACAAGCCCAAATGTTGAGAAAGGCGCACCTCCAGTTGGAGTTGAGTGCTGCCAATATACGCAGCCTTACAGCTGTCGCACGTGTATTTGTAAACAACATTGGGGCATACAGTTTTGGGGAATTCATCTTTGAACTTTAAAAATTTGATAATTTAAGTGGGTTGACGAAGGCGAATCTAAAATTTATTTGGGGATAACTAGACTTGAGTAGTTTGGACAATTCACCTCGAATACGCAATGATAAATAACCATAAAAAGGTAATTTAATATATCTGGTTTCTTTTTGTACTGTAGTTACGGGGAGTTTAGTATCAAAAGTGTTATTTAAAAATTTCTTTAATTGGTTATCGAATAGATGAGAAGGGTAGTAATTGTTAATAAAGTACTGTTTTAAAAATTTAAATTCTTCGTTTAACGAAAAGTAATCCGAACAAATACGGTAACTTCTTGTTAATAATGTTACTATAGCACTAATCTTATATTTATAAAACATACAACTTAAATAATTGGTTCCCAAGCCAGTAAAAGTTTGTTTCCGAAATAGTGAAGTATGGAACTTATTATGGGCCCGTTTAACTAAAACATCCAGGAAAGGTAAACTATTATTTGTTTCATTTTCACACGTGTACTTAATATTACTATGTTGTTTATTAAGATAATCAAGAAAAAGTTTTACGTGTGAAGGATGGTTAAATATTAAGAAAGTGTCATCCACGTATCTTCTGTAATATATGGGTTTAAAACTACTAGGACAATTTTTCAACCAAATTTCTTCGTAATGGCAAAGAAATGCATTTGCTAGTGTTGGGCTTAACGGGGAACCCATAGCTACCCCATCAATTTGGCTGTAAAGGTTGCTATTAAATAAGAAAAGATTATCAAAACACACTATTTCGAGAAGGTTTTTAAATTGAGTCTGAGTGAGGCCATTAATAAGAGTATTATCAGTAGTGAATAACTTATTTAGTATGATATTTAATGTTTCTTTTAACGGGACATTAGTAAACAATGATGAGACATCAAAACTGGCCATAGTAAGAGAATCGGCATGATTGATCTCTTTTATCTCTTTAGCAAAATCAAACGAGTTGTTTCAAAACTCACCTTTAATGATTATTCTATTAACAACTCGTTTGATTTTGCTAAAGAGATAAAAGAGATCAATCATGCCGATTCTCTTACTATGGCCAGTTTTGATGTCTCATCATTGTTTACTAATGTCCCGTTAAAAGAAACATTAAATATCATACTAAATAAGTTATTCAC
Source organism: Bathynomus jamesi (assembly GCA_023014485.1). Taxonomy (NCBI): domain Eukaryota; kingdom Metazoa; phylum Arthropoda; class Malacostraca; order Isopoda; family Cirolanidae; genus Bathynomus; species Bathynomus jamesi. Next base: position 653,627 of record JAJOZX010000872.1, on the reverse strand, counting down.
TACTGATAATACTCTTATTAATGGCCTCACTCAGACTCAATTTAAAAACCTTCTCGAAATAGTGTGTTTTGATAATCTTTTCTTATTTAATAGCAACCTTTACAGCCAAATTGATGGGGTAGCTATGGGTTCCCCGTTAAGCCCAACACTAGCAAATGCATTTCTTTGCCATTACGAAGAAATTTGGTTGAAAAATTGTCCTAGTAGTTTTAAACCCATATATTACAGAAGATACGTGGATGACACTTTCTTAATATTTAACCATCCTTCACACGTAAAACTTTTTCTTGATTATCTTAATAAACAACATAGTAATATTAAGTACACGTGTGAAAACGAAACAAATAATAGTTTACCTTTCCTGGATGTTTTAGTTAAACGGGCCCATAATAAGTTCCATACTTCACTATTTCGGAAACAAACTTTTACTGGCTTGGGAACCAATTATTTAAGTTGTATGTTTTATAAATATAAGATTAGTGCTATAGTAACATTATTAACAAGAAGTTACCGTATTTGTTCGGATTACTTTTCGTTAAACGAAGAATTTAAATTTTTAAAACAGTACTTTATTAACAATTACTACCCTTCTCATCTATTCGATAACCAATTAAAGAAATTTTTAAATAACACTTTTGATACTAAACTCCCCGTAACTACAGTACAAAAAGAAACCAGATATATTAAATTACCTTTTTATGGTTATTTATCATTGCGTATTCGAGGTGAATTGTCCAAACTACTCAAGTCTAGTTATCCCCAAATAAATTTTAGATTCGCCTTCGTCAACCCACTTAAATTATCAAATTTTTTAAAGTTCAAAGATGAATTCCCCAAAACTGTATGCCCCAATGTTGTTTACAAATACACGTGCGACAGCTGTAAGGCTGCGTATATTGGCAGCACTCAACTCCAACTGGAGGTGCGCCTTTCTCAACATTTGGGCTTGTCAGTCCGTACCAACCGTCCCCTCAGTAGCCCTCCACAATCCGCAATTAGAAACCACAGTGATGAAAACGACCATCCCTTCACAAAACTCAGTTTGAAATTTTAACTAGATCCAATAACCTTACAGAACTCCGAATTTTAGAATCTTTGTAATCTATAGAAACAAACCCTCCCTTAATAATAATAGCTCATCCTACAAATTACGACTCTTTTGACAACCAACCATGTTTCACAGATATACCCTTCCTAATCCTCTGACCACCTAGTGTTCACTTAGACTTTGCCAAGTATGGAGGTGGATGTAAACATTGTGTATTTACCTATTGAGGTAATTTAATTTTAGTTTTTATAGTGATGAAATTTAATTTAATTTTAGTTTTTATAGTGATGAAATTTAAATGTTTTTAATTTTGTATTGATGCAATTTTCATTTTGCTTTAAGGTTTTAATTTTAATGGTCTTAATATTGTATTGATGTAACTTTCACTTTTCAATTTTGTTTTAAGGTTTTAAGACTTAACTCACTGATGATGACAAAAGATTTGTCGAAACGTCTGATGTACAAATAAATGAAAATGTTTGCCGTTGTGTTGATCCTTCTTTTCATATATATATATATATATATATATAAATGAAAAAGATTCTCTTAAACATAATTAAGGTCTAACCAGTAGTAGTCCTACTTAAAATTGAATAACCCTTCTTAACCTAGTGGCTATAACCAGGGTTGTGGAGTCGGTCCAAAATTTTCCGACTCCGACTCCACACATTGTAAAAATTCGACTCCGACTCCACCCTGAAACGTGCGACTCCACGACTCCGACTCCACAACCCTGTTGCCAACTCAAAATTTCCTAGATTCATACCCAAAAATATACGTTTTTCATAATTTTCTAACTTCGTTTTTTTGACAATGCGACACATGCAATCAACGTATTTTAATGAGAGAAACAACTTTGTCTTTATGGTATTTTTCGAAATTTTGCTTAATTAAGTGGTGCCCGTATTCTGAACCATTACCCAGTTTTAGCTCCTCTTTCCAAATGTGCAATTGAAATTTGTTGCAAATGAATATTAAAAAAGTTGTGGTTAATATTTGGCTGGACATGGGGGGGTTAATATTTGGCTGGACATGGGGGCTAACGAGAAATGAGAGGTTGTGTTTCACTAGCACTATTTTTCATGCTCTTTACGATGGTACTAATAATTTTTTGTGCTAGTGCGCGGTTATAAAATTCATTTAATATATAATTTTTACATGGAGACTGTGTGTGTATGTATGTATGTTAGTGCTCCGTGTGTTTGTATGTACGGTAATGCGTTTCATGGATGTATCACTTGTTTTCAGATTGTCGGTGTCCGGCGAATTTGTCTACAACAATTTGTCTGAAGATACAATTCATCTACAACAATTAGTCTACAGATACAATTTAACTACAATAATTTGTCTACAGATACAATTTGTCTAGAGAAACTATTACTAATATTATTTAAAAAAATGACGATTGGTTAGGTTGTCGTGATATTTTTGTGTTTTAACAGTAAACTAATGAAAATATCATGACTTAACCTAACCAATCGTCAAGGGTGTACTAACTTTTTATTTAAATTATTATTTTTTTTTTTTTAAATAATAATAGTAATAGTTTCTCTAGACAAATTGTATCTGTAGACAAATTATTGTAGATAAATTGTATCTGTAGACAAATTATTGTAGATAAATTGTATCTGTAGACAAATTATTGTAGATAAATTGTATCTGTAGACATTATTGTAGATAAATTGTATCTGTAGACATTATTGTAGATAAATTATCTGTAGACAAATTATTGTAGATAAATTGTATCTGTAGACTAATTGTTATAGATAAATTGTATCTGTAGACTAATTGTTATAGATAAATTGTATCTGTAGACTAATTGTTATAGATAAATTGTATCTGTAGACTAATTGTTATAGATAAATTGTATCTGTAGACTAATTGTTATAGATAAATTGTATCTGTAGACTGTTATAGATAAATTGTATCTGTAGACTAATTGTTATAGATAAATTGTATCTGTAGACTAATTGTTATAGATAAATTGTATCTGTAGACTAATTGTTATAGATAAATTGTATCTGTAGACTAATTGTTATAGATAAATTGTATCTGTAGACTAATTGTTATAGATAAATTGTATCTGTAGACTAATTGTTATAGATAAGTTGTATCTGTAGAATATTGTTATAGATAAATTGTATCTGTAGACTAATTGTTATAGATAAATTGTATCTGTAGACTAATTGTTATAGATAAATTGTATCTGTAGACTAATTGTTATAGATAAATTGTATCTGTAGACTAATTGTTATAGATAAATTGTATCTGTAGACTAATTGTTATAGATAAATTGTTGTAGACAAATTCGCCTAAAAGCCAGATTGTCACATGGCTGGATTGGGCCAATTAGACACTTTTTGCGACATGCGCCATAGGAATTTCCTTTGCTTCACGCAGTTTGAGGACAATGGCTGAAGCTAGTGAAGATTTTGAATGTGATAGTTGCGAGATTGAGTATTACCACGCCATTTCTAAATACAGTTGGCCCTCCGTATCCACGGATTCAACCAACCGCGGATCAAAAATATTAATAAAAAAAAATTCCAGAAAGTTCCAAAAAGCAAAACTTGAATTTGCTTCGTGCCGAGCACTACGCTGAATCCATGCAAATGAAGTGATGTGTAGGCATACCCTGCTGTAGCCTCGCCATTTCACAGATCCTCAGTCTCTCTCCAGCACTCGTTGTTTGAGCATTGTTCGCTACTTGTGTTGTGTATTTATAATTATATTTTCTATATGTACTTGTATTTTAAATATTCTGTGTTTTATTCTATGTATTTCTCTTTCAGGTCATTAAACGAAAGCAATCTGTAAGTGTTGAAAGAAAGAAAATGTTACGTTGTTGCTGACGTGTACTATGTAGTTAGGCCTACGATGGTTGCGTCTGTACTGAACATGTACAGACTTTTTTCTTGTCATTATTCCCTAAACAATACAGTATAACAACTATTTACATAGCATTTATATTGTATTAGGTATTATAAGTAATCTAGAGATGATTTAAAGTATACGGGAGGATGTGCGTAGGTTATATGCAAATACTACGCCATTTTATATAAGGGACTTGAGCATCCACAGATTTTGGTATCCGCAGGGGGTCCTGGAACCAATCCCCCGCAGATACTGAGGGACGACTGTATTTTGAAAATAACAAAGCAATGGTGGATTGTTTTAAATGCCACAGAGTTCTGCCCGCTTGTGTGCAATGCCCGAAATGTAACAAATCCTGTTCTTATCACGGACCAACATATATACTATTGTCACTGATCAGGTTAGGGTAGGTTAGTTAATTTAGTTAGGTTAGCTAGTTTTTTTTATCAGAATTACATTTTCCTGGTGTAGTTTTCTCTGCTTTGTTGGAATTTGACACACATTTCTTGTGCAAATGAGTAGAAATACTCCGTATTTTGGAATGGAAAAAAGTTTCTATTCATTTGCACAAGAAATGGGTATCAGATTCGAACAAAGCAGAGAAAACTACACTAGAAAAATGTAATTTTGATAAAAAATGTAGCTAGCCCCTGTGTCCAGCCAAATATTTACCAAAGTTGCAGCTACTTAAAGTTTTCAGTACCATTTTGCGTCTGGCAGCATTGCATAGGTAGTTTTTAGTTCCAGTGTATTGTGAATCATGTCACGTGAAGGTCCAATGTATTGTGAATCATGTCGTGTGAAGGTCCAATATATTGTGAATCATGTCGTGTGAAGGTCCAATATATTGTGAATCATGTCGTGTGAAGGTCTAGTGTATTGTGAATCATGTCGTGTGAAAGTCTAGTGTATTGTGAATCATGTCGTGTGAAGGTCTAGTGTATTGTGAATCATGTCGTGTGAAGGTCTAGTATATTGTGAATCATGTCGTGTGAAGGTCTATATTGTGAATCATGTCGTGTGAAGGTCTAGTGTATTGTGAATCATGTCGTGTGAAGGTCTATGTATTGTGAATCATGTCGTGTGAAGGTCTAGTATATTGTGAATCATGTCGTGTGAAGGTCTAGTGTATTGTGAATCATGTTGTGTGAAGGTCCAGTGTATTGTGAATCATGTTGTGTGAAGGTCCAGTGTATTGTGAATCATGTTGTGTGAAGGTTCAGTGTATTGTGAATCATGTTGTGTGAAAGTTCAGTGTATTGTGAATCATGTCGTGCGTGCAAAGGTTGTCTATTGTGAATCATGTCAGGTAATTATGTTGCAAATGACTTGACCTGAAGTTGAAATAAAAAATATATTTTTCAAGTGTATTTTGGTGTGCTCTGTTCAAATATGACCATTTCTTGTGCAAATGAACAGAAATACGTGTTTGGGCCATGCAATGACAACTGTATTTCTGTTCATTTGCACAAGAAATAAAGGTCATATTTGAACAAAGCACACCAAAATACACTTGAAAAATGTATTTTTGACTACATTTTATACAATAAAGCATAACCTAATATGTTCATGTTATGAGATTTCATAAATGATGCAGTACCATAGGAAACGTGCAAAACACCTCAAAATTAACCAGAAAAGTTTGGGTACTTACGTATTAATGGGGGACCACCACATATTGATGATTGGTTAGGTTAAGTTGTAATATTTTCGTTAGTTGAAAATTTCTAATATGTACATCATATTTTTTAAATAGCAATATTTTAAAAAATATTTACAATGATTTATATTTCAAATATTTACAATGATTAATACATGTTGCACATTAGATTTTCATCATGAATAAGCCTAAAAAAATTAATTTTTTTCAGAAAATTGTTAAAAAAATATTTTTAAAAATATTGCTATTTAAAAAATGTATTAGAAATTTTCAACTAATAAAAATAGTACAACTTAACCAATCATCAATATGTGGTGGCCCCCCATTAATACGTAAGTACCAAAGTTTGCTCTTGTCATTTTTGTTTAAACTAATGAAAATATCACAACTTAACCTAACCAGTCATCAAGGGTGTACAGTTGACCTAACTGGGCATTCAATTAACCTAACAGGTTAATATTGGTTATTTCGCCTAAATATTTTCTGATATTTTCATATCATCATCTAGGGCACATGACAAATCAAGTTCTCAAAGTCGAAACCACACGAACAGCATGTCATAATTCTATGACAAACACCACCAAACTGAATCCAATTAGAAAAAAAAAAATAGCCAGAACAGAAACCAACAAACTAATTAAGTCACTGAGTAACATGATGTCATATCACCCCAGACTACAAATACACTAAATATATATATATTTATATTATTATTATTTTCTACAATAGTTTGCACAAAAAATGAGTGAAAAATTTGAATAAAGCAACTAAGACTACCTCATACAAAGTTATTTTCATTTACAGGTCCAGCCCATGTCATTTAAAACGTATTAATCTCATGCCATGTGAAGGTTCAGTGTATTGTGAATCATGTTGCGTGAAGGTCCAGTGTATTGTGAATCATGTTGTGTGAAGGTCCAGTGTATTGTGAATCATGTGTGAAGGTCCAGTATATTGTGAATTGTGTCATGTGAAGGTCCAGTGTATTGTGAATTGTGTCATGTGAAGGTCCAGTGTATTGTGAATCGTGCCACATGAAGGTCCAGTGTATTGTGAATCGTGTCGCATGAAGGTTGAGAGATTGCACAAACATTTAGAAAGTCGCTAAAACTACGCTAGAAACAAAAAATAGAAGTGGGGGTCACTAGTTGGGTGTTAACAACAATTTTACCCTTGCTCCTGCCATACAATTTGGTCCACTGTTGAATTTGTCAGTGCTGGTCTGGCAGAGAAATACCCTGGCACTATGGGTTGGTTGGGTATGTTGGCTGAAAACATGTCGAAATGTTTTTTAAAAAACCTATATAATTAACATAAACAAGTAATTTGAAAGTGTGTTGGAGTGCTGTTTATTTTTGGTTGGTTGAATAATTTGGAATGCCAAAATAATTTTTTTACGATGCTATACTGTGATTCTCTAAGAAATTTTTACAATGTTAAACTATGATTCTACTGGATAGGCCTGTTGTGTTAGGAGTCCTCAACTCAGCTTGGGCTTTTTGCCTAGGCTGAGTTCTGGGGATTACAGCACATGGCAGATTTGCCTAGTTCTGATATGGCTGCCAGTTCGGATCTTGAGATGCTGAAAAGTAAAAGTTGCCATGAATCTAATTCAGAGGAGGATGTCTCTCTTACCCCATCCATTATTCAAGTGCTCTCCCTCTTTACATTTGACCCTACTTAAGGTTATGAGTAGAGTAGTGGATGGGCCTACTGATGCTGATTTGGCTGGTGAAATGTTTCCTCCCAGTCTCATCTCCAGGTACTGGGCAATGTTGGGCCTAGCTAGGCTCCTCCTAATAGGTCTATGACCCATATAGATTCAGAGCTCTCAGACCCAGTGAAAGCTTCCTTTTTACATGGGATTACTCCTAAGAATCAAGATACAGTGGGCCCTCATTGTTCATGATGCTCTCTGTTCGTAATTTCACAAATTTGTGATGACCCATTTTACTACCATATTTCGGTAAATTTGTGACTGACTCCGCAAATTTGTGATTTTGTCACATAGCATCTGCAACACTGCCCATGCAGGTTGATACAAGCTCAGCCATGCTGTCTTTCACTGAGTGAGGTTGTGTCATTTTGTGCTCTTCAATGCCAGTGTACTATATTTAGTGTGTTATTTAGTTGTTTATAAAATATTATTGCTTTATATTACATACAGTAAAAAGTTTTATTTACATAAAATATCATTGTTTATGTAATATTACAGTAACATTATTAGTGTTTGATCAATGCAAATTATTGTTTAATATACAGGGTGTCCCATAAGTCCAGCATCATAGGAGAAATTCATATTTTTCTATTTCTACAAACCATAATTCATATTTTTCTCTTTCTACAGACCATAATGTCTGTGAGCAAGGAAGAACGAATCCAGATAATTCTACTCATAGGAAATCAGAGTCAAAGAGAGGCTGCTGCTGAATTTAACAGACTGCATCCAGACCCCGAGCCAATAACACAAAGTTGTGTTAGCAGACTTGTTGCAAAGTCTCTCTGACTCTGATTTCCTATGAGTAGAATTATCTGGATTTGTTCTTCCTTGCTCACAGACATTATGGCCTGTAGAAAGAGAAAAATATGAATTATGGTTTGTAGAAATAGAAAAATATGAATTTCTCCTATGATGCCAGACTTATGCAACACCCTGTATATTACTTTAATATATTCTGTGCAGTTTTACAAAATTTGGCATTTTAAGGACATTTTAGACTGCTATCCTTGAGTTTTTGGAACCAATTAGCCACTTTACACTGAAAATGGATCTCATTATTCGCGATTTCATAATTCATGACATTTTTCTCAGTCATGAACAATGAGGGTCCACTGTATCTCTTTTGCATCAAGACCTTTGGCTTTTAGCATAGCACTAAGGGATTTGCCTTTCCATGGGTTGGGTATGCAGGCACCAGTCTTCCAGAGATGCTCTGGCACAGTGCAAATAAAAATCACCTCTGCCCTTCCCTCCAAGTTTTTGGAAACTCCCTGAAAGTTGGGCCCATGGGAGGTGGATTGCTCTTTGGTTAATGACACCCATATTGTACATGGTGTTATAGAACCTATAGATCTGTCCCGAGGAAGATCTACTAGCTATTAAGGATGAGTTAATTAATAATGGTCATCTAGTAGCAAATGTCAGTAGACTCACAAAAAGAATAGGTTCTACATATGTTCCAGTTCAATAGGTTAGTCTCTTTCAATGCTCAAGTTCTTCCAGCAAAGATCTTATATCTTATATACCATATAGAGTTTGTTAGTTTATTCCACATCCGATTCAATGTTTTAAGGTTGTCTTGTCGGTCAAAAACAGTGAGATGTGTTTACTGTTCTGTAAGTCATGTTGTCTCCTCTTGTCCAAAGACTACTAAAATTTGTGCCAATTGTTCAGGTCCCCATATGGCTAGTTTCAGTGGCTGCTCCTACTTTAGAACTGCACAAAAAATAGAGAGGCTCAAATTTGTATCTAATCTCTCTCATAGTGAAGCTAGATCTGTTTTTCGAAATCGAGACCCTAATGTAGCCTCAGAAAGAACATTTACAAGTAATGACTTCCCTGTTCTACCAAAACCTATTGTGTCAAGAGGAGACTCAAGGCTTGGATGTGGTGAATCCCTCTTCCCCCCCTCAAAATCTTTGGAGTGGGGTTGGGAGGGGGAGACCTGGCTCAACTGTGGCAATGTCTAGATAGTTGTCTTTTGTCCAGGATTAAACTTTAAAACTGATTTTGGGTGGTTGCATACAAAACTATGACTGCTACTGGACAATTTATACAAATTGTACCGATGTGCACATGACCAAAATTTGAACTCAGTGATCTATCTCAGGTTCTGGACATGATAGAAAGACAATTTAAAAACTTTATGATGTATTTTTTACCTCTGAAGCAGATTAAAACATTTGCAAAGGGCTGCAGGCTCAATATTGCATCAAAAAATTCCTATTTATATTATTTTTTGGCCAAAAATTGCAATTTTCATTATTACACATTCATATGGCACAGAGGGTATAACACACATTCAATCTATTATGAAACAAAGTAATAAAAAATAATCATCTAAACAGCTTCAGAATATTGTATCTTTGTATTGAACACTTTCATCAGTTTTCTTGATTTTATCTTTTGTTGAATAATGCCATCACGACGTTCAAATCCTACCACAGTTGAGGAAGCCTCTTACAAGTTTAATGTGCCTCTCTACAGCATGATTATGACAAGGGCTGGTTGAGCTTCAGTGCTTCCTTTCTTATGTTTACAACTTCTTCATTGGTTAGAGATGCTATGATAGAGGGCTCATGAATGTCAGGTGAATTTAAGTTTATCATTTTGAGATACCCTCAAGCTTCATTATCAATTTTAGGCACCATGAATCTCCTAACACTATCATCTCTCACAACACTCAAGTCAGGCTGTAACTCTGAGACTTCACTATTTATCCTCATTTGAATCAGTTATCAGGTCACCACCTTTGAAGTCATTGTCTATCACTGTTTCAACTGATTCATTCCCTCTGACCAAAAGTACCTTGTTAACTGCGATGTTGCAGATTTGTGGGTCTGAATCAGCAAGCATGGCAATTAATACATTCTCAGGGTGAGCAGCATAGTATGCATTTCAGCAGAAGGTTTTTAGGACTATCCCTCTGGCTTCCTTGTGAAGAAATTTCAGGATCCTTCAAATGGAGCATATAAAAGTTCTTAGCACCCATCATCTGTGCATTGATACTCCTCCTTGATCTAGAACCAACTTAGAAAATAGACCAAGATACAAAACTCTGCAAATGTGACCAGAACTTTGTAAGGCTTCCTTTGAGATGTATAAAATCTGAGGATTCTACATGCCAGAGTCAACCACCTTGAATGACAGATTGGTCCAACTTCAAGGAGCTCCTGTAAGCATAATACTGATCAGTGCTGAGGTCCTCCAGTACTTCATTAGGAATAACTGGAAATTTTGAATTCCTAATTGGCTTGAATGAAATTCCATCCCACTGAGATAAATTTCCACCAAGTTCAACCCCTATCTTTCCTGAAAATGAGTCTGGGCTCTTTGTTGTTCCATCCAGAGTAACAAAGATGTGACAAAAGGGGAGTTCATTACAGTGTAGTAGGCAAAGGTCTACTAAGCAGTTCTTCCAGGCATCTGATAGCTCCACCATTTGAATCAGTCATTATATTAGTCCCATCAGATCCTATTATGGTAAGTTTGGTTTGTAATTCAGTTGATTATGATACAAGATAGTTTACCAAAGACGCAAAAATAAAATTTTATAATTTGTAGCACAATCATTTCAAGAAACCCAGATTTTCAGTGGCCATTAATCAAAAGTTTTTTAATTTATATAGATCAAACTCACTGGTTCTTTTCTTTTGTTTGCTCCTGCTCTACTCCTCTCCTTTTGTATCTGATATCTGCCGATGTAAGGCATTCCTTAAAATCAATGTATCATCCTATTCTAGATGTTTTCTGGTCCTCATAGAAAGCATAGTCTCTTCTTCTGTCATTTTGAGTTGATACAAATGTTCCAAATCTCTTCTCCGATTTGAGTCCTCACAGAAGATGTCAAACAACTTGGAAGTTTTTACAATGAAGGAAGAAAGATCACTCCAGAACTTGTTACCACATTTCTTTTTTGGATATCTATCACACCTACAAAATTACCAAGACTTTAATGTTTGTGAATGCAAATTTCAATTATAAACCCTAAGTTAAGTTCTAGTCAAAACAGAATTTATTACCGATCATTCTAATGATTTGCAAATCACTGAATCACATGATTGTTAATAAAATTATTGTTAACAAATAAATGTAACTACAAAATTTACAAAAGTATGACATATTTTAAATCTTTTTATAAGGGACTGAAAATTTGAGTCTTACCTCGAAAATTCTTTGACTAGGTCCTGAATCTTGCTGGTGACACTGGGGTGTGAAACTGGATAGACATTGCACCAAATCCAGTGTTCAATCAGACTTAGTGCAACCGTATCAGCTGCTTGTCTGGTTGTCCAGTTCTCTTCTGCCATTACACATTGGATAACATCTTTAACAAGAGGAAGCTTTTCATTAGGGAAGGAGTCTGTGCTTGAAAATCTGTGACCTCCATCAAGAATTTTAACTGTCACTGCATCTTAACATCTTACTATACAGTATTTTTTGGCAATAAGGTTATCAAAATACATGTATTTATCCATTCTATAAATTCAACCTGAAAAGAAAAATATAAAATATAATTTCAAATAAACAATATTTGGAGAAAAAGGGCTGAAAAATTGCATTTTTTAAACAAAAATGATGAAATATGGATTTTTGTATGCATTATTGAGCCTGCAGCCTTCTGCAAATGTTTTAATCTGCTTCAGAGGTAAAAAATACACCATAAATAGTTTTTAAATTGTCTTTTTATCATGTCCAGAACCTGAGATAGGTCACTGGGTTCAAATTTCAGTTGCCCGCACATACAATTTGTATAAATTGACTGGTAGCAGTCAGTTTTGTATGTAACCACCCAAAATCAGTTTCAAAATTTAATCCTGGACAAAAGACAACTATCTAGACCCCCTCAATTTTGATCCTGGCACTTTTGATTTTTTCACTCCACCCTAGAACTTCCTCTGTACATATTAAATTTATTGAAATTTTGGTATTCCCACCAATCTTTTATCATTTGGTGGGGCAACGTACTATCCAAATGTTTTGGTTCCTCTTGCAGGGTGAGGCAAAGCTCTTTGCTCTCTCCTCTGCTGTTTAATGTGTATATTGATGGATTGATTGCAACAGTCGAATGTTGTATATAGGTAACGCAAGGATAAATAACTTAGTTTATGCCAGGGGTGGCCAACCCTGCGGCATGTGTGGCTATTTCTACTGGCACATGGCTAATAAAGAATTAGCTGTGAGTGATTGTAATGAACAGCCAAATTTTGAAAAATTTATTTTATAATTTATGGATACTAAAATATTCAAGTTCACACATTCCACAATTTCAAGTCAAATAGTGGCATACCACAGAAAAAGGTTGACCACCACTGGTCTTTGCCAATGATAGGTAGGGTGTGACCGTTGCCCTCCAAAAATCAAGAAATGGTCCTACAATGCTGTTCAAAGTTTTAGTGTTGTGTATTTATCTAGGAAACACCCCTGTAAATTTTCTTGGAGATCGGTGCATGTTTGAGCTAGCACTGTTGTACCAGCAAGTATTGCTATTTAAGCTTATGAACTTCATAAATAAGTGTGAAAATAGCACATTTTATCAGATTTTAATTTCCGGGTCTGGAACGCTGACCCACAAGTTTTCCACGTATTATTTTATTGCATTTAATTTTAATGATGCTCTTTTCTTTTCCCTTGACAGTGATGATTTGATGTTGTGAATAGAGAATTTAATCATGGATACACGGCAAGATGATGAGTATGTCAGAATGTTATTGGGCACCGTACCCCGAGAAGAAGAAAAGGAAATAAAGGGCTGCAAACTGCCAACTAATAGGCAGGTCTTACTATGTCTGTTAGCAAACCTTTGGGATATGCATTGGGACCAGGCTTTATCTGCCACCATTGACAATGTGCTTTTGCATTACCAGAAGGCGAATGTCCCGACCATTACAGGCAGGAACAATATTGGCTGAGTGATTAAAACTTACTATGACAAAGACTACATGATGCTTATGAAAAAGAATGAGGATAGAAGACGGGCTGATGATCCTGGAATTATGAAGTTTAAATCAGAATTGAGCCTGACGATGAAATTTTATAAGAACACAGTGTTGAAAGACATGGCGGCTGCGAAAAAGGGGAAAACTCAGGCCGAACAAGATGCCATCGATACTGACATACTCTTTATGAAAAGCATGCTAAGTGACAGAGTAGCTACCTACTCTGGGGTAAACAAAGTACTCACAGAAAAGGTTCAGAAGCGACAGAAAAGGCAGATGCGAGAAGAGAAGCGACAAGAGAGAGAGCAATGTGATCATGCTGAGAATGTACAGGCTGATATTGATTCACCTATTAGCTCTGATGAGGACGATGACATTGATGAGGCCAGCACTGCTGAACCAAAGAGAAAACATCGGAGAACAGTGAAAGAGGGAGTTTCAATTTTTGTGCCCCATGATATTCTGAAGTCGGCAGAACTTGTTTCATGCAGTGTTTGAAACAACATCTCGCCGACCCAGCTGAGTGCAATTGTGTACTCCCTTGTATCTGCATGTGGTGGAGATACATCAAAGCTGAGTCTAAATGCAAGGACAGCCCACCGATACCGAGCTTCCATCGTGTCAGAAATAAGTTTAAAAATCATGGATGAATGGCAACCATCAGACAAAGTACTGGTGCACTGGGATGGTAAACTTATGGACACGCTGGATTCCAAAGGCACTGATGACCACCTGCCCATTCTTGTGTCTGGTGTCAATGGCACAAAGCTTCTTGGAGTCCCACCTCTTCCGCATTTGACTCAAAAAGCTGGCCTGGTTCAAGGAGACTTGATATCAACAGCAACCAAACAACTTCTGGTCGATTGGGAGTGTGAACAGAATGTCATTGGTATGGTTTTCGAACAACTTCATCCAATACAGGTAAACCTATTTCAAACATCAGCGTGAATTTATCACGACATTAATACCAAAATACAGTGAATGATTTAACAGAAATCTGCAAAAAGCATGTGCCTGAAATGGTGGCCTTAAACTACAATTACATTTTTTTTTCAGGACAAAAAACAGCTGCTTGCGTCTCCCTCCAAAAGGAATTAGAGCATGCCGTATTCTGGTGCGCCTGTCGCAGGCATGTGGGCGAAGTCATCCTAGGTGTTTGCTGGGATTGCTTGAAAGTGGAGGGCTCTTCAAGTCCAAACATAATGGTTTTCCAGAGGTGAGTCATAAGCTTTACAAAATAACAAGGAATATTATTATCTAATGAACAAATTTAGTGGAATTTCTTTTATTAGACTTATAAGATATACTAACACCAAGCAAATGATCGATCATATCAATCTTAATACCCCTAAAACAATATTATAGATTAGTACAAAATACAATAATCCCAATAATTGCATTTCTAGGTTCAAGAACCATTTCTCTCAACTGGCGTACAATGAAAAAAAGAAATACTACTACCCCGCAATGCCTGGAGTGTTTGAGGAGCGCCAGCAGGAGATGGCTGACTTCTTCCGTGAATCTCTAGCCCAACCATTTACACGTGGCGACTACAAGGAGCTGGTAGAGCTTTGTCTGCTGCTTGTAACTAAAGGATCCGAGCCAGTGAACTTCACAATGGTCTACCCCGGCGCACTTCACAAAGCAAGGTGGATGGCTAAACTGCTCTATACCCTCAAGATTGTTCTTTTGTCAGGCCAGATCAAAGAGCAGTTTCCCAAAGCTGAGGTTGTGACTAAAAGTCAAATCAGCAAGTTAGAACGGTTTGCTGTGTTCACAGTCGCTGTTTATGTCCCATGGTGGATTGTTTGCCCCGTTCCAGCAAGTGCGCCACTGAATGACTTGAATTTGGTCGAAACCTTGGCTGAATTTGCCCCATATGATGCCACAATAGTTGACAAAGCATATGTGGCACTCGGTAGACACACTTGGTACCTAACTGAGGAGTTGGCCCCACTGGCTTTGTTCTCGTCCCAAGTACAAGAAAGGACAAAAGAGGAGATGAGGAAGGCCCTTCTTTGCCATGAAGGCACTGAAGTTACTAAGAGAGTGGGGCTCAATCATGGGGGCTATGGAAAGCCATATCTTCCCCCTGTCCCAGAAAGTGGCACTGCCCTGGTGGACCTAATTGGGCCTGACTCAAGCTGGTTCTTCACCATTTTAGGCATGCCCTATCAGTTTCTCCACAGTCCAGCCAGTGAATGGGCGGATCATGACGACTACCTGAACATGAAACGGGTTGTGGACAAGCTTCAGGTCGTCAATGAGGCTGCAGAGCGTGGTGTAAAACTTTGCCATGACTTTCTTAATGTTGCCAGGGATGAGGAGTGCTTTCAAGAAGTCCTTCAAGTAGTTGAAAATGACAGACTCCGCGTTCCTAATCAGCGCAAATGATCATCTGTTTCCGAACAGAAATCATGGTTTCTTGCTCTAGAGAAATAATACCTTGTGAATATATGATAAAACCCCTTAATGTACCATGAGAGAATAAGAATGATTAACTTTTTTGTGTTAGTGATAACAGCTTTTAATTAAGATAGGCAAATGATTTGTGTTAATATCCCTTATGATGGTTGTGTAATCTCATATATAGGCGCGTATGCCGTATAAGCAAAATTGCTATTTTTCAAATTGCTGGTGCTCACTCGAATATGCATGAATCTTCAAAAAATTGCACGTGGGTATTTTTTATGTCAATATGCAACACCAAAATTTTGAACAGCATTGTAGGACAAAGTTGGGGCAACTGTCACACCCTAATGATAGGATGTCAATAAGTCTTTCTGGTAAAAGTCTAAATTATATTTGCAGAAACATTATATTCTTTTTAATGTTACCAAAGGTCCAAAACTAAAGTTATGCAGTTCCATTCTAAAAGCTCCAATCAGCCAGCTGATATTAGTTTCAAAATGAGAGATGAAGCAATGAAGAAGTACAAGAATTTTGTATTTGTGTCAAATTATCACCAGCTCCTTGAGTGATTACTCAGATATAAGAAAACGATATCAAAGCCTTTGTGCTGATGCGAATATGACTATAAGGAACTTCTGGTTCTGTATAATTGAAGCTAAAGACACTCCTTTTTTGTACTTTTTGCAGTAATTTTGTATATATTACTGCAAAAAGTACAAAAAAGGAGTGAATTATAAAAAAAGTTCTGGCAAAACCCTAAATTTGCTTTACAACAGATATTTTAGAATCCTACATAAATTACCCCAAAGATGCTCAGCTTTGCAAATGTTTGCTACCCACAATGTCCTGAGTTTCCTGGAGGTAACAAGACATGCTCAATACAATCTAATGCAAAGAATTAAAAAAATCAACCAACCCAATTATCCAAGCTATTCATCAGTCCTGCCATATGTCTTCTAAGCTGTGGAATTCATGATATGAAATTGTCTGTCTGTAGCTCCACTTAACTTTGACATTACTGCACTATTTCTCATTAATTGTATTTCTATCCTTAGTACAGTAAACCCTCATCTGATGCATGTTTGTCTAGTGTGAATTTTCCTATACACAGAAAAACAAATGCAAACAATTATTTGTCAAAAGTGGAAAAATTTATTATACGTGGTCCACCAAACACGCTCTAATACAATAGTACTGTATGCGTGCCAATGCACACACTAGTGTTTTCTCCTACACTCTCCAACACTCCTGCATCTCCCTCCCCCTCGCATCACCCTTTGTCTCAGTCCCGCTAATGCATTAAGGTCAGTGAAGTTGTGTTGGATTGTTTTTGTCATATTTTGTCATTGTTTTGCTATTACCCTTAGACAGCAGTATGGCACCAAAACATAAAGCATTTGCAAGTGATAGTGAAGAGAAGAAAAGTTGTAAGGTTATGACATTAGCTGAAAAAATAAAGATTCTAGATAAGTTGCATGGTGGTATGAGCATAACATTTGGCTGTGAGTATCACGTGAATGAGTCTACCATACGCACCATCCAAAAGAGTGAAGAAAAGATATGCTCTATTTTCAGTTAATATATTTTTATTTATCATATGTAAATATCATTGTTTATGATTTTATTATGTTCTTATTTCATATACAATGTAAGGAGGGAAATTCATTTATGTATGAATAAAAAGTTTACATATCTAAGTATTAATGGGAGACTTTACATGGTCGCATTCATGTATTTCCATTTATTCCATAAGGTATTAAGTTTATCCAATGCAGATTTACCTAATGCGCCATTCTTGAGGAACCTAACCCCTACATTGGATGAGGGTTTACTGTATTTGAATAGTCATTGTATTCTGTTTTCAGTTTGTATTAAATAATATGAATTGACAATAGAATACAATATTAATATGTATTTGTCATATGCTACAGTCTGCCAATAAACTTTCATTTTCATATACAGGGTAGTGCAAATGTAGATATACAGTAGTAATAATAGCTGGGGCCTAACTGTATTGTGGTACCTACTTTTGCACCACCTTGTCTGTATGGTATCGAAAAGTTAAACCATAATTTGAAGTTTATAAAGTTGTTTTGAAAAATTAGTAATAAATTACTGACTTGAATTGGCAATGGTATTAAAGTCTAGCAATTTTCCAGAATCCAGACTTAGTTTGAAGACAGTCCTTAATAGGTTTTGTTTGGTTATGGACTCTCTCTAAAATGCTTCTGAATTCTGGAATTTTACTGAGTTGGCAAAATCAGTATGATTATACGGGGAATAAAATTCTGCTCTCTTTGTAAGTGAATGGAAAGTTTAGAGTTCTTGAAACTTTTATTCCTTGTTTTCCTTTGCATATGTCATTAGTCTACAGAACTATCAAATTCAACACTATCTCTACATTTATAGGCTATAATATGTAGTTTCCTGACCACCAGATTTTGGTAATGCACCCTTTTCATACACCAGACCAATCAAGGTGAATCTTAGATCTGCATTAGGCTACACTAGGTTAGGTGGTGGTTCCATATTTATTAGTTTTCTCCCACATGATTAATTTTTGGCCATTCAGGGGTCCAAAATCTAGGTGGCTATGAGACCATATATTTACCCATTTATATTAGGGTCCTAGGTAGGGCATGCTTTTCTGAAATATATTGAGTAAATTTCTTATTATTTTCTCTGTTTATTTTAATAGGTGTAAAGAAATTAAGCAACTCTTCTTGAAGGGTTTTATAGAGCCTAATTTTTAATCTGAGTCAGTGTGTACAAGATGACAAATGCAATTTCAAAACTTATTTCTGATACCTCAAAAAAGTTAAATGTGGATGAAGCAGTTTTGTTTCGTGGAGCAATGGCATCAGTATGCGCTGTTTATGTATATAAAGTTATTTTACCTAAAGTATCTGAAATATATAAAAACCAGACAAAGAAGAAAATAAGAATTGAAACAACTGTGACACCAAGATCGCAACACACACGTGTGAATCCAACAATTAATAAAGAATTTTGGAAGCAGTTAAGAATGTTGTTAAAAATTATACTACCTGGAGTTTGGTCCAAGTCAGCATGTATTCTGTTTCTTCATACAATCACTTTAATAACAAGAACGTTTCTTTCAATATATGTAGCTCAGTTGGAAGGAAAAGTTGTGAAATATATTGTTAAGAAAGATGTACTCAGGTTTGCTCTTATGATGACAAAATGGATAACTGTTGCCATCCCTGCTACTTTTGTTAATTCTACAATAAGATTTTTAGAATCTCATTTAGCATTGTCTTTTTGTACAAGTTTAGTGAAATATTCCTATGAATTATATTTCAAGAGGCAGTGCTATTATAGAGTTGCAAATCTGGATGGTCGGATAGAGAATGCAGATCATTGTCTCACAGATGATATTTCAGCTTTTACTTCAAGTATTGCTCATCTTTACTCCCACATAACAAAGCCAATCCTGGATGCGCTTCTCATCTCATATTCCCTAGCAGTATTAGTGAAAAGAAGAGGTGGTGCAGTTATTCCAGGTAAGCTGTTGAATTTTGAAGTTGTTCTGCCAACCACATGAACCTGAAGTATTTTGCAGTACTGATACTTAAATTTAAGGAGTTAATAACTTCCTTTATAAAAGTAGCCTTAGGTATTATATCATATAAATTATTATATTGATAAAAAATACATCATTTAATTAGCAAATAGGCGAAACAGAACTCATGGTTTTTCAACCATTACATTTGGGCCTACAGGGGGGGAAAGGGAAAGAAGCAGAAGAGGAGGTAGTTGTGGGGTTTATGAAAAGTATTTTTTTTAGGAGTCTTGTTTTAATGTAAAAATATGAAAGGCAGCTTTATTTTTTTTAGGATTCATATATTGTAATACTTAAACTCAGCAATTATGCAAGCGAGTTTTTATTCTTGTTTTTAACTTAAGGCAGTGTGTGTGTGTGGTATATATATATATATATATATATATATATATATATATATATATATATATATATATATATAATGATGCAAACCCACAAGGAAAAAAGAAAAATTATTCCAAGGCCTTTCATGTATTCAGAAGTACACCTCATCAGGGAATGACAAGGTGTGCTTCTGACCCTGACGAGGTCTGTACCCTGATGAGGTGTACTTCTGAATACACGAAAGACCTTGGAATCATTTTTTTTTTTATTGTGGGTTTTCATCATTCATTCATTTCATGTGTTTAATATATATATATATATATATATATATATATATATATATATATATATATATATATATATATATATATATATATATAGGAGAGTTAATTTCTTTAATATATTTTAAACTATAAGCAATTTTAATGTATACAAAGCACTTTAAATAGCTTTTATTTCTTCAATTTACAAGAGCTAAGAGGAAAAATTATAGATTCTTAAAGAAGCTGCTGCATGAAATTTTCCATTTGTGTATTTGTAACTTTTATATAGATCAATTTTTAAAACATGATAAATAGGTCTGTGCTCAATTGATACAAAATGATGTGTAGAAGTAGCTAACTTTTAATAATAGCAATCTCTGAAGAATACATAATATTATTAGCATTTGGTTCATTTTGAACTTTTGTGTAATTCAGAAGAGAATTTTTGTATGTGAATCTTTCCAAACAATTAAGAACTTTGGTTCTAATGACTGAACAGTTATAAATGAGGGTTGTTTTAAATAAAATTTAAAGTATAATGTTGTGAAGGCTTCTTTTTTTATTGAAAACTAGTACCTCTATTAAGAACTGTACGTATGGAAATATACATTTTAAGAATTAAACTATTATTCAAAGCTTGGTTTCCTCTTTTTTAGTGGTATATGGGACATTTCACCCCACTTAGATATACTTGTTTCACTCAAAGTTTCACAAAGACCAGATTTGCATTCAACTTGGCTTATTTTCTGGAAGCTGCCTTAGGCTTGTATGATACTGCATTGAAACCAAGACACCACTATATTGTAGTATGTAGTTAAACATAGGAGACTGGGACAAGTACAGTATTAATTTCCATTATGGTAATTAAGTTAGTATTTTCACTAGTGTTTGTATGTTTCACTATAGGCTAGGCCCTATATAAAGGAAATGTGTGTAACATTTGGTTAAAGGTTGCTTCTACCTGAATTGTTCATTCTGACAAAGATCAAGCTTTTCACTCCACCTTAGACCTACAGTTTAACATGGAATCTAAACCATGCTCCACCAGCATCCCAGCATCTTAACCACTAAGCTACTCAGGGTACCCATTTATCTACCAACCACTTTATTGTGTGGAAGGATGAACAGCTGGGTTTTTGCTGCGCACTGCGTCTTGATCCTGGGACCAATGGATTTATAGTCAGTGATGCTAACCACTACACCACCACAGTATATATATATATATATATATTATATATATATATATATATATATATATATATATATATATATTATATCCCCGCAAGGGGGTTCTAAGCTCGTGCTCTTGAGTGCTCTTTATGCTCGTTTGTACGTGCTTGTTCCTGGAGGTTTCACGTGCGCCCTCCCGGCCCTAGCACCCAAGGATGATGGGGCTCGACCCTGCAGTCCTTGTCATCCTTGGTCTTTTTCCACTTCGACTGTCCCCTCCACCCTTTCTTTTTCCTCTGTCTTTCCTCTCACTTTTTCTTTGTTTTTCCGCTGAGATATGCCCTTTAAATAGAGGCGAATCGGTTCTTCCCGAACTAAAAAAAAAAAATAATATATATATTATATATATACCTTACAAAGGTTTCGTGTGATGATTTCTCATTTCGCAAAGGTCAAGCTTGTCACCCCTCCTCTCGAGTTGGCCTGGTGAAGTAGTGAGTTGGATTCTTGCGCTCTCCACCTCACATAACCAGGTATGCCTGGCTCATCAGGGATTGTTCTGAGCCAGGCGTATATGCTAATAATTATTTCTCTACTGTAAGCCACCTAATTTTTTTTTTTTTTTTCACCAACTGGCTGATTAATTAGCAGTCAGCCTGTTCCTGTATTAGTACAACCCCTAATATTGAGTCTTCATTGGATTCTAGGACCAGTCATTGGAGGAGTAGTTGTGTTATTAACCGGCCAAATTCTTAAAGCTGTCTCGCCTAAATTTGGGAAACTGGTTGCTGAAGAAGCTGGTAGTAAAGGTTATCTACGTGCACTGCACTCAAGGATTATCACAAATGCAGAGGAAATTGCTTTTTATGGAGGTCATAAGGTTAGCTGTTTAGTTTTTAAAGATATAGGCTAACATAAGGTTAATAGCTAATCCATTAAATCTTAGTTTAGTAAGATAAGGTAACATCCGTGTCTCATATCACCCAAGGAAGTGAAGGGTTGGGCTACCTTAGCCTGAGTGAAGTAAATCGGGGTGGCTGGCCCGCCGCTTCGTCATGACATAAGATACAGAAAAAAGAACCACCCAGCTCTCTAGGCTACACTGGGGTTTGAACCCACGACTCAGCGGGGTCTCAGCACTGCTGGGCAGTCCTCTAACCGATCAAGACACGAGACGCTAATCTTAGTTTGGTATTACAATAATTTTTTAGATTGTAAAATCTTTCTTATTTCATGTATAACAATGATGTATTGCTTAACCTAGTTATTGGTTTTATGTTATAGCCTATGTTTGCTTCTCATTAATTGGTATGGACAACTGTAGTTTACTTTTTGCTTCTAAACAGCTATCATAGTTTGGAGCTAAAATTTATTGTGTATGGTATAATTTTTCCACGGTGTTGGTAACTTTGGTTTCTAATTTCAGGTAGAATTAGGAATTTTGAAACAAGCTTACTCTTCTTTGGTCCATCAAATGAATATTATCTTTAATCAAAAATTTTGGTACATCATGTTAGAGCAATTTTTGATGAAATATGTTTGGTCTGGAGCAGGCATGGTAATTGTATCTGTTTCGCTATTAACTTCAAGAATTGAAAGTAAGTTTACCAGTCTTCATCCTATTTCCTATATCAGTTTTTAGCTACCTATTACTCGCTATCATTTTTCTATGGCTATCAAATGCAGCATGTTGATTTTAACTTGCATGTTCACACGTAATAGCAGGTGTAATAAGCTATATTTTAAATTATATTTTAGGTGATGAGAATGATGGTGGTGTATCTGATAGAACAGAATATTTTACAACTGCCAAAAACATGCTCACCTCTGGAGCTGATGCCATTGAGCGACTAATGTCGTCGTATAAGGTACAGTAGTAGATGTAGGGCATAAAATTGAAAGCTAGAGAGATTTAATTTTTTAACGCGTTTGACCAGTTGCCGTTTTCAATTTGTTAAACAGTAGATCTCTTTTGATCTGTTTCAAATGTCGGTCTGCAACTGCGGGCGAGTGTTACCTTTATTGTTAAAATTAGTAACAATAAAGGTAACATACCTTGGTTAACCTTGATTTTGCTTCCACCCGAATTGTTCATCCCTGATGAAGGTCAAACTCGTCACTCCAACTTGGACCTACAGTTTAACGTGGAATCCGGACCACCCCACCAGCAGCCCAGTGTCTTAACCACTAGGTTACCAAGGTTCCACTTATCTACCACCCAATTTATTTTATTGTGCGAAATGATGAATAGCTGGGTTTTGCTGCACGCCGCCTGCCGTCACCGGGTTTCGATCCCGGAGCCGATGGATTCGTAGTCAGCGATGCTAACCACTACACCACCGAGGTGCATAACATCCATGTCCCATATCCCACAAGCGATATGGGTAGGTTTCCGAACCAGGGCTACCTTAGCCAGAGTCAATGAAGGGGGGGTAAGATACAGAAAAGACAATCGCCCAGCTCTAGGCAGCATTGGGGTTCGAACCTACGACTCAATCCGCACTGCCGGGCTGCGCTCTAAGCGATCGAGCCACGAGACGCTCTAATTTTAATAACATTAAAAGAAATAATAAAGGTTACAGGTCACATTCGGAACTCCTATTTTTCCCTACACGAAGGAACTCTCTCTCGAGTCCTCCAAATTCTTTTGATTTTAGGGAAGGTAAACTTTTTGGTAACTGACCAGAGTGTCATTATAAATAAGTCTGTCAATGTAGATCTAGCGAATATACGCATTGTGTTATTTTATATAACCACTTCTTACGAAAATAGGAAATCGTCGAACTTGCTGGATACACGGCTCGCGTAGGGAATATGTTAGAAGTATTTGAAGATGTTCAGCATGAGAAGTACCAAAGGCCAGCTGTGATGAAAGAGAGTGAACAGAAACTTACAGAAAGGGAAAGAGTGACAAATCTTGTTTTCAGGAATGGAATGCCCGTCATTATGGGTTAGTAAGATTAATTTATTTGTAGTGCAACACCGTTTAGAAGGATTGTAAAAGCCCTCCTCTAGAATTTTTGTATTAAACGTCCATTTGCCACTGAACGTAGAAATGTTCACAAAAACTACATTTTAAGACGTAAAGATGCATTTCAACATCCATTGATAAATTTGTCCAGTCATTTCATAGACCCCTAACGAAGAGTTTCATAGATCTTCACGACAGGATTTTTCGAAGCGACTTTACAATGACATTGTTCATTATAAGAAAAATTTCCTCTTAGTTAATCGCTAACGCATTGTGCATTTATTATTGTAGGGCATGTCACTGAGAGTGCTGATGGGACAATCATTATTGAGGATCTGCCTATTGTTACACCCAGTTGCGATGTTATCATACCTTCCTTGACTATCACCGTGAGACCTAATATGCATCTCCTTATTTCAGGTAGAAAATATCGTATTTGCTTATACATACATACATACATACATAATACATAAATAATCCTAAAAACCCATTCTACATGTTGTGGGGCGGCACGGCGCTTGAACTCGGTACAGTAAACGCTCTAATAAATTGAATTAAGTGAATTAATTAGTTAATTAAATGCAGATTAATACTACTATTGTTTTTCCGCATGTAATTAGGGGGGGGGGGCGGTTGTACATTTAAAAACAAATGATCCTCGGGTGAAGAAAACTTTTTCATTCAAACACACAAATTAGGTACAAATATTTTTTAACCCAGTAATTTACAACAATTTTAGGTCCAAATGGTTGTGGCAAAAGCTCCTTATTCCGGATCTTAAGTGGACTTTGGCCCGTCTACAGAGGAAAGCTTCAGAAACCAGTTACTTCGGATATGTTCTATATTCCACAAAGGTAAAGTTCAGAAGAAAGAACTGTTAGATACTCGTTGACATGTTCTTGGTTTAAAGAACTACTTGTTACATGTATTTGCTAGGGAAGAATACTGGTGGAGCCTCATGCTGTTAATCTGAAGGTTCTGAGTTCGAGTTTAGGCTTGAACCAGATTTCAATGATTAAGGTTCCTCTCTGGGTCTCCCGTAGAAGAGTAGTGGTCCGGATCTTAGGTAAAGATTTAGGTCCCCTCCGTCACATGATCTTTGCCGTTACAGAGCAGGTTTAAATAACCCCAAACATTTTTATTTCATTAAATTTATTTTTCAATCGTTAATGATACGCGTAAAATGTGCAAAACTGGCTGGTTATTTTTTCTTATTTTGTAGGGTTAATTGTAGGACTAGAAAGTTTCTCTATATCCTCGCCTCATTTTTCTACATTGGGGGGGAAGTTTGGAAACACATTTTTGCTTAAGTGAAAATAAATAAAGATAAGACTTTTAGACAGTGATAAAATGCATTAGGTAAGCCCAAGTTTAAGCAAGAGTTGTATCGTATACTCCTTTAGAATTTATATTCATCTTATCTGTACATTTCAATAGTATTCAGGGATGTAGGACCTGTTCAATGATTCTCGACTGTTAAGCGAATGGGTATAAAATGTTACGGTATGAATAGTCAATCGCAGTATGAACTTTAGAGACTATAGACTGCAAAGACCCTAAGATCTATTCTAGGTTAGCCGGGGGAGGCGGAAATTCGGAAATTTAGTGAAAGAATAAGATGGCAAATAAAAGTGGGTCGGAATGGAAGTGAATAATCCTCCCGTGCTTACATTATTAAAGGTGAAAACATTCACACTGGAATAAAAGTGTTAGCAAAGTAGACGACCCTTATATTATTATTATGCAAATAAAGAAAAAGTACGAGTGATAATCAGTGCTTACTCTTGGATTATTATCGGCAGTTGAACTCCCGACCTCGGCGTATTCACTTCATTTACAGGGAAACGATGCTACCAACCGAGCTACGGACGCTGTCGTAAAAGTATGAAAGTGAAATAAAGTAATCGGTGTGAATTTAGTGTTAGGGAATTTTTATATATTCATTCAGACTTTATATTTGCTTACCTGTTCGTTCAGACCGTACATGTCCGTTGGAACCTTGCGCGACCAGGTGATCTACCCAGACTCAAAACAAGAGATGATTGCAAAGGCCATCACCGACAGAGACCTGGTCAGGACTTTGGAGATTGTCCATCTGAACCAGATTGTGGTGCGAGAAGGTGGATGGGACGCGATCCAAGATTGGAAGGACGTTCTTTCAGGCGGGGAGAAGCAACGAATGGGAATGGCCAGACTTTTTTATCACAAGTAAGGACGTGAACTGTATTCTTTAGAGAAAATTTTTCCAAGTTTTGTTTCAGTGTGTCAGAGAGGTATATCTATCTATCTATCTATCTGTCTGTCCTCTTCTCTCTTTTACATATAATTAGTTTTGTGGTAGGACTGAAACAGAATTATACTTACCAGCTAAGAAGAAAATTATCGTTAACTCAATTCGTGTAATTTGTACTGAATCATATTCACTACTAGTGAACCCATGCTGAATTTGCTATTTATATTAAATTTAATATTTTTCAGCAACATTCATACATTGTCCATCCATTCATTTTCTGTTATATATATATTATAGTCAACGTCTAAAATCAGATAATTTGTAAATTGACTGAAATTTTAGGCAATGCGTCAAATTGTGATACACAAAATCTAACTGAACCTAACCTAACCTTTCTGGTAATGCTGCATATGCATGTCCACTGGTATTTTCCAGTATGTTGCCTAAAAATCATTAGGTTATGTTAGGCTCGGTTCGGTTTTGTGTATCACAATTTAACAAATTGCTTAAGATTTCAGTCAATTTACAAATTGCCTGATTTTAGACATTGACTGTAACATATATACAGTATATGTGTGATTTCTTAGGCTTTTTTTATCATAAAAATGGTCAAATGAATGCTTTTATTATTTTAGAAACATAATTAAGATTGGCTTAGATTGATTTATAATCATTAACCTAAGTCAGAGTCCAGTAAAATTCGTGTATCTGAAAAAAAAAAAATTGAGTTAATGTTTCTGTTCCAGACCCCGTTATGCTCTGTTGGATGAGTGTACGAGTGCCGTTAGTATAGACGTTGAAGGACAAGTGTATCAGGCTGTTAAAGATAATGGCATTACCCTTTTAACTATAACGCACCGACCTACATTATGGTAAGTTTTAATTTAATGTTGTAGTTGAGTTTTTCACATAGTTTTCATATTGGGCATTTGAAAAAGATGATCTCAAGACTGGGAAGACACGAGTTCGATTCCCACCGCCTCGTGATTGGAGTTCGGTCAGTCAATTACTCTATAATTGCTTGTTCCATCCCCATTCTTCTCTGTGGGAAAATAAGAAAGGATTCATGGCAGTCTTTAACGCGTTGTTTGATGTTGCCTACTCTGCTAATCCTCGGGTTCAAATAACTCCCCAAGGTCACGTTGATGCGCCCTTTTGTGAACAAATGGTTTGTGGAAGTTACCTGGGCCAAGTAATATAGACCGAAATAACTTCGTTCAAGTAGAATTGTAAAGAAATGTAGGGATATTGTCGCTGTTTCATAATGGAATCAAAGGAGTAAGTAATGGCTTTATTTCTCAGGAAATTTCACACACACATTCTTCAGTTCGACGGAGAAGGAGGGTGGAAGTTGGACCGCCTCGACAGTGAGAAGCGACTCAACCTTAAAGATGAGAAGGAAAATTTGGAAGGGTTTCTCTCCGATATTCCGGCCAAAATGGAACGTTTGAAGGTAACAAACTACAGACCATGTTCACTATTGACGAAGTTTATCTTGGGTCTCTATAAGATTTTAAATTTCTAAAAACATGAGTATTATCTCGATGAGTCTTTGCGTTGGCGGCCAATGGAACCAACTGGATATTTGAAAGCCAGGGTGATGCATCTGCAAAGCCATGAAATTTTAAAAAAAATTTCTACAGGCGAATTTATGTACCACTGGTTCCAATAGTCGGATTACATTACACATTTTCTTAGGTCCAGTGTATCCAACTGTTGAAACCGATGATACATAGATTACCTGTTGAAAATAAAGCAAGAATTTTAATATTCGAATCGCTTCTCTTTAAACACCCTATTAAATCAATGCTTTAAACATAGTTTAACGATGATAACTTGTCATTTCTTATCTTTAGGAATTATGCCAGATTTTGGGCGAGGATTCTGCTCTGGTGGAAGAATTGGACGATTGCGAAAGAACGAGACAAACCTCCACGGATGCCAACCTTTCGGATTGAGTTTTAACTTCAATACACCAGCTAGCCACAATTTACTTTTACAAAAACGACGAACTCCATTGGAGGTCCGGTGCCAGTGTTTCCGAGAATCTGATACAATGAGAAAACCGACCGACCAACCGATATAAGGTTTTTGCAAGTTTTATAGATGCTTATTTAAATCGTCACAAATGACTTTTACTTTTGTATTTTTATTGTAAAATGTATCGAAAGACTCGAATTTTTAACACACAATTGTTTCCGTTAAAATAAAGGGATCTTTCTATTTGGCAAAGCGTATGATGCCAGCTTTATTATGGGTTCATTTGGTAGCTTTTGCTCGAACTTACAAATTTACAAAATTGAACTGAAGAATTTGCTCAAATTTTTCTTGGTACAATTTGTAAATGTACCAGAGGGAAGTATACAAAGTGTTTAACTTCTGTTCAAGAAATTCAGTTGAATTTATTGGACACAAAACATAACTTTCAAATATTTATAAATTCACGATTATTTAATATTCTAAGTTTCAGTGTAAAATTCAGTTATAATAGTTTTAATTTAATGTTCATTTATTTTACTATTTTTGTATATATTTAGAAGCGAAATCGAACTGTAGCATAATGTGAAAAAGGCTGCGTTCACGTTCATCCCTTCAAAACTGAAGCTGGCTTCGAATTTTTAGGGAAAATTGTCATAAAATTGCTAAAGTTGTTTCCCATTAGATAAAGATGGCTTCACTTACTTGCTTCGCCAAATGGATATCTTTAATTGTATCTCTTGAGCTGTACCGATTGATCCCCTCAAAATGTGATAAGAATGAAGAGAAATGCAGTTAACTCTGAATTTATATACTGATTTATCATCATAAAATCCCTTACTCGGATTTCTGGGTACCACACGTTAAAAGTAATGTTTGCTATTTTAAGCCTCATTAGTTCGTGGGATTATAGTGGGGTTTCGCCCATAATTTAAGCTTTTATCAGTGCTCAACCAACAATTATACGAATTTGAGTTTTATTTTAGTCACAAATTTGTGCTGTATCAATGTTAGTGCGTTTTATTTGAACTACGAAAGTTTTTTCTTCGAGGGTTTTATGTAATTCTCAAGTTAGTGGGCAATTCTTGTAGGTATAATTTAGTTTGGGTTTTGAATGCAAAGTGCCCTGAAAAAAATATTGGGGTTGTAAGGGTTTTAACCATAAAACCCAATATTATTTTCTAGACACCCTGTATAGGAAAGTTTAGTTAATATTTCTTGTGTTTTTTATTTTATTTAATAATAACCCGAGTAAGTTTGTGAATTTTTTTTTTTGTGGATTAAATTTAAGTCCATGAAATTGGCATTGAAGAATAGTATTCAAGAAGCATTCGATATTATAACTTTTAATGAATAGAATTTGAGAAGAGTTAGTTCAGATTTTTTTTGGTTAGGAGGGCATTTTATATTTATTAAAAATTAACAGTATATATTTATATTAGTTTCGTTGCTTATATATGAAATTTTCTTTTAAAATGCGAGTTATATTTTTGTGATGTAATGAGAGAGATTTTATTTTTTTAGGTTACATATAAATGTAGATATTTTGAATGTGAACTTTCTGCTTTAAAAAAATTTATTACTTATGCGGAATCGCTTCTCTTTTGTGATGTTTCACAACAGTTTTCCATGACAATGTTAAATAGCCCCCACTTGAGTCCTCCTTCCGATTCAAAGTTCAGTTAAATTATTTTAGTTATATCAGGACGGTAATCGTATCATCATTTTATTTTCACGTAGATTATGAATATTTCATTGTTCACTTTTATATATACAGGGTGGCCCAAAAGTATGTTGCCCGAAAAAAAAAGAAGTTTAGAATGCGTCGGGGCAACATACTTTAGGGCCACCCTGTATATCAAACAAAGGCAAACGCTTTTAAAATTGCTTGGTAAAAACTATTACAGTGGTACTTTCCCCCACTGAATTGAGGCATCACAAGTTCGAGAGTTGATTCGTTAGAAATTGGTCATTGTTTCTTTTTACTGTGATACAAATTTATTTTAAACCTAAGTCCCAATTTTTATTTTTTTTAATTTATTATTTAATTAATAGAGAAATATCTCTCCTTCTACCTTTCATCTTGAAATGACAATTTTGTCTTTATATAAGAAACTTAAACCTTTAATTGGGCGAAAAATATTGAAATTCTTGTTCTTCTTCGCAGAGGTGATCATTGTAGTACTTTGCATAACTACTCGTTTACTGAATGCCTTACAGAATGATCTATAAACTACTCTACCTACGAATAAAAACAAAATTTTGATATTTTTTGCAGACTGACATCACTGTGTTCAACTGTCGAATTAAAAGTCTACTAAATTGTTAAAATAATATTTGCACATGACTCAACAGTTGGTAAGTTGGAAATACCATCAGATAAGTTGATGATAAACTTTCACTTCCGAGTCAGTCTCTTACAAACATGGAGATAAATGAGATCTCTCGAAACGTTAATTTGAACGAGTCCACACACGCGCACACGCATGCACATAGTTAAAACGAGACCTACTGCTTCAAAAGTTAGATATGATTTGTTTCAGTAAATTTATTTCTTATAGATGTCCTTTTCCGTTTCTAATAACACAGGCCTGCGAATGAGAACTTTGTAAGAATTTTCTTACTAATAACTGATTTTATATAATTCAACTACGCTGATTTCGAATTATGTGTCCATTTTTTTCCTATCACGTAAGGATTTTCTGCAAACTGGAAGGGAAAAAACTAGGGGTGCACCGGATATGAATTTTTCATGTCCGGTTGGATACCGGATATGGCCATATCTATCCGGCCGGATATATATTATTAGGTACCGTATTATTTTTACGCATATTGCTATGTTTTGTTTTGCATTGGGGGCAAGCGCCCCCACAAATATAAGATAAATAATAATTTAAGTATATTCAGATGTTTAATTGTTTTGTTCTCTTTCAGGTTCTTGTGTTGTATTAAACTATTAAGTATTAATCATGACAAGTTTTGTGTGGTCACTGTATACAATAAATGATCCTAGCGATATCACTGCAAAGTGTAATATTTGCCAAAAGATTATCAAACGTGGGACGGAGAAAGGTGGCCAAAAGTCTTTTAGCACAACACCTCTTCATAATCATTTGAAGATTAATCACCCAAAAGAGTATGCTGAAGCCAAAAACGAAAATGACAAAAAAAAGAATAGCTGCGACTGAATCAAAGGAAATAGGCATAGATAGAATACGGGCTAGACCATCAACTTCTACTGGTAGTACTCTGAAAGAAAAGAAAATGGACCAAATGAGTAAGCAGATCTCAATAGAGGAAAGCTTTTCATCTAAAAAAATATGGGACATCAGTGACTCCAGGTCTGATGATGATTCACCGTAAAATTGGCATGATGATGGCTTTGGACAGCCAGCCATTTACTTTAGTTGAAGATGATGGTTTTATTGATCTAATGGCCTACCTCCAACCCAGATATCTCTTACCGAGCAGAAGATACTTCTCTGATACTATAATTCCTCGTCTTTATAATGAGTTCAAGTCTAAAATTGCTCAGAAGCTGGAAGAAGTAAAGCATGTCGGCTTTTCTTCATATATATGGACATGCACAACCTCTCAAGAAAGTTTTATATCATTATCGGGTCACTGGATAGGTAAAGATTTTGAAAGATACGATGCTGTGCTACATGCCTCTCATTTCTCAGGGTCGCATACTGGCAAGAATATATCTGAAAAGTTTCGCTCTATGTGGGATAGTTGGGATCTTGATGAAAGTAAGAGGAATTTATTGGTGAGGGATGGAGCTAGTAATATGGCTCTTGGTAGTGACCTGGCTGAAATACCTTCAGTACACTGCAGCATTCATTTACTCCACCTGGTTATTAGTGACTCAATTATGTTTCAGAGGAGTGTAATTGATATCCTTGCAAAAAGTCGCCGCCTTGCAACTCACTTTAATCATTCTCCTTTGGCCTGTAACAATTTCAAACACATTCAAGTGCAGCAAAATCTTGAGCCTCTCCTATTGGTTCAAGATGTCCCAACACGTTGGAACAGTGCATATTTGATGCTAGAAAGATTATATAAATTAAAAATTCCAGTGCAACTATATTTGGCTGATCGTAGTGAATTACCTACCATCACATCCTTCGAGTGGACACTGATACGGAATCTCCTTAAAATATTGAAACCATTCTTCCAACTAACTCAGGAAATGGGTTCGGAAAAATCAACTTTGTCTTCCGTAATCCCAAGCATTTGTATTTTACAAAGATTTCTTTCAAAGATTGGCCATGATGACCAAGGTGTTCAAACGACAAAGAGAACTCCTGACTTCTCTTTGAGCGCGTTTCTTGTCGGAGAGTAATGATGGGAAGTCTTTGAACATAATGAAAAACAGGGCTTATGTGACTGCGACTGCAATAGATCCGCGGTATAAGTTATCTTTCTTTCAACAAGATCAAAAAGAGCAGGCTAAATCCTGGCTGATTGAAGTCATAGGTATTGAAAATGACGAAGGTGGCAATGATTCTAATGAAAGTGAAGGTAATGAAAGTGGAAGCGAAAGAAGCTCAAATTCCAGTTATCCTATGCGAAAGAGGAAAGACGAAGAGGACATTCTTGAAGCGTGTTTTATGGAGATCACAAAAGGAAAGCAATCTGTGGAAGTAAGTTACAAGAGAAGAAAGGTTGAAAAAAAGACTGCTCCTGTTCTACTGATTGCAGGGGAGTTAGACCGATATGCATCTGAACCTCTTGTAGATAGGAAACGCTGTCCGGTTCAAATTTGGAAGCAGGAGGACCGATTTCCTCTCCTTAAAACTATTGTTTCAAAACTTCTCTGCACACCCGCATCCTCTGTATTTTTAGAGAGAATGTTTTCTGAATATTGAAACATCTATGAAGCAAGGCGATCCCGAATATTGCCTAAAAGAAGAGAAATGCTCTTGTTTCTGCATCACAACGGAAAAAAGTTCTAAATCACTGTTGTTGAGTTTTTTTTATTCTGAAGACCTCCAGGCTGAATGGCGCATCTGACCTACACAATACTGCCCTCCATTCATTGAATTCATTCCAGGCATTTTATATTGTATTCAATGTATTGTTTTACACTTGTCAAGCTTATAATGTTTTGTATTGTTTTGAAAATAAAGGAAAAAAAAAGGAGAAAAAAGAATGGAAAGCAAGTGCAGGGGTCTAGCGATATTATACTCTTTTTAAAAAATTTAACGCCTAGACTTTTTATAAAATGCTCTGATTATATTAATAGAACTGTAATCGTTAAGGATGGACAGATGTTTTATTTATTCTTGTCATCAGTATTGTGTTGATTTAATATAAAAAGTGTTGCTGGACTGGTTTAGGGGTGGACCTTGGAGGGCTTTCCATTTTTTTTTGTATATAAAATATTATTTGTAATGTGTTATCATATTATGGCAGATTTTCATACAGGTGTTAATTTTCTAATGTCTTGGCCTATATCCGGCATATCCGACCGGATACCGAATATTTCGCAATATCCGGCCGGATATCATTAGGTACCTATTTCGCTTTGTTATACTAATTACAAATGCAAACAACTTTAAAAAGAAAGATTATTAACGTCAATTACTTATTCATCTTCATTTGTTCCGAGTTTTCTTGCGAGATATATACCTTTTAGTCTCAAATGTACGCGCTGTTCCTTTTCTTTTATGTAATAATTCTGGAGTATCCCGTTTCAACATCAAGCAGTAATCAGCCATCATGCTGATGTCCCACCTTCCCTGATATCTCTTCTCCATTTCTTTGATGTCTTGGTGAAACCAAGCATTTATAGGCAGTAGTTTTTAATAAAAATTTAATGAAAATTACTTACATATGTAATATGACATTTTGTGAAAAATCTACACGATGGCGAAAAATTATTATTTTCGGAATCAGCGTGCAAAAATTACTATACAAGTGATAAAATATTTCGGACAACAAAACCATCGCAGGCCTGTGTAAATCCGTTATCATCAGCAATATATAATTACTCTTTAATTTCCTTTAGCTACAAGTATAATCTTTAGTTTAGATTTATTTAGTTTTTATAACCAGATAAGTGAGTGAAAACTTTGGATTAAGTTTCCTTAAGTTGTAAGGTTTTTATTCCTAAAATCCAACGTAGCAGTATGTCAACCTCTAGTCATCGTACATCAAATTTTGACCCTCTTCTCGCGGCAGAGCTAAATATTGTTTGCCCCCCCCCCCCCCCCCCCCCCCCTATATGACGTCTGTTTTACGCCATAATAGTGTTGAATGGGTTAAAATAAAGATCTGCAAGTTATTCAGTGAGACCACCTGTTTTTCATTCTTGATGGAAGTGATTCCTGAGTTCAGGACTGGATTATTTACTAGTCAAAATTAAACTCTAAGAAAGGCAAAATCAGGTTTTGAAAAGACTGTTACAAATGCTTTAAACTGTTTCAAAAGGGTTTTAGGTTCTTTTTAAGCTGATAAAGTATAGATTATTTTATACTATAATGTATTTTCGTCTATATTCGAATAATTTTCAGCTTTTTTTCTAAATTAGCATTATTGGTTAACTAATTTTTATACTTTTCCTAATACTCTGATTAAATATACTCTTTAAAATTCAACATCTTAACAATGATGTATTTTGATTGAGAGCCAATGTCAGTAGCTCAGTGGGTAACACCGTTTCCCTATAAGCGAAGTAAAGACACTGAGGTCGGGTGTTCAAATCCCGATGATGCTGGTAATAATGATACAGGAGCTAGAGCAAATGCCACGTTAGTTGGCCTGATCGCTGTGCCAGTTTCTGGTCCTCCTCCTAATTATTATTATCATCATCATCATCGAGTTCTCAAGTATACGAACGTAGATGAAGCTTAAGATAAGAAGTACTTTATTCTGTACAACTTGGAAAAAAAAATGGTCAAAGTAAGATATATACGAGGACTGATCAAAAAGTTTCGGGACGGGTGTATTTGTGGCAAGACTGAATGTTTCGTACCTAATCAAATTTGTCTCCTGATTGTAAACACTGATTCCAGCGGTCTAGCCATTTACTGAAGCACTTGTTATACTCTTCTTTCGGAATGTTCTTCAATTCTCGTGTCGCATTTTGTTCGATCTCTAGTACTTCCTGAAATTTTTTTCCCTTCAGGGTGTTTTTCAGCTTGGGGAACAGGAAAAAGTCACAGGGTGCCAAATTCGGTGAATACGGTGGTTGGGAAACCAGTGGAATGTTGTGCTTCGTTAAGAATTTCCTTACGAGAGTGCAAAATGGGCGTCGCGTTTGTGGATGTTGTATCACGACAATGCGCCTTCTCACACAGCACTCTCCATAAGGGAATTCTTAACTGAGTACAACATTCCACTGGTTCCCCAACCACCGTATTCGCCGGATTTGGCACCCTGTGACTTTTTCCTGTTCCCCAAGCTGAAAAACACCCTGAAGGAAAAAAGATTTCAGGAAGTACCAAAGATCGAACAAAATGCGACACGAGAATTGAAGAACATTCCGAAAGAAGAGTATAACAGGTGCTTCAGTAAATGACTAGACCACTGGAATCACTGTTTGCAATCAGGAGACTACTTTGAAGGAGACAAATTTGATTAGGTATGTGATATTTGGTTTTGCAATAAATACCTTTGTCCCGGAACCTTTTGATCAGTCTTCGTATATAAAAAAAATTTTCTCGGCGATTGATTTTTTGATTAGGCCTAAGTTTAAAATTTTGAGAAACAGCATAACTAGCAACAAAGTTGTGAAACTTTACATGATTTAAAAAATCGGTTCTAAAAATTTTTTAGTTTTTATCTTAAGATATTTCACTGTATTTCACTGAAGAAAAAGTTTCTTGATAAATTAAAACGGTTCAAGGTGCTATGTTTTCTTTTAGGCATTATACATGAAAGAAGTGTTACAGTTGACTTATTAAAACTATGTAGAGTTTCGCATTTATTATTCCTCTTTGGTCATTCAAACTCGAGTTCATGGTTGTTTTATTACCCACATGATTCAAGAGTATTATTATTTGGTATTAGTAATCAGAAAGGAAGGCTAGAAACTGGTACAGCCTTCAAGCTAACTAATGAGGTCCATTATGCTAACTTGGATTATTAACTCTTTGAGGACCACGGGACATATGTGTCCCAGCGAAATAATAATATAAATTGTACAATGATGCAACGTTTCTACAAATACATCTAAATGTTTATATAGGTATCGTTTAGTTGTTGGAAAATTGACTATAGTTACTAACATATCTAATTGTGAATACCAATAACACCTAAACGTTTAAGTTCAAAGAAACGTATACCGGTCGTCAAAGGGTTAACCAGCACCACCGGGAATCGAACTTCTGACGTCGTCGGTGTCTTCATTTCGCTTATAGGGAAACTGTTATTCATTGAACTACGGATGCCGACATGAATAGTGGTATAGTAATACATTCACTGAATTATCAGACGATTGTTCATTGTGTCGAAGGGATTTTGATGTTGAAAATTCGGCTACTATATCATTTTCATCTCTGGGAATGATGTCTGTAAATTTTTCCTTGAATTTTCTTGTCTTTAATTTAATTAAGAAAGACTAGGCCTTTTTAAGCGGGTTGAACCATCGGAGCAGTGTAGCTTTCCTAGTACGGTTGATGAATATTGGACGCGGCTGCAGAGGCTCGACTCCCGCCGCCGCCGCCGCAATTGTAGTTGGTCCGACCACTTTTAGATTGTAATTGCTCACGGTCTGAGTTTACGCCCACCTATATGGGTTTTGCATGTTAGCAGAAACGATGGATTTAAGTGGTTTTAGTGGTGTTTCAAAGTAGGGAGAGCTTGTCAAGAGATAGCCATGCTATTTCTGAAATACCAAGAGTTGCCAGTGAAAGAATTAAGGACAGTATCGACGGCCTAAGTACTGGAAAGAGACGTCGCTGCGTTCCTTTCAAATATTGAGCTGAGGGAGGATATAGAAGTTATTCAATTAGACACACGAAAGACGGACGTGTCGGTAAAGAATTCCATTAAAACGCGCATTAAAAAAATTGAAAGTGTCTTTTCATAATTAGTCATATCCAAGAACGCGGTACGCTGATAACCAGTATGGTGGTCCAAAAATTTGACAAAATTTGCGAAATAAGTTCTTAATTGATAACATATATCTGATAATCTGTTGGTAAATAAATTTTCATTTACGTGATATAATACTCGTACTGTATTTTAGTAAATTAAGTACAAGAATGGAAATTTAGATCATACCATTACATTTAAAATCAACAGTCAAATGATGTTGCAGACGAGCTTTGGTGAAGAAGCACGGTGAAGGAAATTTCGGCAGACTTTTGCTACAGTACTTGACATAAATAGGTATGTATGAACTTTCATAAAGTTGTGTGAATGTTAGTCTGTTTAATCCTAAAGGGATTAAGGATTACGTAGAGTTTCAAAATTAAGCTGAATACATGAAATTGATTCGGAGTTTAAATTTCCCAATTGCCTCCATCGTAAGTTTTACCCTGGCCCATTCTTCACTCACCTTGTAGTTCCCAGGAATCTATTAAAAGGGTTCGATTACCTCGTGAATGCTGATGAAATTCACTTACAGAACTGTTATAAACTTGTGCCTGAAGATAGGAAAGGTAGGCAAAAAATTTTAAAAATTAATAAAAGAAAAGTTATTGTTTTAACAGGCAAGAAATGAGCGTTTCTACTTCATACAATGAGGTATATTTGAGTGTGTGTGTGTGTGTGTGTGTGTGTGTGTGTTCCAGTCAAAACCAGTTTTTATGAGTAAGAACTGATTTCGGCTTTCATAACATATTTACATGTAACATAATGACTTAAACCTAACCTAACAACCTATAGTTAGGTTAGGTTATATGTTATAAAAGACGAAATCAGTTTTTACTAATAAAAACTGGTTTTGACTGCAACATATGCCTATTGGTCCAAATAATGATTGCCTAATTCTGGAGAACAGTGATGTGATGGATAAAAACAAAAGTAGTTTTCTGTAATTTTATGGGGTAGAGACTAAAAAAAAAAGAAAAAGTTTTCAAACAATAATTTATTGTATACTGCTGTAATATCTCTATTATACTGAACACTTGTAAAATAGGTTGCTATCTTGGTACAGTGAATGTAATCATCTGATGTATGCAGATGATCGAGTTCTTATTTTTCCATTTCTTAAAGGGCTCAGCACACTTCTGAAAGGTATGGGAAGGGACATAAAATATAATCGTACTAAAAGTCATATGATTATGAGGACCAAAGCCTACAAGTATATAAAATTTCCTGAATTTCAATTGAATGTATGGTGGTGTCAGAAGTGATCCAGACGAAGTATCTTGGCCACATACTAACTGACAGTCTTTCAGATGACTGTGATATTCTAGGCCGCCTAGGGCAGTGCAGACAATTATATGGTCAGGGAAATACTTTCATTAGAAAATTTCATTTGTGAACCTTACCTTATGAACCTTATGTTGTTTCGTGCGTTGGTCTCTCTTCACACGGAGGTCAAGCTGGTGGCCCCGCCTCTAGGTCTGGCTTGGTGGAGGAGTGAGTTGCTTTCTTGCGCGCTCCACCGTACATAGCCAGGCACGCCCGGTTCATCTGGTACCGTCCTGAGCCAGGCATCCAGTCTTCTCTTGAAGACTTCAACTTCGACCCCCGTTACGTTTCTGAGGTCCTTTGTAAGCTGGTGGAAAAGTCTTGGCCCCCCTGACAACCGAGCTATTTTTGTTCAGAGTTGAGGAGGTACCTTGTCAGGCCTTTAATTTGGGAACACTACACATTCTGCCTTTCCTATTTTCCAGTGTTGTTTGAATGGTAATTGGGTTTAGTTTTAGGTTTGGTACCAGTTTTTCGATCATTTTCCATATGTAGATTATGGTGTACCTCTCTCTTCTTCTTTCCAGGGAGTACAGATTTAGTTTACGTAGTCTTTCCCAGTAGTTGAGTTCTTTGCAGCCATCAATCTTGGCTGTGAAATGTGTGTGCGTTTCTTCTAGTTTATTAATTTCTTCCTTTTTATATGGGGACGTCAAAACAGCAGTATTCAAGTTTTGGTATAATCAGTGTTTTTAGCAGGGGAATCATTACTGTCCTGTCCCTTCTCTTGAACGTTCTTAGTACCTGTCCGGCGACTCTTTTTGCTTTATTTATCGCTATCTGATTTTGTGTTTCGAATTTCGCATCATCTGTCATTATTATCCCGAGATCGATCGCTTTCGTGTTTCTCTGAATTTCCTGTCTATCTGGAACATAATATGCAGTCTGTTTAAGTTCTTCTTTTCTACTATATCTCAGGAGCTGAAATTTCTCGGTGTTAAATGACATGTTGTCTTCTGACCATTTGTATATTTAGTTCGTGTCCCTCTGCAAGGTCTCCACGTCATGTACATCGCTGATTTTTCTGCTGATCTTTGTATCGTCTGCAAAGGATGTTACTATATTGTTGCTGTTTACTCCGCTGTCTCTGTCTGTTAGCATGATAATGAACAGGAGTGGGGCCAGTACTGTCCCTTGTGGTACTGAGCTGCGTACTTCCGATTCTGATGATGATATACCTTGAATTTTGACGACCTGCAGACGTTCTCTGAAGAAGTTGTAGATCCATTTTCCCACTTTGCCTGTTATTCCCATATATTTAATTTTGTGTGTTATTATACCATGGTCACATTTGTCGAAAGCTTTAGCAAAATCTGTGTGTATAACATCGTAGTTGTCATTGCCTTCCAATGCATCTAGGATATTGTAGTGTTCTATTAGTTGTGATAGGCATGATCTACCTGATCGGAATCCGTGCTGATTTTCGTTGAATCTTTCCCGTGTTTTCCAGGAAGTCATAAATTTTCTCTCTAACTATTCTTTCAAATACTTTGGTGAGGTCGGACGTCAACGACATTGGTCTATAGTTCTTTGCTTGAGATCTGTCCCCTCCTTTATATATAGGGACAATGTTTGCTCTTTTCAAGATGCTCGGTATTTCCCCAGTGTCTAGGGATCTTCTCCATATCCAGTATAAAGGTGTAGCTATTTCATTTTTACAGTTTTTAATCAATAATGCGTTCCAATTGTCCGGACCTGCAGCTGAATGTGGTTTCATTTGTCCTATAGCTCTCGCTACATCTTCTGGTGTAAAATCAAAGTCTGTTATATACTCTCCTTGCAATTCCTCTTCAAAGAATGCATTTATGTCAGGTATCGCTTTGTCACTTTTTGGGGTACTGAAAACTGCTTCATATTGAGCTCTCAATGTATCAGATATTTCTTTTGGATCGTCTGTTAATTCATTATTTCTCGTCCTTAAAGGCCCAATAGCGGCGCGCGTTTTTGTTTTCCTTTTTGCATAGCTATAGAAGTATTTTGGGATTTTCCTTTATTGCTTCTACCGCCTTTTCCCCTTCCCTCTCTGTATGGTCCTTAATCAGGGCTTGTATTTCCCTATCGATAAGCTCCAGTTTTTCTTTTATTGCTTTCCTGTCATTATCTCCGCAGTTGCCTAACTTAGCCTCCACTCTCTTTCTTTTGCGGAAAAGTGTTCACTTTTGCCTCTCTAGCCAGCCTCTTTCCTTTTGGCTGTGATTTCGGAGCATATTTTTCTAAAATTCTCAGCGTTTTTTCTTCCAAGGTTGTTGGCATTTCTTCAGTTGTTTTATTCTCGAAAATTGTTCTCCATTCTATTTGGGCCATGTGCAATCTGATTGCTTCCCAATTTATAGTCTTGGAGTTTAAGTTAAAGGCCCCGAATTTACTTCTTTCCTCAATATGTGTATTGTCTTTTAATGCTGTCGTCATATTTGTTGATATCTCGATTAAGTTGTGGTCTGAGATAATGGTTGGGGTTATTTTTATATCAGCAATCAAGTTCGTGTTATTCGTGAATACCAGATCCAGGCAATTATTTTTTCTGGTATTTTCTGTTATCTCCTGTGTCAGCATAAACTCATTTGTGAGAGCCATCAGCATTTTTGCTTGCTCCTGGTCTCTTGTGTTCCCCTTGTCCTGGTGAATATATATATTCCTATCCACCTTTTTGTATTTTATAAATGGGAAGGTAAAGTCTCCGCAGATCATTATATTGGGGGATGGAGGGTTTATGGCCTTTATTAGCTTTCTAATGTCATCAATGGCCTCCTAGAATTTTTCTGTTGGGGTGCTTGGAGGTCTATAGATGACTATTACTATCACGTTTAGTTTTCTATTTTCACTGCTAGGAGTTCCACATAGCTGTTTGATTTACTTATTAGTGATACACCGATGGCAAATTTTAGCCGATGCCGATGACTAGCAAATTGGCCGGTGCCGATGCCGATTATTATTTAATAAACAAAAACTTAAAATTTTTGAAGATTTCTTATGTTGGTATCAAACTATTCATTTTTTATATATCCCTCTCTAGCCAGCTTACCATCTGCAGTACCTAGTGTACAGTAGATTAATAAATTAGTTATTATAATGGAGTAATGACATCATAATAGCTGAAACCTGATTTTGAGTCTGAATTTTTCGTTTTAACTGGAATTTTGTTTCAAAACTTTGAATAAAAAATAGAGGAACAGGGAACACCTAATAAGCCTACTGAAGTTCTGATTAATTCAGTTATTTGCCCATTTTACTCAAAGAAAATCGTTTTTACATAAAACCTTCGGTACTTACGTATTAACGGGGGGCCACCACATATTGATGATTGGTTAGGTTAAGTTGTAATATTTTCGATAATTTACTCAGACTCATGGTCGTCATACATATCGAAACATCTAACAGAGTCAGAATTTCAACACTTTAAAGTTAACCACAAGTACAATTTCGTCAACCCGGAAACTGGTACTCACACACAAGAGATCGAAAGGCTCTGGGGATCAGCTAAGTGGAGAAATAAAAAGCATCGGGGCACTGCACGCCATCACCTAGAGTCATATCTTGCTGAATTTATGTGGCGACAGTTGGTACATGATCACGATCCATTCAATTCCATTCTTAATGCTATTAAAAAATTTTGGTCTCCAGAAACAAATGTTGTTTCTAATGTGTAACATGTATTAATCATTGTAAATATTTGAAATATAAATCATTGTAAATATTTAAAAAAATATTGCTATTTAAAAAATATGATGTATTAGAAATTTTAAACTAACGAAAATATTACAACTTAACCTAACCAATCATCAATATGTGGTGGCCCCCCGTTATTACGTAAGTACCAAACCTTCATTACAACTAATTTATGACATCTTTGTTTCGTTTTCTCGTTTTTCACCTTTTCATAGAGAAAGGTGAAAATAATAATTTTATGTATGGTGCAATAATACAGTAGGTACCCCCTAGCTATCTTTCAACAAAGGTCATGAATATATACCCAAATCTAACATGTGTGTTTATTATACAATATTTTTAACGTTTTTTTTTTATAATGGTCTCCTCATCACCCCTTTTAGCCATCCGATCAGTTTTCAGTATTTAATATGCAAAAGAATTGAAATTGGAAGGGAATGGAATTTACAGAATTAAATAATTAATGATATATTTTCCAAGCAATGAAATATTTCTCATATCTAGGTGCTCTGCAAAAACTGAAAATCAAAACAATAGGTAGTAATTATTAAAAAAATTCAGTAATCAGTATTTCATGGTGCCTAGGCTACTGAACTATTTTATTCCTATCTAACACATTTTGGAAGCTAGCCTCTCTTACACATAAGCACATTAGGATATATCTAGCAGAGTACCTATCTATATTCCAAAGCAAAAATATTGTTCATAAATATAATGTGTAATATTATTTATAACTTTCATGAAAAGTCTTTGGTTGAAATTTGAAAAAAGTCATATATCTTCATATAATCGGCCAAATTTGGCCGAAGCCGATGCAGATGGCAAAAAGTTGGCCGATATAGCCGATGCCGATTAATCGGTGCATCATTACTTATTATCGTCTCTGTCATATGACCTTCCTGTACATGTATAGAACATCCACCTTTACGTCTCGTCGTTCTATCCGCTCTTAGTAAGTTGAAGCCCTCTATATTTATCTCTTTCTTATCAATACAATGTTCGCAGTTTTCACAATTTCCTTGGCAATCTTTAAGATGAGTTTCTGTGAGGCATGCGATGTCTGCCCTTGTTTCGTCCATAAATCCTTTCAGGTACGAAACCTTATTGAGTGATTGGTTTGGTCGTATTCTTGCATATTAGCGAGGACAATTTTTATGTTATCTGTTTTTCGTTGCCCCTTGCGCATTTCAAGTTCGTTTTCCTTCGATATCGCTTGATTCGTTGCCCTATGATCCTCCGAGAGATCCGTTCCCGCCTACTTGTACTTGCTCGGTAGCGGTTTGGCTCGGGGGTTTCCAGCTGTGCCAACTGCATGTGGATGACATTTAGCATCCGTAACGTGTCCGCGATGTTGAACAAATTTTCTGATTGGTAGAATTTACATCCGTCTCCAAATTTACAATGACCATTATTATAGAAGAAATTGTATGTTGAGGGATGTTCATATATACATTGTCCTCTTTTAAATCTGCAATTATCTTTTATATAATACCTGCATATAATTCCTTTCCCATATTTACTCTTGGCCTTTGTTTTTTGCTCCTTATTGGGGGGCAGTTTCACTCCGTTTTCTTGATTGCCCTCTTGTCTTGTCCTATTTGTGCTAGTTGTGTTTGTGTCCTTCGTTGCCCTTATGCTGTG
This sequence comes from Bathynomus jamesi, assembly GCA_023014485.1. Classification (NCBI taxonomy): domain Eukaryota; kingdom Metazoa; phylum Arthropoda; class Malacostraca; order Isopoda; family Cirolanidae; genus Bathynomus; species Bathynomus jamesi. The sequence continues at coordinate 609,778 of JAJOZX010000872.1, read as the reverse complement.
TGTTCTTTACACTCTTTGTCGCCTGTTTTTTCGGCCTCGTTTTGTGACGGTGTACATTAGATGTTAAGTTGATTTTGTTCAAAACGTTTTGTACTCCAATGTATACAGCTCATTTGTACAGGATGTACAATATGAGAAAATTGTATGTTGCATATAACAATATTTTTAGGAGTTTATTAAAAACTCCTAGATTTATAAATGGTGCTCCTTCTAGTGCCAGTATGCTGCTTGTAGTCAATAAGATGCCTAACTGTGCCAGTGTTATACGCAATTTTGTATTTAGATTTATCACTATGCGTGGTTTGTCAGTCAATAAGATAACAGAAGCCATGGTTAGTGGACTGATATCCGATATATTTTATAGATCTCAAATCTGGAAGCATTGGCGTAACTGTATGTTCATTATTCAGTGTTTCACTAGCCTACATAATCAGTACTCCAGCAACTATCTGAACCTTCTATGGACCACTTGTATAATGTTTGTACCTGTTGAGTCTGAAATAAAGGGTTTGTTGTTGTTATTTTTGTTTCGTATACAATACTGACGCGATCATCCGTGAATTGAGTTAACCGCGATTTACTAATTGTGACCACTGCGCACCTATCCGTAATTATGACACCAAGTTAATCGTAATTTGGCGCAGTTTACAACCACGGCTCACCACCCTACCGCAACGTCCCTCAGTCACTCAGTCAGTGTCTCCGCGTTTCATAGCGTGTACATGTACGCTTGTGGCTTGGCATATCTTCACATCTTGTGGTGAGTACAAACTAGAGGTGGAAAGAGTACTAAAATTTTGGAGTTGGACGAGTACGATTACGAGTACATTATTTTTGAGTGGTCGAGTATGAGTACAAGTATATCTTTTTAGTGCTTGAGTACGTTTTTTTTAGTGTTCGAGTAAAGTTGTAAACTGTTGCTTTCATAGTACACTGGAAGTCCAGGACAGATCCTCATATTTGAAATTAGTTTGAGTACAAGTACGATTACAGCGATTTCAGATTATATCGAGTACAAATATGAGTACGATTACGGCAATTTATTATTGCTTTGAGTACGAGTACAACAAAAACCCGTACTCGAGTACTGATGTACTCTTTCCACCTCTAGTACAGTACAAACTACTTAATAGAGTAGTATATTATACTGTAATAGGATAATAATGCTTCAAGTAATAACAAATTTTATATATATATAGCGTTACCGAGCCTATAAAAGTGCCAGTCCACTTCAGGTCGCAATCATTTGCCCTCTTCTCGAGTCTTCACTTCACATCCCGCTCCGTTTCCTTCGTCACCTAACGCCACTCGATCTCAGCCGGCCGTTTTCCTTCAAAACTCTTTTTAAGCATGCACGAAGTTGATAATTTCTGTTGAGGCCTACTACGATTTGAACGCCCCCGGAAGCAAACTCACTTATGCAAGATTCAACTTGAGCCATCCTTCCGACCCTTTGCCTCACTCAACATTCATCCATTTTGACCTGCGAATCTTCATTTCCTTTTAACGAGTATTTCGTCATTCAAACCGGCTCGTAGGCCCTTCCCTCTTCAGAGTTACTTTCATCGAAATCCAGGTCTGTAAATTTCACATAGGCCACAAGCTGATTGGCCTACTGAGCTCTTCTTTCATCATGCCAAACAATTTTTACTAGCCTACAAACTCAATATACTCCCAGCCTAACCGAATAGGCTATGTTCAAAGTGTTCCTCAATACCTTTTCAAGTTAACTCAGCATTTACGATCGCAATCAGGCAATAATCCATTATTGTTTTGTGTCCATTACCCAGTGTTGGGCACTAAAGCGTTAATCCGATAACAGTTAATTAACGAAGTTAACTTTTTTTAACGGACTATTAACGGAAGTTAATTTCCATTTATCGTTATCGGACCAGTTAACTTCCCATAACTCGATATTTAGTCTGTTAAAGTCCGTTAACACGTTAACTGCGAGGAGTCATTCACGGAAGATCACCGCTCCGCGAATGAATTCAAATCTCCATAACTTCAGTCTGCTTCCAGATCTCGCAAGGGGAGGTTGGGGAGGCCCAAGAGGTCAAGACTGGCAGTTGGGCCTAACTTTGAGAAGTTGGTCTTTCTGAAGGGCAACCAGCACATTGTGTCATAGTCTTTAATAAATGTGCCTAAAATTTAATTTTACCTTTCAGTTCCCGCCATAATAATTCTCTGGTAAATTAAAATTTAGTTAATGGTTAGTGGTTACAAGGGTTTCAAAACATGTAATCAGTACATTTTTTATTAAAAATAAAAAAAAGTTATTAAAAAAAGTTGCAAAACGATAAAAATACAGTTAAATACCTATTTATTGTTGGATTTTGCATAAATAAACATTTTCTATGGGTTTTAAAGCTTTTTTCCTTGATTTTTTTAAATGTTAGTAAATAAATAGTTATCGTTAACGGATTATCGTTAACTTCCGTTAACTTTGTAGTAAAATTATCGGATTATCGTTATCGGAGTTAAAAATTGGGGTTAACGGATTATCGTTATCGAAGTTAACTTTTTGGTTAACGGTACCCACCACTGCCATTACCATATATCTCATTACCTTAATTATGTTGTTTCTTGTCACTATTGTAGCATTTAACTCTTATACTGTATAAAAAGTAAAAACCATTTCTTAATTGTTAATAATCATTGTAATATTGCATAATTACTGTATACATAATTGTTAATCACTGTGAACAAATAATTCATTTATTTTTCTAATTAAACGAAAACCACAAAGTCATTTCTATCTCCTTATTAAATATTGTTTGTGTGGCTGAAAGGTCAAACTGGTGACCCCAACATCATTTCATTTTATTTTACATATTATAGTAGGCCTACCGTTGGGCTAATATATAATATATATATGTTTTTTTTTATTGGGGTTGTCTAACCTCCTTCGCAACATCTAAGGTCATATGACGGAGAGGACCTACAGCTTTACGTGAGATCCGAACCACTAGTCGCTACATAATCTGGGCGCGGAGAACGGTCTCCCATCCAACTACTACCCAGACCCAATGTCGCTTAACTTCGCTGATCTCCAGGAAGCGGTGTTACGACATTGGCCACGAAGCGCTTTCGTCCAATGACATCCTCAGGAACACTGCTGAGGATGTCATTCGACGGAAACGCTTGAACACTATTTGTATTTTAATTTTCTTTCGTGGTTATTTTCATCATAAATATTATTCACGTGTTACTTTCGTGAAATAATGTTCATATATATATATATATATATATATATGATGGAAACCCACAAGGAAAAAGGAAAATGATTCCAAGGCCTTTCGTGTATTCAGAAGTACACCTCGTCACCTCGTTCTATATTCCCTGACGAGGTGTATTTCTGAATACACGAAAGGTCTTGGAATCATTTTTCTTTTTCCTTGTGGGTTTGCATCATTCATTTATTTCACATGTTTAATTGTGAAATTCATCCCATATATATATATATAAAATATATTTCTTTCATTACAACCTCGTGCTTGTGTTGATGGAAAATTCCATCACCTTGTGATCTTCTGTAAAGTAATTCTGTATAAATTAATTTAATACAATTTGCCCCACTAACATGTAAAATACTCATAAACAAGTATTTCGTTTGCTTTTATTAAAATTCCTTTCATTTTTGCTCATATATTTTATGTATTTGTTAATTCAGCCACGTATATAATTGTAACGCAATGCAAAATGTTGTCATATGTACGCGACCGTCTGATAAGGTTCTTAGAAACGTTTTCATTCTTCAGTGTTTCGTCTCTTAAGAACAAACCAGTAGAAAAGAAACAAAAAGGTGAAATATAGGCTATACATAAAGCATAAACGATTGTTTTTACTGCAGCTTAATTGTGCTTTTCGTGATTGTACGATAAATTCCAGGTGTTTCATGATATGTAGAACGCAGAATATACTCTTATATTAAAACAATCTTTGTTTGTGCAGGTGGCAACAATCGTTAAAACAGTTTAGAAAAAGTGAAATTGAATTTTATTTGAATACAATTATGATTTTAAAAGTAAAATAATCTATTATGCAAAAGAAAATATAGTGAACAAATTGACTTATTTGCAAGAGAAATGTCATTAACTGATATCGATCACATATCTGATGTGAAGTGATTGTACCATACTCGTATATACTCCGTTTCCTCTGTGGAGCAGGTGACAAGGTTTAAAAGTGTTTGTATCGCAACATTTGTAGGCATTCTTTGGGCCAAAGATTTTCTATAACAAGACCCATTACTCTGTGCACTTTTATGTTAGCCTTTTCTACTGCCATCTAGTGTTTCGGAGGAAAACTAAATTACCCACAGCAGCAAAGATAATTAGTTCAAATTCTATTTAGTTGGCCTATATGACTATTTTTTTCAATATGAAACTGATAATTGTAAAATTTATTTGATAATTTTTTAAATCAATTGCTTATGCTTCGTGCAATATTATAGTTCTCCCTCCTGACGCTAAGTGGCGAGCACCTAATTTCCATTTAGAATTTTGAACATATCACGAACACTTGGTAGGAGACCTTTTTGTTGACTGTTGCTTGGCTCAACCCTCATCTCCCAGTTATCGAGAAAAGGTGGTTACGAGTACATTGTATTATTCGGTTACTGAGTGAAAACTCCATTTTTTTTTTTAAATTTGAAATGTGAGTTAGTGACGTTTATACCAAGATGTTATATATACAGTATATATATAATGTTTGTCTGTGTTGAGTCTGAAATAAAGTGTTTGTTGTGTATATATAATCCAATAATACTTCGAGTCGAGTATGGCTTTTCAGTATTGACCACAATGAGTGTGTAATATATATATATATATATATATATATATATATATAATATAATATAATTTCTACAGATTAAACTTTAGATACAAAAGAATGTTTTTATCTTTCATACAGGGTACGAACAGCTCACAGAACCATTGCTAAGTATTTAAAAGGTCAACCTATGCTAGCCATGCAGATTTCTGTAGGTAACTCACCATCGTAAAAAAACTTGTTAATGCAGGAAGGAGGGGCCAAGAGCGAATGTCCGCAAAACCGTACCCCCAGAGAAGGAAAAGCATAAAGCCGAAATAAAGGTGTAGTGAGGAATAGGGAAAGAAGTGTGTTTGAGAACATGCTGGATTGCTCACAGGGTAGATGAGACACTAAAAGATATCAGCTAAGAAGGACAGCGACATCAGAAACGAGAGTTCCAGCACTTCCTGTCTCTTGCCTAAAGTTCCCCCCCCCTGAGTATTTCCCTGGCCGATTGGTGTCTAAAGTCTTCTCCTATTACCCTAAGTTGTCATATATTTCAGTGGCAGTTGCAACGCGGCCACGTTGCAACATCACTTCCTGTTAGATCAGATAGGTTAAGTGACGTTAGGTCTGTTCAGCAGTTGGATGGGTGACCCTTCTTTACATTCATAATATATATATATATTAGGGATGACATATTGGGATTGTAACCTATGCCAACCCAACCCAACTTAATCTAACTCACAATATACTTACTGATAGAATGTTAAGTCGATCAGGTGTCGTTATCCTGCATCTAACATCTTTCGTAACTCTCATAACGATAGTGGGCGGAGCTTACTGTCAACTGATTATCAGCTGTAAATAGAAAATGTTTTTTAAAAAATAAAAACATTAAAACCTCAAATAATTACAATTACTAGTATTACACGTGCACAGCGGCAGTTGCTATTTAAATCTAGTACGTGATTTGATTTTAATAAACAAATCACTAAATTCACAAATTTTTTTTTATCAATAACCATGATTTGGACTTAATAAGAGATCTTTAAAAAATTTAAAATAAAAAATAATGATAATCTTGTGTTTACTATCGCAAATTATTGAAATAAAAAAACAATAAAACTGATTTTATTTAGACCACATATTATCGAGTAACATAAGTTAGGGTAGGTTAGATGTACTTTTAAGTTGTGTTTAAACGTCGTAAATTAATTTTGTTGTAATTTTCCACCTATCTTGTATTGCATCGGGATTAACTATGTGCGTTCGAGCTTTAGGACGTACCGCCATGTTTAAAACGACTTCTACAATAAAAATAAGAGTAAAATTAATTTGCAACGTTTAAACACAACTTAAAAATAAACCTAACCTAACCTGCCATGTTTAAAACGACCTCTACAATAAAAATAAAACAAACTTAGTTTGCTACGTTTAAACACACCTTAAAAGTACTCCTACCTAATTTGCGATGTTAAACTACAAGATTACCAAAATAAGTACCAATGTAGTTGAGAACTTTAGAATATACGGCCATACCTACATACCTAAATGTATTGATGGAGCATTGTAATAAATCTTCGTTAGGAGCATAGATGCAGATTGTTAAGGAGAGAATCATTAAATGAGCGAAATTTCTACCACACGTCGTGGCCAGTTTCGGAATGCCACTTCAAGTCAATCAGTGAAGTTTGGTGACCTTGGGTCTGGAGAGTGGTTAAATGGGAGACCGTCCTTTGCGTTCAGATTATGTAGCGACCGTGGTTCGGATCCTACGTAAAGCTGTAATTCTTCCCTGTCGTATAACCTTGGATATTACGAAGGAGGTTAAACAATTCCGTCATTACATTAACTTAGGAAAAACTAATTGCCCGAAAGATTTTAAACCAAAAACACTTTCATTTACAGATGTCGTCAAGGGATAAAAAGGAAGCAGCTTCGCAGGAATTCCTCGATGCCAACCAATATTCATTGAAATCCATTCTTCGATATGAGAGGATTTTCGGGCATACGTGGGTATCGACTGGAGGAGAAAATACTACAAAGGTAATTAATAGTCCTGGCGCCACACTATAAACCCGCAAAAATTTTTATGTACACGAAATTTTATGGCTTGTGTTGATTACCTAACTAAACCACAATGTTAAAAGCTTGAATAGACATTTCAACTCTGGAGCCTTAATTTGGTAGCCACCATTTTCCAAGATGGCGGATATTTTGAGGTATATACGTCATATCTCCGGATCTATTATTTATTCATAGAAAGGTCATTGTGGCGTCAAAATGTATGTTTATGGGGCTTCTATACTTTCCAGTATAGTCACTACACTATCTTCATTCTATCTATTATAGAAATGATGTGTATAGCAAGTAGACATAGTTGAGGCGATCTTGTCATATTTTTTAATTAAGAATGTTAACAGGTTTCAATTTAATTTTCTTTTACAAAAAAACGAAAGCTGAGGTGGTCTGAAAATCTTTGTCTTACAACTATAAAGTGATTCCAATATTTTCATTTAATCTTATGAATTATATCAAAAAGTAAAAATAACAATAAAAATATAACGTGATATAAGTATTTTAATTGATATTAAATCTCTCCGTTTTCATCTTCAGGAATTCTGCTTGCTACTAAATCTAAAACCAGGCGAGAAAATGTTGGACATCGGTTGCGGCACGGGGGGACCTGCGTTTTACATAGCTCGCCAATATGGCTGCATCATTCGCGGGGTCGATCTATCCTCAAACATGATTTCCATTGCGAAGGATCGCCTCAGTCGAGAAATGGAAAATATCAGAGAGAGAGTAGGAAAACTTGTATTTCAAAACTCCGAATGAGAATGTTTCTTACTCTGTCTGTAGATCATGATATCAACTCACTTGAAATATTGTATTGTGAAATGTACTTAAGTGAATTGTAACCTAAATTTAATTAATTTATGATTTTTATCTTGCAGGTAAGTTTCGAGATAGGTGATATTTTAAAAGTCAATTATCCTGATAACGAATTCGACATTATATACTCCAGAGATACGATTCTTCATATCAAAGATAAAGAATACCTCTTCAAACGAATTCTGGTGAGTTTGAATAAAAGAAGAGGGTTTATACAACGCGCAAAGCATAGGTGTTGCAATGTTTGTAGGGAAACAATTTGCAATCAGCCCATTTGACACCATATCGTAATCATCCTGTTTTGGACATACATTAATTTACATGTTAAATAGCCATGAAAATATTTTCTGCTACCTGATGGTATGATCAAGGTAGATTTTGGTATGGTACTAACTGTGTGTGTGTGTGTGTGCAACTGGGCATAAATGAGGTCGATTGTGTGATATTTTACTGATGTAGTGGGTAAATTTTTTCGTGAGGTAGCACTTTTGGTACCTCTGAACATTATAAAAAAAAATATCGAAACATTTTTAGTCAAAAAAAAGATATGTTGGTCCTGATTAGGTTAGTTAAGGCTTGGTTAGGCTAGATAAGCGAGTACCTCACTATTTAATGACTTAACAGAAACCAACCTTCAACTCTGAATTGGGTTCGAAACACTTATCACTCCCTTCTCGGTTCGATGGCACCAAGGTTAGGTTAGCTTAGCTTAAATTAAGTTTGGTTAATTAGAGTTTTAGATATATAGATTTTAAAAAGTCGGTACCTCGTTTATGCGGAGACGCGCACACGTTTGTGTGGTGTGTGTGTGTGTGCGCGTGCTGAGGACAGCATGGGATACCGTTCAATTCTTTTCTTTATTTATTTATGAAAATGATTTTAAAAATTCATTTGATTATACAGTAGTTATTAATTTCATAGGAGAGAAAGGTTGAGTAGTGGTAGAGCACTGGGCTGTTGATTTAAAGGTCTTAGGTTCGAGTCTTGGTTCGGACTTCAGACTTACGCCGATTAAGATTCTTCTCTAGGTCTGCTTTGATAAGTTGTTTTTATGTAGGAAAGAGGGGCCAAGGGCAAATACCCGCAAAAACGTACCCCAAAAATAGAGGAAGAAGAGAGTCAAAATCAAGGTCCAAAGTTTTCGAGATGCCTGAACACTCTGCGTTTGAGAGAGTGGAGGTCATAGACGGGGAGAAAGAGGAATTGAGGAAAATTGTTCCAGAGCTGACCGATTGAGTAGATGAAAGATTGAAAATACCGATTAACCCTTGCGTTAGAAAGTTGGACAGAAAAGGAATGAGAATGTGTCGAATCCCGAATGTGATTCTGATCTCACGCACAACAAGCTGTGGGTCCCCGCTGTCATATGATCTTTATTAACAAGAAAGAAGGCTAAACAACTTCGGTTGTTATTATTATTATTATTATTATTAGTGCTGTAATAGTATTTTTAGTATTGATTTCGGGCATTACCCGTTTTGACAGATCTGTCGCAACGGATAATACAGGGTGTCCCAGAATTAACTATCTATTTCAATGAAATCGGACAAATTTAATAAAAACTGACATAATTTTGTGTTTATTACTAAATTATGATACAAAAACAAATAGATTTATAAATCATAAGTCAAAACTTTATTGAGAAGTTTCAACATGTGCACCGTCTGTATCTGCAAATTTCAAATCTATCCTCAGCGCTGCGAAACACATTTTGAAGCATTTCAGGTGTTATCTCCCGCACTGCCAACTGGATGCGTTCTTTAAGTTCAGCTAAACTATTGATCTTTTGGCGATAAACCTTTGTTTTTATGAAACCCCATGCAAAGAAATCCAGGGGTGTCAAATCCGGAGAACGCGGAGGCCAAGGTCGAGGTCCTCCACGTCCAATCCACCGATTCGGAAGGCGTCTGTTGAGGTATTCTCGAACAATTAGAGCATAATGACATGGTGCTCCATCTTGTTGAAACACAACATTATCAAGAATGCCATCATCAAGAAGCTGTGGTTCGAGAAACTGCTGAAGCATATCAAGGTAGACGGTACCTGTTACAGTTGCTTCACCAAAGAAGAATGGGCCATAAATTTTGGATTTGGTCATTCCAAGCCACACGTTAACTTTTGGAGAGTCTCTTTGCCATTCTAAAAATAAAACTGAAAAACTATGAAAAAATTATGAAAATAAAATTATGAAAAAAATTTAGAAATTTATACATTTTTAACACATATTAAACATGATAAACATAAATAAAAGTGTGTTTTTAAAAAATTTGTCCGATTTCATTGAAATAGATAGTTAATTCTGGGACACCCTGTATAAGAAATTTCATTCTGTTTGGAGATAACCGGAAGTTTTTGTGCATTTATTTCTTGGGACAGAAATTGAGGTGACGTGTGTGTGTGTGTGCGTACGTATATACTGTATGTATATAGTCTAAAAGTCACTAAAAGAAAGCTGAATGGCAACACAAAAGGATAAACAGCGGAACGCGGTCTGTTCGTTTGTTTGGGCTGAACTAACAGTATGATTATTTATATCTGACTAAATCGTTGGTGCTAAGTTTAATTTGGTGATGTTTCTAAAGTGACAAATTTAAGTAGGAAGTTGTCTAATAATTATACCAATTAAGGGTAATGTCTATAGCTTCTAAATTAGACAAGATAGAGAGTTAGGTAGGCCGCTTTGTGGGACGCTGGAAATCTATGGTTAGCCCTAAAGAAGATCTAAATCAAAGCACCGGTAGTGTCTTTGTTGTTGTTTAGCAACCTAGTAACATAGCGGGATCACAAACCCAAGTTGTAACTCAATAATACTTATTTATTTAATGTTTTTGTTTTCTTAATTAATTTGGTATAACAATATTTTCCTTATAATTTTTCTTCTTCTTCTTCCTTCGGGTTTTACGAACAGGAAGATTGACAGTATGTATAGTTGGAGTAATGAGGCATATCCAAAGATTTGCTGGAGTATATGCTATAAATTTTCGGACAGTTTCTTCGTTAGTCATTTGACCATCAACACTTCGAAGTCACATTCTCTGCAGTTTCTACTATATCGTTACTCGGCAGTGCCCGTGGCTCAGTCGGTAATACCGTTTCCCTATAAGCGAGTTGAAGACTTAGGTCGGGGGTTCAACTCCTGATGGTGCTTGTAATCCAGGCGCTAACGCAATAGGACGCGCTTGTCTAGCCTGAACGTTGTCCTAATCTGACCTTTGTCATTGATTATTATTACATTTACTTAGCTCACCTCAATCGTCTTTTGACCAGTGTCTAATCTGTAATCTTCTTCACCCTTAGAATTTTCTCCATACAGTTTGCCCTACAACTACTTCATAAGATTTAAAACTACGCCTCTTATCCAGTTCATAGGGAAATATAAAATTTTCTCTACTCTCTAGCAAGACTATCATGTATGCAGTTTGCCCTCATACTCAGTTATCTCACTGCATATCCGGCTAATCCTAGCTAACCATTGTTTAACCTAAAGAGTGTTCCTTCTGTCTTTTCCTGCTACGCTGATAATTCTATATCTCGAGTTAAGTTAGATTTTCAGATAGCACTTCAGTGGCTCGGCTGGTTGGAGATTCGCCCCGTTCTGCGAAGAACTGGGTTTGACTCCCAAAGTCTCCACAGTTGGAGTTAGACCGGCCACTTTCTCTGTTGTTGTTCGGGCTCAGTTGACTCTTTTTGGAATTTACTCCCACCTCCCCTCCCCCGTGTGGAGAAGTAGGGGTTCCGGATATTACAATTTATCTGGTTACCAGTACTGCATTTTCATTCATTTTTTGATTTATAGAGTCTCCAAATTTCCTAAAATTTCTTCATCTATATTTTCAAATGTTGTGATATAATTATTCTTATAAACTGCCACTTCTTATTTCCTTCTTCCATACTATTTACCCATTTCCTGCACAATGTCTCTATGGATACCCAGTCCCTTATGTTGGCGTATTTCGTTTCTTATGTTGGCGTATAGTTTTCGTAATATATTATTGTAGAGAACTACAATAATTCGTTTGATTTTAACACGTAAACTAAAGTAAAATGTGCAGCACAGAGGAGGCTTTCTCCCTGCGTCCCTGGGCCACATCCTGAACACGTCTTTAATCACTACGCCATCCTTTTAAGTGTAAATTTTTAATGTATCTCGTTTTGGTTAACTAATACATTTCTGGAAACGCACATGATAAGACGAGTTGCGCTCAAAAGCTACACTTCAAAAGAAAGTTTTTGGTTTCTCGAATGGAGTAATGGTAAGAGACGTTGGGGCGAAACCTCCTTTGTGTTGCACATTTTAAGTTATTCTCCGTATTTTCTTAATATATGACTTATTGTTAAAAAAAGTGGTTAGAAATAACCGCATATATTTCCAAATAAAATATAAACAAAATAAATAAAAATAACAACCCTCGTTCTAACCAACTAGTGAAGTTGGGTTTCCCTAATTAACAAAAAGAAGAAAGAAAAAAAGTTTCTGAGATAAAGAAAAACGGAGCTTTGTCTATTTTTGAAAAATTTTGACTGCATGAAGCGGGCTAGTATTTTCGTAAAATAAAATTCTCGTGGTTACCCAACTAACCCGGCAACTTAGTCACCCTTTAAACCTCACAACCTTAAACCTTATCCTTAATAACCACTGCAATTAAACAAAAACCCTGTTTAACTAAATAGAGGCCTATCAGAACTAGGTGTAAGTTAGTTAAAGAAAATAACTAAGGTAAGAAAAAAACTCGGTACCTAGAAGAAACTCGAACCCGGCTACAACTGCCCTAACTCAATAATTAAATGGCTGTTATAACCCCTATTAAAACTTAAAGGCAATATAGCCCTAACTTAACTTGAGTAAAACCCTCAAAACCTTAAACCTTAAACCTTTATAAACAAAAACTTAAGGGCAATACAGCCCTAGCCTAACTTAACCTGCAAAACCTAGGTCTGGGAAATAGCCCCTGCAAATAAATAACCTAGCAGTGTGTTAAATAGTAACTTAAAACTTAACAAATAAAATTCAAACCTGGAAACTAAATGAAACTTATGGATTAGTTAAACAGAAAGGGTAACGTTCAACTGGCAACTTCATTTTTGGTAAGTCTAAATTAATTTTAATGAATTTAGCTTCACCATAGTTAGTAATCTGGATGCTGACCAAATTTTAACCTGAAAACCACTGCAGCCTACAGTGAAAAAGTCTGTACCGGTAGCTATGTTGACAGTGTCTAAATGGGCCATTATTATTTCTATAATTACTGTGTGTATTTAAAGTAAACTTAACCTTAATATTACACCTAAACCAAAATAATCTCTCTCTCTCAAGCTAAATAATAAATTCTTCAATAAATTTTTCAATACTTATGTAGAGTAAGGTGGTTAAGTTTCGAATTCATCACTGAAAAGTATAATAGTCTGTACCCATACACATTCAGAGAAGCTTCTATATGTGCAAGTTATAGTTTTTATTTCAAACTCTTCAGCTATACCTTGTTCATGTCATCAAAATGACTCGCACTTTCATCTTTTCCCCTCTTTCCAAAACTGTGTTCTTTTTTTCAGCATCCTCATCTTGAGGTTTGAAAAGCCACAATAGAAATGAAATAGATTTATTAAGAAATATTTGAGAATGGTATATAGTTTTATACCACCTGAATGAACTATGGATTGAGAAATAATCACGTCTGAATTCACTTTTCCTTTTTTTTTAATCTAGTATCATTATGAAATTAATTTCTACGAATTTTAATACAATTACAGCATGGGTCCTATAGATACATGTGTGAAACCTATTAAACTAAAATTTTCTGTCAGATACTGTATAATAAGCCTTGATTTGTGGACCATAACAATATGGATTCTGTATCATGCGGTAAAAATGCTAGAGATAAAAATACCCAAAGCTGGGCACTTGCGGTATTTTTTGCGGTACTGCGGTACTACCGCACTACCAAACCGGTACCGCATAACGCAGTACCGCAAAGGATCGCTGAAAGTACAGCAGTACCGCTACCGCATTCAAATTTCCCGCGGTACTTTCCGCGGTACCGACAAACACGACTTTTCAAAAAATTAACACTTTTTTTGAAGTAAACCTTATTACAGGAGTACAGTAAGACGAATGCTGCGTGTGTTGCATCAGCCTAACTCTAGACACGTTAAGTTTTCGTTCAGAACATGTTACGTTGCCATCCTATCACAACGCCTCAGTGCAGTGCTTGCTTTTGAGCCGGTTGCACGTGTGTTACATTTCTGTGACAAAGATCGATTTTTAGCCATTATGGCAGAAAGTTCAGGTGCGAAATCGCCGATATGCAATTTCTGAAAATATGTGCTATTACTTGTGTTGTTCTTGTGTGCAGTACCGCGGAACGCACCAGGGGGACCTGAAAAAGTACCGCAGTACCGCGTAACGCACCCCCAAATTTTGGTACCGCGCCCACCACTGAAAATACCACAGGTTCAACATGTCACATGGTAAAAATGCAATAGATTAGGTAAGGTAAAAATGTAAGTTTGTATACATATTTTATTGGTTTTCATAAAATATTACATAAATAATTCAAATATGGCATTTTGTACGTATGGCGTTTTTTTTCTTTGACATTTTACCCTCAGGCATTATTACCTCTGACACTATTATCTATGTCATTTTTACGTACAATGCTCCATACATAACCTTTACGGTTTTTCAAGTAACTGTATTTAAAACAAAATCGCTTATAGTTCGCTTAAAATTTACGAAAATTGGTCAGTTGATACATCATTATGCAAAGGTAACAATCTTGCCGAATTAGGAAGTGGGCACTTGAGGATATAGTTTTCTCTTTTGGCCTCCAAAAGTGATGGTGGGGGGGGGCTATGAAATGCATTTCCAATAGAGCACATGTATGTACTAGGATCCCGTTGAATGTGCAGTTTCGACAAAAAAGGTAGCGTAGAAGCAAAATTCTAAAAAGTATAAGAAATTACTAATTAGTAATGATTGAGTTTTGTTTTGCCGCTAAAAAGAATAATAAAATTTCCAAAGTAAAATAGAATATTGCCAAATCATAATTTTTTATGCTTTATAGAATTTTTTTTCTAGTAGACTGTATAGGCGAATGTATATTGTATGTGTATAGGGTTCTCATAGACTCGATAACTGTACCAAAACTAAAAAAAGCGATGATATACTCAAGCACAGTGAGTAGTGATTTGGTATGAATTGACCATAACTTTATTTTGAAAATCCATAAATGGGATGTTTTCCTTGTTTTCTTGTCTTATAGATTTAAATCTTATTTCTTATTCGTAGCCATGGTTGAAACCTGGTGGAATGCTTTTGATAACAGATTACGCGAAAGGGGACCAGGATCACTCGCTAGATTTCATCGAATACGTTAAACAAAGAGGTTAGTAAGCTGTCAATATAACTTGCATGAATTAAGTCGAATTGGAAGGAGTAGTTTGATTTAGTTCTACTGAATTTAATTTCAGTTCGACTTTATTCCAATTTGGCTAACCCAACCTTATTTCAAATTAAACTGACTTTCAGTGATATAAACCTAATTTCAGTCTGACCAATTTCATTTAATTCCAGTTCGACCTTGTTTCTAATCTGACTTGAGTTAATCTGAGCTGACCCAACCTAAACTATTCTAATAGTAGCCTAACAGGACATTACAGTACTCAGTAGGTCCATCCAATTACAGCATAAACGTATTGGACTTTGGATCAGTCTGACTGATTCAACTTTCTTCTGTTGGGCCTTATTCCAGTCCTGGTTTTTGAGCTGTTGAATTTAATTGAATAAATAATGAATATTATTTTAATGAACAATTCTTTACTTATAAAATAAATACAATTTTACAATTTGTTCCTGTTAATAAATAATTTTAGCATAAAATAAATAATTATCAATCTGAACTATTTATTTTATTTAATTTGGTTCTTAAGCTTTAGGTTTTGCTGAGCTTATCTCTGTTTGATACATTTCAAAGTTCCGATCATTATATTTTTATATGAATTTTGCATGAGCAATTACAGGTTTTAGACACTTGTCTACTCATAATTAAACACTTGTGTATATTGGTAATGAGGTCGAACATTATAGATGAAAGAACAGCTGTATATATTGTGTTTCTCAATTAAATTTCAAGCATATGTATGAGTTGTGCAAGAAATATGGTTTGTATCTTAAAGGTTTAAGTAGATAATATTTTCACACCTTAAAACAAATTATTTACTTTGTTTTATAATACAAGACAATAATGACCCGTTGAAAGCATAATTATGATATATTCGTATGTTTCCATTTTGTTGGATATAAATTAAAATTGTATAACCAGTGAAATTTTTAAAATAAACAAAATGCGTTGCTTGCATTTGAGTTGTCTTACAAAGCCAAAGGTGTCCGAAAAGGTTATATACCTACTCGTACGGTATTCACCAAATACCATTGGTTTAAATTTCTCTCAACATATAAATTCCATTCCTGAAGATACAGTAGTTTAAGATTCATTAAGAAGCAAGATGGGCAAATGTCACCTAGGTCCTACAAATGTAAATAACTTGGATAAAAGAATGAATTGCTTTATTTCTTGTGTACTTTTTCCCGTATGATTATTTTATTTTAAGTGTAACCTTTCGCCTGATTCGAATGACCTTTCGTTGATTTATTTACATATACAAAAGTTGTATTTTCCTTTCGTTTTAGCAACAAATTAATTTACTAAGTTTTGCTTGATTTCAGGATACTATTTGACGACAGTCAACGAATATGGAAATGTCCTGAAGAAAGCGGGATTCAGAGATGTCGAAGCTCACGATAAATCGAAAATGTTCTTAAGTATTTTGGAAGAAGAACTTAAGTATTTCATCCCATCGAAAGAAGCTTTCATTTTAGTAAGGAAAATCAAAGAAAAAAGAAGTTGCATTGTGTCAGAAATCCATGTTTGTATACTGTCTAAAAAAAATCACAATTCCCGCAGAGGTGATCTATGTACATGATCACATTATAACGCGTTGTGTAAATAGTTATGCCAGAAACTTAGTGAGGCGTAACTACTCTCTCGTACCGCGTTACAAAAAGCAAGAATTTTAATATTTTAATTTAGAAAAGCTATTCTACTTACGTTTCAAAGTGGTATCTTAGAGAAAAAAGATTTTGGCTTCCTAAACTTCTATCCTTGTTCTCCTTTCTTTGCAGGATTTCAGCGAGAAAGACTACAATGAGATCGTGGGTGGCTGGCAGTCCAAAATAAGCCGAGTGAAAGCGGGAGATCAAGCTTGGGGACTCTTTATTTGCAAAAAATAGAAATTAGAAAAATCTTTTGATCATATTGTATTTTGTGTGGTTAATACTGGCAGCAGATGATGAAAGAAAAGCGAACATAATCGTTATGATGAATCAAAAAGTAAAAGTCTATAGTGAGGGTCAGCACTTCTGGTGTGTGACGTGTCCCCGTACAAGGCACCGCGACCAAGGGGCGCCAAAATCGACATTACAGTTAGCAGTCCTTTTTAATTTTACCGCCAGTGTTTCTATTTTTCTGAAAAAATTGTTTCGATTGAATAAATATTTTATTCACAAATTTTCTAAAAAATCACTGTTGTAAATTTTTTACGACAAATTCTTAAAAATTATAATAGTATATGTGTATGTATGTATATTCAAACAGTCGCTACATCAGGTCTTTCCAAAAGCGAGCTGACGTCACCACAATAAGCTGTTCTCCAAGTACTGTACTCAAATTTTTATAAAAACAAGCCCCGATTTAGAGGAAATATGGCACGTGAGAAGAACAAAAATTCCTTCACTGCTGATTGGTCCGAGCACCATGGGTTCTCCGCAATAAAGTGTAGGAGGCGCCATGTTAACAAATCATTCTTGGCTTAGCACTGGGCGGAACTAGATACTGTTCCATCCACTTTTACAAATTTTATTCTCAAATCCATTACTTAGATTCAGAACCATTTACTAATGAATAACCATTGCGAATTACTATTTTTCAGTTTTGTGGTATTTCATACTACAGTAAAATGAACGTTTTGAAGTTACAGAAAGCGTTGATGCCTATCTTTAGCAAAGCTGATAACACCGCTTTCAATTCTACTCTGTAATCAGTATTCAAGGGGAACCCTAAGGAGTTCTTCAGTTATGTTAATAGTAGAAAGCCCATTAGAAGCATGATAGGTCCTTTAAAGGACCGAAGCGGCGTTCTGCGGACCTCCGACACGGACATCGCCAATGTGTTTAATGAGTGCGGGAGTGTTCACCAGGGAGGACACCCGCATCATCCCCGAGCCAGGCGTGAGGCACGAAGGTGCTGGCCTGGATAGTGTTCGATGTACCGCAACAGTCGTTGCCGATAGAATAGACAAACAGCGCGTTTAAGGCTCCTGGGCCAGACCAGTTTCTCCTCAGAGTATTGCAGGAGGTGCGCGACAGTCTTCAACAAATCGCTGGAGACGGGCCAGGTGCCTGGTGACTGGAGGGAAGCCAACGTGACCCCTATCTTTAAGAAAGGGGATCACGAAAGTTCAGGGAACTATCGTCCCATTAGTCTCACTTCAGTTGTAGGTAAATTATTAGAGGGGATAATAGCCGATAGGATCGTTGACCATTTGGATTCCTACAAGCTGCTTGGGGACTCCCAACATGGGTTTAGACGGCATAGGTCGTGTCTCACCAACTTGCTCGAGTTTTTCCACGTCATGTTGGGTGAGTATGATAAGAGTGGGGCGATTGATATACTTTATCTCGACTTTGATAAAGCCTTTGATAAGGTACCTCACCGCCGGCTGATGGCGAAAGTGCGCGCGCTGGGTATCGGTGGGGAAGTAGGTAGGTGGATTGAAAACTGGCTGAAGAATAGGCGGCAGAGGGTTGTAATTAAAGGGGTTAGTTCGGATTGGGCCTAGGTCACTAGTGGGGTTCCTCAGGGTTCCGTTTTGGGGCCACTGTTGTTTATCATTTACATAAATGATATCGACGATGGCATCGTCAGTCGGATCGCCAAATTCGCTGATGAGGGTGTAAAAATTTTTCCCTGGCACCCGTTGCCATTGGTACATCCTCGGTATGGGTCGCAAGGCCTTTTGAGGTACTTCTTTTCCTTGTAACTCCTTGTAACTCACTCTCTCTCATTATTACAGAACGTATCGTGTATCACTTCGAATCCAACAATACTTGATTCAGGCGAAATACATCTTGTCAAACCTGTTAGAATTTTTCCATAATTTGTATACTTTATACGACACAACTAAAGTATTAGATACAGTGTATCTCGACTTTCAGAAAGCCTTTGACAAAGTACCCTACTCGATATTCGAGATTAATGACTAAAGTTAGAGGACTAGGAATTACTGGGCTCGTTTCCAATTGAATTGAAGATTGGTTAAGATACAGAAAGTAGAGTGGTAATAAATAGTGGCTTCGGAGTGAATCCCCGTCACCAGTGGGATTCCACAGGATTCCGTTCTGGATCCTTTACTTTTTAACATCTATATTAACAATATAGACGTTGGGCTCCTGAGCACAATTTCTAAATTTGCAGACGATAACAAATTAGGAAATAGTGTGGGTAATGAGGAGGGTGTAAGAACACTTCAAAATGATCTTGATAGGTTAAGCGAATGGCTTGGTACTTGGCAAATGTCATTCAACTTGAACAAATGTAAGGTAACGCACATAGGTTACAAGAATCCAAAGGCCGATTACTCTCTCATGGGTAGGAACTTGACTGAGACTGATCTAGAGAAAGACAGGAGTTTATATCAGTAATGATCTCAAACCGTCAAAGCACTGTGCAGAAGTCGAAAAGAGGGCCTTACAAACACTAGGTTATATTAAGAGACGGTTCCAATTTAGAAATAAGGAGATTGTAATATGTCTCTACAATTCACTAGTTCAGTGGTTCCCAAACTTTTATGGTGGCGACCCTGAATACAATGTTGTCCTGGCCTGGCGACCCTAAACGCTGGTACATGCAGTGTTAATGACCAATCATTTTGATACGTTATGTTTATATTCATAGTTTGATTGAATCAGTCGTTGAGAATTTCCGTCCCGCGACCCTCAGGAACACCTTCGCGACCATGGGTTTGGGAACCACTGCACTAGTTGAACCTCAACTCGAATATTGTGTATAGTTTTGGTCTCCGTCCGACTGAGAAGGGTACAAGCCACAAAATTGATCCCTTCAATGAGACTTCAAAACTACCAACGGAGATTAGAGCGCTTAAATCTGCTCACTTTAGAGACCAGGAGGTTGCGCGGTCAGCTTACTGAAGTTTTCAAGATGCTCAATGAACTAGACAGGGTAGACTTCAGGAAATTATTCTCATTTAATATCAATTCGACAAGAAATAATGGCTTCAAATTGTAACTAAACGTATTTAGTACCTCCATCTGCAGTAATTTATTCTCATATAAAATAGTAGTTAATATCTGGAACCAACTTCCCTCGGGGGGTTGTTTCAATCCAGTGTGTAAATATGTTTAAAAATAAGCTGGACAATGTTCTGAATAAACTTAGGGTTTAAGACTGTTCTCACATATAACAATTTAAGAATCGATCAAATACGTTTTGTGAAAATAGTATTTTAACGTAACCCCGTAGAAGTTCATTTAAACATTTACTCCTACACTTCGTCCGTCTCTCACTTTAGAGTGAGGGACTTTTTCTCTGGTTGATTGTGTTCCACAGCAGGATCAGCCATCGAGCAACTAATTTTTTTATTACTTCATAATCACCTCAAAGTGGGGAAACTTGAATTCGCCGTAACAACAACGGTGATCATCCACGAAACACTTTCATTCTCTCCAGTGGCGGCTCGTGACTTTCAGTTATGGGGGTGCTGCCTCAGAAATTGCGAACAATTGTGTCGTTATATATATATATATATATATATATCTATATATATATATATATATAAAAGAGAGGGAGTCGAATAGATAACTACTCAGTCATAACAATAAGTAAAATAGTAAAATAAAATCAATTATAGGGTACTTACCCTTAACGGGTAATTTCGAATTTGCCAAAATTTTTATTTATAAACAAATTTCATTCTTCTGTTTTTATTCTGAGCGAAAAAATAAGAAATGAAAGCTATATATTGTAAATAATTCAATTATTATATAATTAACTTCAATCTCTCGACAAAAAATAAATGATAACGAATCATTGATAAATGCAATTCGGAAATTAAATTTCGAATTAGCAAACGATACAGCAACGCAACTACAACGTCAAACAAACAAGTCGGCACTGCTCTGTCCACAGTGCTTTGGATCCTCTTAAACCCGCGATTTTGACTCGCTCTTCGTACGTCAGCCACCGAGGTTTCAAGCGTTTCGAACAAAATCTGGAACTGTTAAGTACGCAGTTCCACGGAAAGGCTGAAGCTACTTTCGTGATTCGTTCGGCATTGAAATAGTTTAAGGAAAAAAGGATATAATCTGATTTAAAAACGATCAGAGGCTATTTTAAATATTTAAATATAAAGATCGTAAGATCATGGGGGAGCAGCAGTTCCGCAGTGCCTACCGACGAGCCGCCCCTGATTCTCTCTAAGGGACAAGTACACGGGGGTAGATACAAGGACTTCCCACTGATATTCCTCGCCAGAAAGAGATTTTCTCTACTCTTGTGGTGGCACAACACCGCGAAGTATGAACGACTCAATATATCACGCCGTATAAACACTTTTCACAGTGGGAGACCCAAGTTGAAACGGCGACATTAAAAGAGTTGGCAGACATAACATGACAGACATCCAATTACAGAAAACACGCTCACACACTTGCCTGCCTTGTTTTAATGACGATAAGTATTTTGTAGAAATACAAAATTCCCTAATGAACAAAAACTAAAAACAAAATTGCTGGATTGCATAAGGTAAAGTTGCGTTTCTGTTGTCCTTAATTCCTTGTTTTCCTTCTTTTAGTGGGGGGCTGGGTGTGGAAAATCTGATTTCCTTTCTCAATTCCTCTTTCAACCCCTTTCCTGTAGAAGCATTGCATCACCTTGCCAGCGTAATGGCTTTACACGTATATGGGTGTACACGTAACACATGGAGAATTTGTTTAATCCCTCAGGGGCTAGCCTGGAGTGGGCCATGGGGTCTTCGTTGGTCCGATACCTAGGTAAATAGAGCTGTAAATATTTTGTATAATATCAAAACATATGTTCGAGGTTTGTGTGACGATACCAAGTCGTTGATATACGAGTAGCATAAATATATTATTATGTTAGTTTATACAACCATGCTCTGTAGTGTACGATTTCTATGTATGCATAACGTAACTGTCGAACTAGTTTATATACTTTCCTCTTTCCTGTAAAATTTCCTGCACAAAGAATTTATGCCATGTTCTCCGCCTCTGTTTATCGTTAGGGGCTTCTCACAGACAACGTCAAAAATCTCACTGTGAAGCCAATATGCAAAACGCGCTGGGAATGCGGAGTCGATGCACCCCTAAAGAGGGAATCGAAAGACACCTATGATTTGTGGTGCTTTCATGGTAGACCCAGATTAGGACCAGTATACATGAATATGTGTAGAAGTAGGGGTCAGTATAAGGCGGCCATAATGCGATGTAAACAGGAAGAAGAGTCTATTCGAGCATCAAAAACCTGTGAAGCTCGCATAAATAGCGATAACAACAAATTTTGGAAATTTGTTAAGAATCAAACGGGTGTCAAAAATGTCCTCCCTCCGACAATCGATGGGGTGTCGGGGGAGGAGGAAATTGCAAAGCTGTTGAAAAACTACTACTATAACATTCTTAACAGTGCGAGTAGGGATAATCTTAAGATAGATTGCAGCGAAACGACTGTGGGAGGGACAAGGGAAAATACTTTGATATCAGTTTCTGAAGTAAAGAGGTTAAAGAGTTAAAGACTGGTTCTGCGTCAGGGGTAGATAACTTATCGAATGAGCACTTAAAATATGCCAATGACGTAGTATGTCTACATATATCATTGCTCATAGCTATATCCCTGCAGAGTTCATGAGGGTATATATCTTAACCCTGGTCAAAAATAAGTACGGAGACATTCTGTCCAGCAATAATTACAGGCCTATTACTGTCTCTTCCTGCTTCTCGAAACTACTAGAAAAATTCTTGTTACTCAGATTAAATGATTCCCTGTGGACATCTAATCAGTTTGGCTTTAAAAGGTCCCACTCAACTGACCTGTGTATCTATGCACTTAAAGAAACAATATCTGAATACATTGACAGTAATTCAACTATTTATAGCTGTTTCCTAGATATAAGTAAGGCATATTAGGGTGAACCACAATATTTTATTTGAAAAACTAGAAGACAGGAAGGTTCCCATGTACATATTAAATGTATTGAAATTTTGGTACTTCCACCAATCTTTCACCGTTAGGTGGGACAATGTACTATCCGAGTATTTTGGCTCCTCTTGCGGGGTGAGACAAGGCTCCTTGCTCTCCCCTATGCTGTTTAAATTTAGGCTGACCATACGTACCGTTTTGTATGGGTTCTGTCACTGAAGAATAATTGTAAGCTCAATATGTTTATGTACTTACTTTTTCATGAATACAGAATATTACATAACCCCCGTCCCTTTTTTGCCATCCCAATGTCCCGTTTTTGTCTCGAGGAAATATGGTCAGCCTACGTTTAATGTGTATATTGACGGATTAATTGCTTCACTTAATGAGGCAACAGTGGGATGTTGTATAGATAACACAAGGATAAATAACTTAGTTTATGCCGATGATATGGTGTTAATAAGTCCCTCTGTTAAAGGTCTGGATCGGCTACTAAAAGTGTGCGAAGTGTATTCGCAGAAACATGATATTCTTTTTAATGTTACAAAAACGAAGGTTATGGAATTTCATCCTAAAAGCTGTAATCAGCCAGCTGATATAAGGTTTAAAATGAATGGTGAAGTAATTGAGGAAGTACAAGATTTTAAGTATTTGGGTCAAACTATTACCAGCTCCTTGTGTGATGACTCGGATATAAAAAAAACAATCTCGAAGCCTATGTGCTAAAGCGAATATGACCATAAGGAACTTTCGATTTTGTACAAGTGAAGCTAAAGACACTCTCTTTCGTACTTTCTGCAGTAATATATACGGACAGCACCTCTGGGTGAATTATAAAAAAGGTTCTGGCAGAACCCTAAATTTGATGTACAACAGGTCTTTTAGACTCTTACATAAATTACCCCCGAGATACTCAGCTTCGCAAATGTTTGCTACCCGCAATGTCCCGAGCTTCCCGGAGGTAACAAAACGTGCTGAATACTCAATACAGTCTAATACAAAGAATTAAAAAATCAACCAACCCGATTATCCAAGCTATCCATGAGTCTTGCCATTTATCCTCTAAGCTACGGAATTCCTGGTACGAAAACGTTTGTCTGTAGCTCCACTTAACTTCGACATTACAGTATTATTTCGAATCAGTTGTATATATTTCTATCTTTAGTATGTGAACTGTCATTGTATTAATAATATTTGTCATATGGACTATAGTCTGCCAATAAACCTTTTAATTTTCATTTTAATTATATATATATATATATATATATATATATATATATATATATATACTTATTAGAACCATCTTAGTTATCCTACGGTATTTATCTCAGCACTTTAAAATTTCTAGGGGGATTTTCATACCCTTGTTTGTTATAAAACGAAAACAAGCTAAAAAAATCAATAATTTCTACCGTCTGAGTGACATATATGGTTATTGTCTAAATTTGATATTTGTCAGTCCCATTAATTAATTATTATTGCCTAGTAGGCTTAGAAATTGTTTTTCCTAATTAACCCTGTTTTTTAAGATACTTTGGGGCTTAAATGCTCCAGGTTTCTTTTCTCTGAGAGATAAACCATGAACAACCAACTGGCCAAATCTTCAGTACCACTGAAACTAAGGTTAAACTCTAAATAACCAACCAACCAACCATACTGAACCAAATCAGAGTTGAGGCTGCCGTTTTGAGGAATTTTGTCTGTTCGTGCAGAAAACAATTGAGTATCATCGACAGACGTGGAACTGACGGACTTCATTCCACGTCAATGCGGAATAATTCCTTACTTTTTAAGTATGATAATTTTAATATGAAAAACGTAATAAATGTTAACAGAAATCATGTATAAGGTGTTTTTATTCAATTCCTTTTTTAAGTTAGCATATATTTTATAATGGATTATAGAAAGGAGCCATCTGTGTGACTATGGGGAGCAATGACAAGCAGAAAGTGCATCGACGAACCCCATTCTGTTCTGTTCCATGTATCAGTCCATATGGGTAAGTATTTTGTGTAAATATGGTAAGGGATGATATGATATTTTCATCTATTTTGTAAATATGAAATCTCTAATAAAACATGAAAATGAACAAAGTTGATATTAATTCACGCCAAAAAATGTAAATTATATATATATTTTCAAACTAATTATAAATCTGATTGTTGACAGACACATTAATATTCTCCCTGAAATACAGTGATATAATTTCAATTTGTTGAACCTGTATGAATACTGTAACAGAATAACTTAAATCAAATTAGTTATACCTATACCACATTTTCTAAAAACTACAATACCCAGAGAAAACGTGCCGAATTGTGACGTCATATACATATGTGGAACAGCGGCAGCCTTGATCAGAGTCAGTAGCAGGGGTGCCACAAGAATTTTAGGGAAAGTAACAAAATAAGCCAAAGGTAACAAATCCATCAAAAAGGTAACAAATCGCGAAAAAAAATTAAATTGTTCAAATTAAACTATTTATTAAGTCTTACCTTACTTAAAATGCTACGTTTTCTTCATCCATAGTTTTACTTTCTTGCCATTTGGATTCCTTCATCATATTTATCATTTCTTTTGATGGTTCCCATTTTGTACAATCCTGGCTTCGAAGTAATTCTTTTGTATATAAAAGCGCATTTATTGTGGATGTTTTCAATGAAGATCTATTTTTAACTTTAACATTAGTTAGTGTTGAAAATATTCTTTCGGCACTAGCCGAAGAATGAGGAAGTGAAAGGAGATCCATCATGAATTTAGATAGTAAAGGGAAGCGCTGCTTGTCCCCACACTGTTCTTTTGAATTATTATTATACCAAAATCTTTCTGAATTTTCTAGTCATTTTAGGCTTTTTCTCCGGTGTTTTATAATCACTATCATAAGTTTCATCATCTTGATTTCCCTCCATATTAAAGGGATATATATATATTTTTTTATCAAAATATAGTAACACAAAATTTCACTCACTAAACAGGTTTAATATAAAATTAAAGATAAGACTGAATAAACTAAAACACTAAACACACGTGAGATCACGGAACAAAGTCACGAGAGCAACTGGAAAGAGTTGCCAATCAACGCTATATTATAACGTTAATTGGCAACTCTTTCTAATGTGCCAACTTCAGTGGTGACACTAACAGCAATAATTAAAACTTAGAAATTTACCGTTTTCTTGGAATTAGAGTTAAAAGTCTAAAACGTAACAAAATTTCCGAACGTCGTAACAAAAGTACAAAAATGTTAAAAAGTAACAATTTTGTTACGAAAGTAACAAAAGTGGCAGCCCTGGTCAGTAGTCAGTACTCGGTTGGTGGTTGATTGTAAATGTTCATTTATTATTTTGTTGTCCTGTGACCTAGCCTGAGCATTTTCTTTGAGTTTAAATATAGTGTATACTTGCTGCCTCTAAATTTAGTATTGTGCTAACTTTAAAGTGTATGACATTAATTTGGTGATTATACTATTATTTGTTTCTGCACCAAATTTCATTTCATCAGTCGGTGATGTGCGATTACATTTTTACAGTTAAAGGTAAGGCAACTAATTACTAAGGCAATTATTGTCATAAATGAGAACTTTCAAGTATTACATGACCCCATGGAAGTGATGCTGGTAAGGAGTTCAGAAGATTTATCTATTGGCTCTAACTTTACGTGCGCACTCACGCAACAGCCTAACCTGGGCTTAACTATACCCGCTCTGGAAGTTTCAATTTAGCTGAGAAAGAATTTAGGCTTCGCTTAAAAATGCTATCATCTTAAAAATAAGACATTTTCAGAACTTTATGTTCAAACTACTTCATAAGGTTTAATTGTGAACCATTTTTTAAAAATAAACATTGTTATAAATATAAAGTATTTGTACATTCGATAATTATTATTAAAATTTTCAGAACACTTCACCGTATGAATCGCATGATTCCAGCCTACCAATCATTGCGATTAGCCAGGCCTGCTATGTTCTTTCTGCACAGGGCCCTATTCAACATAAGCTACAGATTAGCAGAAAAAGAAAAACTACATCTGCGCATCGTAAGTACTGTACTTGTAGGGCTACTATTAATTTTTCGACGAATTTGAAGAATCCAGGTTTGGAGTCCAAAAGTCCCGTCCATACATAGTCATAGAAATTTCTTTGGTAAAACTTTACAAGACACCCGCATTGCCATGAAACATGCTACAGTAACGAAACATATCAATCGATAGAGCAGAAAAAATGGTGCAAGCAGCTATGTATCATTTTGAAAATATTAGAAAATAACAGTTATGACACTGAAGATGTTACGAGGCCTATCATAGCCTACACCATTTGGATCTTTTTCGTTTCATGTACTGTTTCCGATTTTGTTGAAAATAAGATATTTAATGTAGATTTTTAGGCTGATTTAAAAAATGTTAGTCTTTTTTGGAGAAATGAGGGGTTTAAAAGTTTTGTTGTAATTTTATATGGGATATAATGCCTGGTTAGGTAAACTGTATGCCCTTGACGATTGGTTAGGTCAAGTTGTGATATTTTTGTTAAAACTAACTAAAATATCACAACTTAACCTAACCAATCATTAAGGGCGTACAGTTGACCTAACCGGGCATTCAGTTAACTTACATTAAATATCTTATTTTCAACAAAATCGGAAACAGTACATGAAACTGAAAAGATCCAAATGATGTAAGCTATGATAGGCCTAGTAACATCTTTTATAGCGTAATAACTTTTATTTTCTAATATTTTCAAAATGATACATAGCTGCTTGCACCATTTTTTCTGCTCTATCGATTGATATATGTTTCGTTACTGTAGCATGTTTCATGGCAATGCGGGGTATCTTGTAAAGTTTTACCATTTCTTTCAATAACTAATTTCTGCTCATACATCATTTCATTCTTATGCAGTTCCATAACACACTTCTTTGATATTTTTCACAAGCAGATAGTTTTAAAGTGGAAGTGGAAGTGTAAAGATGTTCCTGTCAGCGGTGTGATTTGTTTAATATACTGAAGACAAATATAAACTACTGGCCTATTTATTAAAGGATGAATTAAGTTGTGGGAAGTGCTTAAAGTGTAAAAAATACATAAATATAACGGTATAACTTAGATTTTGATGTACCGGCGGGAGCATATTTTTCGATATTCTTTGATAAGAAATACATAATTTGAGGAGGACTGCTTTAAGTTGCACTAAATAAAGTTGCTGCTGCTTACGTATGGATTTCGAGACATGTTGATTGGTATAACTTTCGTGAAGTGTGTGTATTCATGCGTGTTTAAGATCCGAGGGTAAGGTAGTGGGGTTCTGTAAAGTGATGAAGATTGACAAAAATTGACGTTTCACACATCGGAAGGAGAATATTTAAAGATTTGTTGGAAGAGGCAAGTCTTCTCTTCACTCCATAGAAGGTAAGTTCACTTCATGACAATTCCACCTAATACTTTCAGCTTTGCCCCACGGCTCCTCCACGATTGCATGCGGTAGCATCAGGGGGTTCACCGTCTATTCTGCATGACTAAAAGCATGATAATGAATAATGATATTTATTGTTAGGAGAGAGATCTTGTATAAAAGTACAATATTAATCTCAATATCATAACGTCATGCTCTTAGCAAGGTAGAATCTATGGGCGTGTCTTGAGGACCAAACTGCATTTGGATTCTTCAATTTTATCTTTTTTCTATTGATAATAATTGTTTTTGTCTGAATTATCATATTTTAAGTGAATATTATTTTTTTTTTTACGACTGATACTAAGTTGTATCGAGATTTCTTTTGAACTTAGATTAAGGGTTACAAATAAATTTTCTTGTGCAAAGATGCTTAAATGCGAAAGATTTTTTCCTGGGTAGTTTTATTCTTGTGATAATTAATTATTAAAAAGGCCAAAACTTTAAGCATTTTCCTTCCATCAAGGTTCAAGGTTTGGGAGATTTTTTCTCATCATGCGAGTTTAAATAAGTAAACATTAATTTAATTACAAATTAAGTTTTCCAGAGAATATAAATACAGACGTGAAATAAACTTTTTCACAAAAATTTTAAAATATAGCTCGGGTGAGTATTAACGTAGAAGTATTTTGTAATAGTTAATTATATAAAATCTGAAATTGTTTAATGAAAGTAAATTAAGTAATACAATTTATAATTAGTTGAAAAAAGTAGTTTGTGTTTGGGGTTCATTTTGTGTTTGGGGTTCATTTTGTGTTTGGGGTTCATTTTGTGTTTGGGGTTCATTTTGTGTTTGGGGTTCATTTTGTGTTTGGGGGTTCATTTTGTGTTTGGGGGTTCATTTTGTGTTTGGGGTTCATTTTGTGTTTGGGGTTCATTTTGTGTTTGGGGTTCATTTTGTGTTTGGGGTTCATTTTGTGTTTGGGGTTCATTTTGTTTACATAAATGATTATAGTGTTCGAAGCTTAACCTTGATGTTAATGGTTTTGTCAACGAGTTTAACCCATTCATGTAGCGTATAAACTACACATCCAATTTGCGCTCAGATCCGGGTATGGTAAATAAACAAACTCCTAATCTTTTCTGAACTCGGGTGTAATTTACAAACCAAAGGTATATCCCTCTTTCCACCCTCTAGGGTTGAAAATGGGGGGATATATGTATTTTAATTCGAATTCGATAATTCGCTTCAAAGTTATGCCTGTAGTGAAAGGGTTAAACTAGTTGGATGAGAGTGGATGCAAGCCTAGGCCTATCATTTATATGAACTTCAAAAATTATCCCGTTGTATTCTCCTGTTACCTGTAACCTGTGGGACGGGTGAATAGGCTAGTTAGGCCCTATATCTCTATAGCAGGGCTACCCAACCTTGGGGTTGTCAACCGATCTGATAATTTTATTTTCAATTCTCTTCCTACGGCCGTCCAACAAGACCTTTATCAATCATGAATGTAGTTCCATATAACAGCTGAAATCTGGGCCCTTCCCGCGCATAAGAAACGCTGTACTTATGAAGTGTATATCCTTGTTTTTTTTTTCCGCCCGAATTGGTCATTCTGACGAAGGATAAACCTTTGGGATATCTTTAAGGAGTATAACTTGGTTAACCTAGGCTACCCAGGGTAGGAAGAGAATTGAAAATAAAATTATCAGATCGGTTGACGACCCCAGGGTTGGGGAGTTCTGCTATAGAGATATAGGGCCTACCTAGCCTATTGACCCACAGGTAACGGGAGAATACAACGGTATAATTTTTGAAGTTGATATAAATGATAGGCCTAGGCTTGCATCCACTCTTTCAAAGGAACGAATCCACTCTCATCCAACTAGTTTAACCCTATATACAGGGCGTCCCAAAAAAATGTATACACACTTTAAATACTTATAAAGGCAGTGTTTATTAAAATACATTTCATTTTCAAAATGTAATAGAATCTACAGACATTATTTAATTGTTTTGTCAACGCCTGTTTTCAAACTGACGTCCGTTCTGGTCCAGGCACTGCTGATAACGCGAAGCAATGGAATCGCAAACATCACGAAACATTTCGTTTGGTATTTGTGTGCATTCTCGTTCAATGGCTGCTCTCAATTCAGCGACTGTTGCAGGTTTTATAGCGTAGACTTTGTCTTTTAAGTATCCCCATAAAAAAAAGTCTAGTGGTGTGAGGTCTGGTGAACGCGGAGGGTATTCTACGAAACCCCTTCGTCCAATCCACATCCACATCGTGCCAAGTACCACTCGCAATACTCCACTCTTCGGTCCGGATCATCATCTTCATTAATAGCATGGACTAATCTTGGAATGTAACTTTTCCATTGACAGCGCTTCAAAATGCGTTGGACAGACGATTCTGAAATTCCTACCTCACGACTCGCTTGCCGCACAGATTTTCTTGGACTTTGGTGATACGTTTCCAGTACTCTTTCTTGCTTTGTGGGGCTTGTCGATGTCCGTGGTCTTCCGGAACGCTTCTTGTGGACATTCTGAACAGTTCCATCGGCTTCAAACTTATCTCTAATTCGAGTGATGGTAAGTCGCGTTGGTGGATCTGTTTGAAACTCCCTCCTAAACTGTCTTTGCACTTCAACTGCGTTTTCACACTTCCAGTAGCATTTTAGAATGAATTTCCTTTGTTCAAAGCTTAGTATGACTGCCATTATTAATTCTAATGGGTTTAACTTGGAAAGAAAGAAACATCAATTGAGCTATCAGCTGTTAAAGTGTGTATACATTTTTTTGGGACGCCCTGTATATATATATATATATATATATATATATATATAAATATATAAATATATAAATATATAAAAACAAACAACTTTTGGGGAGTTTGTCGAACTTCGATCAGTGTTAGGGGTCGTGAATTGTGTTAACATAATTTTCGGGGTCGCACATGATAAAGGTTGGGAAGACCTGTTTTATAGCCTATAGGGCTATTATTGGAATTGTAAAATTGGAGATATATTAATAATATAAAATATAGTAAAATCTTTAACATAAATGAAAAACATTAGTTAGGATAGAAATTCGAAGTAGGCCTCAGGTAAGCCCTAGGAAAAAAGTGACTGATTGCATGAAAACATCCGAACAGGTCTCAACGTATTGTACTGAAATGAGTTGTAGCTATGTAATGAGCTTACTTTTAATTTATTATCTACAACATGCCTTTGAAATCTCATATTTATATTAAATCTCGTATGAAAGGTTTGATAGGCTAAGAAGTTATTAGAATTCTCTCTCAATCTTTCCTTTTCAAGAGTTTGATATTTTGCGCGCCGGGGGGGGGGGGGGGCGGTCAGTACAACTAGGTCTGAAAGCTAGAAGGCCCAATGTCAAAATTTTGCATTTTGAGAAAAACGCGATTAAGGTTTCTTTCTATAATCAAAATTCGACCTTTATTAGCAAACCTTATTCTTTATTTTGGTAAATTGCACAAATATGCACTATGATTTGATGCCTTTTTCAAAATCATGCTGCCTGTTTTGGCTATAAGAACATTCATTATTTATTTTCATCTGCATCTTCGCTTAAAATATTGGCTCATTGCGATGCACCCAATGATTTGATAATATTGGCACTTGTCGCACTGAAAGAGCAGCTGATCTCTCAGAAAATGGATTTTTGACATTGACCCTTCCATCATTCAGCCCTAGAACTAGCAGTGAATCTGATGCTGCATACAGTATTATTGTTCCATTATGGTGTACACACTACCAAATAGCACTTTGAAACCCCAGTGAGACAGTCACCAATTGTACGGTACAAATTATGATGTAACAAGGCTTATGAGAGTGGCCTTTTTAGCATCGTATATTAACTTTCCAAAAACTTTACTAGTTAATAACATTGGGATGAAAAACAAAAGCTGCGTACATGTATTTTCAAATATGAGAAATTGAAACTAAATTTAAGAGGCTCTTCTCCAGTAAATATATGGACGAAACCTCTCCTGACATTCCAAGTTTGTGTTTTTCATCAGTTTTGTGCACGCGCGCACACACCTTTTTTTTAAATATCTGTTAGATATATTCAACGATACATATCGCTGGTAACTTGAAAATAATTTGAACACCGAAATTTGACATTGCTTCTTTCCTTTAGGCGGAAACCTTGGTTTTGCTTCCGCCCGAGTTGTTCATTCTGACGAAGGTCAAGCTTGTCACTCCACCTTAGACCTACAGTTTAACGTGGAATCCGAACCACGTCCCACCAGCAGTCCAGCGTCTTAACCACTAGACTACCCATTTATCTACCAACCAATTTTTTTTTATTGTGTGGAAGGATGAACAGCTGGGTTTTCCTGCGCGTCGCCTGCCGTCACC
Source organism: Bathynomus jamesi (assembly GCA_023014485.1). Taxonomy (NCBI): domain Eukaryota; kingdom Metazoa; phylum Arthropoda; class Malacostraca; order Isopoda; family Cirolanidae; genus Bathynomus; species Bathynomus jamesi. Next base: position 577,072 of record JAJOZX010000872.1, on the reverse strand, counting down.
GGGTCTCGATCCCGGGGCCAATAGATTCGTGGTCAGTGACGTTAACCACTACACCGAGGTGCACATATTATATATACGATGCAAACCCACAAGGAAAAAGAAAAAAATATTCCAAGGCCTTTCGTGTATTGCTGAATACACGAAAGGCTTTGGAATAATTTTTTCTTTTTCCTTCTGGATTTGCATCATTCATTCATTTCACGTGTTTGTGTGAAATTCATCCCATATTAATACTATAAACACCCAGGAATGTCTGTCAGTCTGTCACGCTCGAAAAGAGAAGAAGATTCTTGATATATATGGGCGATATTTGTATTTTAATGCATTAGAAAAAGGCGTAATGAATTCTACTTTTAATTATAATTTTAAAAAGTGTAAAAAATATTTGCTTTTGCGTTCAGCTTTGAGCCGAAATTTAATCTGCGGCTAAGTTCAAAAACTTACCAAATGAGTTCTTTTTATGCACTTTCATACTGGTGCTGCAACCATTACAGAATAAACATTGTATCAAGATTTGTGAAGCTTAAGATTTTTATGGCTGCATTCTTTTCTATAGTTTTATTGACTGAATAATTGACTCCCCGGTAACTGGGGGGCCTGCGGCTCCCCAATTACTGAGGCCAAAGGCCCCAGCACCACGGGCGTAGCTAAATGGGCCCGTAGGGCCTACTTTAGCTAGTCCATAATAATAGGTCTGTATGTCTGTCTGTCCCAGCCATAACTCCAAAATGGAAGCAGTTACAAACATGAAACTTCATACATATATTCATTAGGTTCCGAGTTTGTGCACCTGGGTGTTAATAAATTAAATAATTAAAATTACTGGGCCCGAAGCCCCAGCACCGCGATAAAACTACAGAAAAGAACGCAGCCATGAAAATCTTGAGCTTCACATTGTGTCAAGATTTGTGAATCTTAATATTTTCATGACTATAGTTTTACTGACGAAATAATTGAACCCCAATTACTGTCGGCTCAATTATTTGGTCAATAAAACTATAGAAAAGAACGCAGTCATGAAAATCTTGAGCTTTACATTGCCGCCCGTAATCTATAATAATAAAAGGTGTGTGTGTGTGTTTTCCAGCCATAGGTCCAAAATGAAAGTTACAAACATGAAACTTCACACATATTGATTAGATCCCGAGGTTGTGCACCTGGGTGTTGAATGTCCGATTAGGTTAATTGAATGCCCGGCTAGGTCAACTGTACGCCCTTGACGATTGGTTAGGTTAAGTCGTAATATTTTCATTAGCTTTAACGAAAATATCACGACTTAACGTAACCAATTGTCAAGGGCGTACAATTAACCTACCCGGGCATTTAATTGACCTAACCGGACATTTAATTGACCTAACTAATAACAGCCTTCGAACTACAAAAAATATTCCGCCTGTCGGCTGGGATATTTTTGCTACCCGCACGAAGGGCGGGTTCTCAGCTAGTAAGGGGTTCCAAAAAACCTTAGCCCCCCATTTGCAGCTTACATGTTTACTTATATCGAAGTCGCTTTTAGTGATTATAAAAATATATAAAATTCTTTATTTATTGCAGGTATTAAAATTACTCTAGCTGACAAAGTGATAATATAATGGCTTCTCAATTAATTGGTGATTCGGAAAGGCAACGTGTGATACATCACATACGAGCAATAACATTTCTGGAAGCTCGTGATGCTGGAGCCACCTTATAACACGTTCATGGGTTGCCAAAACGTTGCGAAGAAGTGAGGACTTCGTCAAAAGAAATTGGAATAAACTTTGGATGAATGTGAAATGGATACAACCAAATCTGGGCGCCCAAATTTGCCACTCTCTCAGGAAACAAAGAACATCATTGAAAGCGGTACGCGTAAGCGGAAAAACAGCTGTGCTAAACTTTCTAGAGAGATCGAAGTGTTGAGAGGAAAGATCGTTAGTGGTGAGATCATTCGACTGTACCGTCATAGGCAAGGTTTAAAGCCTTGGCGTGAACTTCCAAAGCCAAGAAAAACTCAACGTAACATCGATGTCAGAATGTGGTTTGCCCGTTATCTTGAAGATTGGGATGTGGATGATTTCATGCATTTAGCTGTCTCCGATGAATTTTTTGTTTACGTAACACGTCGGCCTAACTACCAAAATGATCGAGTGTGGGCCACAACACCAGATGAAATCGATGACAATGAACATTATCGCGAATTATTAAAAAGTCCAGACTGTGTTGGTGTGTTTTTGTTCACTGGAAAGAAGCTGATGTGGGTGCTGAAGCCAAATGGTCAAGAGTTGGGATGGACAGTATTTTCGTGATATTATTCTATCCCAGCATGTCATTCCTTTTCTAAGAAACCCAAACAATGTTATGGATGTCGATCAGGTCACACTTCTGCACGATAAGGCCCCCTGCTTTAAGGCATTAGCCACTCAACAGTTGTTACGGAACCATGAGATCGATTTCTTTGGAAATGAAGAATGGCCAGGAAATTCTCCTGACCTAAACGTCTGTGAACACATTGGATCAGTTATAAAGGACAAGGTTGAATGTCTCTTGTTTCAAGAACCTGCAGCAAATTGATTTTCGAAGGATACAATGACGCAACACATTGAAACTGTTTTAGCAAATTTGCGTAACGATCAAGATCTATTCACGTCACTTTTGGCAAGCTACCCAAAGCGAATTCAGGCTGTCTTGGAAGCCATTGGCGGGAACACCAAGTTTTAATTGTTTCTCATTAAATGCAGGATTAAATTTTCTTTTGCAAGGTATGTTTAGTTTTACTGTACCTCTAATGGTTTAGGCCATGGGCTGGGGGGGGGGGGCTAAGGTTTATTGGAGCCCCGTATATTTCTGTTTTTGGTATATTCATTGAGACACCCTGCAATGTAATTGTAAACAATTGTAAACCTCCTTAACATGTTTGTTTTTTTAAATTTTTTAAAAACAACAAATATTTGTTTTTGGTATTTATTTTGGGACACACACACATATATATATATGTGTGTGTGTGTGTGTAAACCCACAAGGAAATAAGAAAAATTATTGAAAGTCCTTTCGTCTATTCAGAAGTACACCTCGTCAGGGAATGACGAGGTGTACTTCTGAATACATGAAAGGACTTGGAATCATTTTTCTTTTCCTTGTGAGTTTACATCATTCATTCATTTTGCGTGTTTGTGAAATTCATTCTATATGTATATAGAGTACCTTAGTTATAAACGCTGATTTTATTAGGCTCCTAATTTGTCGGTGGCCCTTGATGTAATTAGTAATTTACAATTTAAATGGAGGTCGCCAATTGATTTTTTTCGATCAAAACAAAGAAAGGATACATTGTGAGGCTTGTTCCTTTAATTAAACAAATCAAATGTCCCAATGAATAAAAACTACTGTAGAATAGTTGTTGGTTAGCCGATCAGCCCACTCTGATCGAGCAAGCCGGCCGCACGCAGGTAACTGATCGCCCTCTCCGGAGTGGACCCGAGGTTCAGCGCACTAGTGATGATGTGTGTTCTTTGTTGCGCTAGAGCGGTACAGTCTGTCATAATGTGTTCAATTGCTTGTGGTGTGTCCTGGCACAGGTGGCAGGTGTCGTCTGTGGAGTTGTCTAGTCTGTGTTTATATGTCTGTAAGTTGGGGTGATGTCCACATCGGAATCGTGCTAAGTTAACTCGATCCGATCTGCTCAGGCTGGTCTCTGACCTGTCAGTAGGTGGCGGCTTCGCACCTAGGACCGCATTCGGACCGAGTCGTGTGTGTGTTTTTTCTGTACTGTGAGATGTCTGGGGCGTGGTATGGAATGGAGTATTTGGTTATAATGTGTGAGGTGTTGCCTTAATGGTGCGAGGTGTTGGTGCATGATTGTACATGTAGTGGCAAGGGTGTTGTGGGTTAGTTGTCGCTGCTGCCATGAATTGTGTTCCCCTCATGTCTAAATATTCCCTAACTTTCAGTATTTTTGTTTCTGTGTGCAGGTGTTCTGTTGATGTTTGAGTGCATCCTGTAATGATACGAAGTGCGTTGTTTTGTATTGTCTGTAAGGTGTTTGTGTTTGTTTGAGATAATGGGTGCCCAGCATGGGCTAGCATAGTCCATAACTGAGCGAATATATTGTTTGTATACGAGTGATGATGTTTCCTGCTGGTGTCGAAAGTTTGTGCCTGTTAGTACCCTAAGCGTGTTAAGTCTTAACATACATTTGTTTTTAATATCCTGAATGTGGTTTGCAAAAGATAATGATGTGTTGTATGTGACCCCAAGTATTTTGGTCCTGTGAGTGTGTAGAATGTTGGTGGTGTTTAGTGTAAGCTGTGGAGTTATCTGGTGTTGTTTTCTGTTGCTTGTTAGTAAGGTGATGGTTGATTTTGTGGGCGCTACTTTGAGTCCATTGTGTGAGAGCCAGTCTTGTATACTGTTTATGTATGTTTGTAGGTTATTTGTAGCGGTGTCGATGTTCTTGTGGGTGGATGTTAGTGATGTCATCTGCATATGATGATAAGGTAAGCTTGTTATCTATGGGTGTTGTGTAAAAGTATTATTGTTGAACTCTACGCACCAACTTCAGATTAGCTGTCTGTCACAGAAATAAAACGAGATTAGCACAAAGTTAACAAGCACTGATAAAGGCAAAAATCATTTTAACAAGATAGTCAGTTTTATAAATTCCCACACTGTTGTTGAAATTATTTGTAAAATGGATGAATGCACATTCTAGAATATTCCTTTTAGTTATATAGCTATATGTTTTTAACGCGCACTTTACAACTCTCCCACTTGATACTATGAGTACATTTATACATTTGGTTAAACAATGTACTGTATTAGAATTATTTGCTGTTCTACACGCATATTTATGCTGTTTTAGTTTTACCCTGATATCTAAAGTTTTCCCGTTTGACCTATATACAGTATACTGAATTACATTGTGTACATCCAATCGAACACACACGACCGACGCATTATCCGGGCTATTCTTTATTAGGTGAGATTTAATCGTATTATTTTATTTAAAGACTACGTTAATATCAATTATTTTAAGTAAGGTCAAAGGATATTTAAAATTTACAAGGTAAAGTAGGCTACGGATATTTTTATGCTCAAATTCATTTATAGTTACACTATTATAATATCTATTCTTAGCTTTCCTAAGGCAATTATCTAGAAATGAAAGAGGATAACATAATTTAGTACCAATATTCATAATTTTTCTTAACTCGGAATCTAAAATTTCAAGACTGACAACTTTCAATGCTCTAAGAAACACAGAGAAAACAGAAGAGTTTGTGGAGGAGTGATGGTCAGAATAAAAATGCACATAAGAGTTATTATTAGTAGGCTTGCGGGAAACTTCAAATTTGAATTGATTCACGTTTCTCCGAATTTTTAGATCCAGAAAGATAGGCATCCATCATTTCCTTTTTCAACACTGAACTTAATTGATGGGACTAAATTGTTGAGCCTACCAAGAAATTCGTCAATATCCAAATTGTTAGGCCAAAGGCATAAAACATCTATATACTGGTACCAGACAAAGTTAAAATTAACAATAGTGGGCAAAATTCTATTTTCAAAAAATTGCCTATATAAATTAGCCAATACAGGTGGGGGGGGATTTCTCATCGTCAATCCAAACGACACGGCATAAAACTTATTTCAAACTGAAATTTAATCTTTGATGCAGAGCTTAATAACAGTGTTGTGTTGAATAGGAAACACTCACTCAGAGATCTTAACTTTTAAAAAATCAAGTAGGTCATGAACTGGGACTTTTGTGAATAACGAGCATACATGAAAACTTGCTAGTTTGAAATTAGGATCATTAGGAAACTTCAGTTTGTTAATAAGATCCATGCTATTTACAACATGTGATTCGAAAATAGAGCTAACTAACGAAGTTAATAAAGTAACTAACCATTTAGATCACTGCCCTTCAACCTTTTTATGCCTACCGCCCACTTTTACTATTTTTATGCGAGATAAATTAGCCAACCGCTCACCAAAATTAAAAATCCAACAAACCTATATTAAAAATTATGTATGGTACATTATATATATTATATATTATACAGGGTGTCCGAGAATTATCTGTACAATTTTTGGCTGTTATTAAAAGTCAACCATGAAGTGTAGAAATTCCAGTGTTGTCCCATTTTACAGAGAATCTCATTAAGTTTTTTCTGATACCAAGTTTTGACAGGTTTTTTAGAAATTCCAGTGTGTCCGAACATTATCTGTACAATTTCATCTTTTAATAAAATTCTTGATAACACACGTAAAATTCTTAAACAAGATTATTTAGAATCTGTATTTTCAAAAGTGTCTTTTATTAAAGTAACGTTGTTACAAACATTCGATATGTGCACCATTAGTGATTCGCAAAACATCCAATCGATACTCCAAATGTTGCCATGTACGCTGCAGCATATCCACATCAATTCGCTCAATAGCAGCTGTGATTCTTGCTTTTAAATCATCAATGTCTGTCACCCGCGTACATTTCTAAAAAACTTGTCAAAACTTGGTATCAGAAAAAACTTAATGAGATTCTCTGTAAAATGGGACAAGACTTGAATTTCTACACTTCATGGTTGACTTTTAATAACAGCCAAAAATTGTACAGATAATTCTCGGACACCCTGTATAATAAAACATTATGCATTTACCTTTAATTTAGTGAGATCCTTGTGCTTGATGCTTGGAAACTAAATTCCGAATGTTTGGCTCGAATTTAGTGAGGAACAAACGAGTTTCCCCTCTTTCAGGGATTTTTAAAGCATTCCTATTTTTGGTAAGAATGTGATTCACAGCACTAAAACCTGATTCAACTAGGTACGAAGTAGGAAAAGCGATCAGTAATTTAAATTTTTTTTTCCACATATTGGGATATACATTTGACATCTTTTTATTTTGCCAAAGCTGCATATAACCACCGTTATTGAAATTTCCCTTGCTTTCCTCCTCATGTCTGAGTTCTAATAGCTCCTCTTGACATGTTACATCAGCTTCAGTAACATTTGCAGTAAACGGGTTTACCATCCAATCATATACTTCCATGGTTAAAACATCACTGAATCGAGTTTCAAAATCCGTTTCAAGTTTATTGAGATGATCAATAAACCTTTGTGTATCAATTGTTGTTATGTCATCCTTAATAGATAACAATTCTGGAAACTGGTGAAATTCCCTTTTTGAAAGATTGTGACTGAATAAATCCAGCTTTTCAATGACTAATGAGAACTTTTTGGCAGTTCATGAGTGTCATATTGGCTCCTTGAAGCTGCAAATTACAATCATTGCATTTCTTAAATATTCCTGCCAAATAACAAGCATCATTTTTTATCATTTTTAACTTTTGGCTAAGATCAACTTCATTTTGGTCTTCTAGAAACTGCACTACGCTCTCATATAGTTCAACAAAACGAGTTAAACATGCACCCTTCGAGAGCCATCGGACCTCTGTGTGTAATAATAACCTAACAAATTGTTCATCATTGTCATGACTAGAGACCGGATTTTGCCCTTTTTGCCTTTTTTATTCCCGTTTATAGATTCATAGGCTTCTTTTAGAGAAATTCATTTCGGGACTGTGGGATGTATATAATTAAATGTTATAGTGCCTATAAACGCCTATTTTGATGGTTAGTGCCTAATTTTAAAATACGTGCCTATATATGCCTTTTTTAATTTTATTGTACTAAGTAAAGCAAAATAACGCATTTTTTTTAAAATTTGTAGGCCTAAATAGGGCAGGGGATGGAAAAACCGAGGCTAGTCCTGAGGCAACCAGCACAGCCAATCAGATCACAATACGTCATTGTGACGCGTTCGGCCTCGATCATTTTATTTGGTACGTGCAACGTCGTGTCTTTGTTCAAGTGCTTTTGCTAAATAAAATCTCACGTTTGTGCTTACGGCTTTTTTTATAAGTGAGAAAAAATGCCTAAGGACAAGACAGCCAAAAGTGTTCTGTTCAGGCAGTGGATCAAGAAGGACCCAAACTTCACTACGGATGGTGGAGTTATTTTCTGCCAACCTTGTTCCAAAGAGGTACGTTGCAACATTTTTTATTCTCTATCCAAAATAACAAACCCTTCGAGGAGACCTGGCCTACATCATGGCCAATTTCGGACGGGTGCCAGGGACCATAACCAAGCTGGAGGAGAGAGGCCTGCCGTTTGTTGAAGCAGTGGAAATAGTTCAAAATTTAAGGAAGGAGCTGAGCCAGGTTCCTGGTAACGTAGGGAAAGAAGTGGTAGCAAAATTTGAAAATGTTCTCAGACGCAATCCTGGTTGGCAAACCATAGTGAACGTTTCAACAGTATTCAAAGGAGAGTGTCAGGAGGTTCTGGACTTTGAGCCAAGCGAATTAGCATCTTTGAAGTTCGCACCAATTACGTCTTGCGATGTCGAAAGGTCGTTTTCTCGATATAAAAATGTATTGAGTGACAGGCGATGTCAATTTACGCCACAGAACCTTGAAAAATATTTAATCATCAATTGCCATTTCAATTTATAGTTTAGTTGAGTTTTTGTAAGAAGATAGTTTAAATGTTTGGATTTTACTTTGATGCAAATAAAATGTTTGATGGTTTTTGAGATGTTTAGTTTATTTTTTACAATAAAAATCCTGATATTCATCAGAACTGCAAATGGGTTTACTGTAAGTCAACAATAATAAGAGAAAAGTGGGAAAATAGAAATGCCTATTAAGTGCCTTTTTTAGCTTTTAGTGCCTATTTAAGCGACTTTTTTAGGGCTTCTTTAGTGCCTTTTTGCCTACCTATTGATTTTTTAGTGCCTATCAATCCTAACTCTAGTCATGACACAACTGACGAAACATTCGATCATTTTTTGCATACAATATTGTAAATTTTGTTGAATTTTATAAATTTTCTTGGCCGTACAAATAAGGTAGTGATGGATTGATACTTAGAAAGTGTTTAGAAAGGTCATTATAATTATTTTTTTAAATTTCTCTTAATTTTCTGTTAAACATTTTATTAACATCGCCCAATGGGTTTCTGTTTAGAGGTTTGTACGTATCACGGTCACTCAGTAAAGTGTAAATCTTCGCGTTCGGAACTTTCGCCGCAGGACTTTTCGCCGCAAGGAATTTTCGCCGCCGCAAAAGAATTTTTAAAAAATAAGTTGACGATTGGTTAGGTTAAGTCGTAATATTTTCGTTAGTTTTAACGTTTTATTTGATGGATTCATTTAAAAAATGTCTCCTAAAGATCCTAGCGTAGTTTACGTTCTATTATGTACTTTTGCAACATATCCATATTCTTTTGCCTCCATTTTCTAATATTTCTTGATGAAGTTGCAATTGATGGCATTAGATAACAACCTGCATCATCTAGGCTTGCAGAAGCATCGGCAGTTAGTGATCTTGCAGATAATTGGGAGTTAGTAGCAGTCGTTTTCATACTTGCTATTGTGGCGTACACTTTAGGCTTTGATGGGTTTGCAGAATGACTATGCTCACCAAATGTTTTGCAAATTACTATTTTAGCGTCACTTTCTAAAATTGTATGCACTCTTGCCTTGCACTTTTTTATTTCACACTTCCAATACGATTTTATAAAACTTTGACAGTATCTGTTATTGCATGTGCAGTATCACTTTAAACCATCAAAAATGGTTTTTAAAAACCTAAGGGTTCAAAACCTTTGAAGTACATGAAATCACTTATTTAAGAGAATGAATAAATGAAAATTTCCAAGTCATCCAAACCCGACGTATTAGAGAGTTCAGAAAATTTGGTAGGCTTATATTTATATATCTATACAAATTATATATTTTGCGGCGAAAAGTCCTGCGGCGAAAATACCTAGATTGGTAAATCTTTTCATTGTAATTATTTTTTTTGTCCATGACGACGATCAAATTGGATTTTTCAGCTTTAGTAATATGTACCGGTAATGAATCATTATTAAGTGTTTTTAAGGGTTTTTCATACCTCAAAGGATAATTCGATTCATAACTCATATTAAAAGCACTATACACACACCCTTCAGTTAAAGTCACCCCACTTTCGCATATATCACTATGCCTATCTTCACCTCCACTCCACTCCATCATCCGAGAAGGTGTCGGCGGTTCTGCCACCGGCATCTGTTGTCACTTTTTTAGGGGGCCTGCTAGCTCCTTGTGGGGTTAGTAGGCCTCGGGGTTCGGATCTCCAAACCTACAAAAGAACTTGCTCTTAACGCCTGGTTGAGCCCTGGCGCCTGTCTTCTACTCACGCTCTCGTTTCTATTCCACCCTTTTTCTACTTCTTTCCCATCTCTTCGTCTGTTCAAGTTTCTCTTCGTCTCTGTCCTCTTAATTGGTCACATCGACCGACCAATTCGCCCTCATTTCTCATTCTTGCACTCCGTTCTCCGACTTTCGTCGCTGAACTTCCACTCGGTCTCATTCTGGCCTGCCGACTTTCGAATCTCAGCTTGATTCTACATGAAATACATCATCGTTTCAGGCCTACGACTATTCACCCCCGCCCCCAGGCGTAGCAACATCATTTCTGCAAAACTCAACCTGGCCCCGAGTCTTCGTTGTTCAGCGGCTCAAGTTCTCCCGTTTTCATAGCCTATCTTCACCATCAAGACCCAGGTCTATAAACTTCGCGCAGGCCACCAGCTCACTTAGCGTACGGTGTTTTACTTCCTCGTGCTAAGCTACTTTGTTACATAGCCAACAAACTCGACAAACTTTCAGCCTAACCGCACTGGCTCTGAAGGGTTTACCGTTAAATCGAAATCACGCATTTATGACCGCAAATAAGCTTATTCATTGTTGTGTATCAATACAATATACTTTGTTACCCTAATTATTTCCTTTAACGCCATCGTATCATTTAATTCCTGACCTCTGTAAAATCATTCCTTATTGTCATTAATCATTCATTGTAATATTGCCCAATTTCCTTATAAATAATTGTTAATCACTGTAAACAAAGAATTAATTTATTTTTTTAATTAAACTAAAACTACAAACCCCTTTCTGTCACCTTTATTAAATATTGTTTATTTGATCGAAAGACCAAATTGTTGACCCTGTAAACATTTTACTTACCGTCATCAGGCCAATATACAAGTATATATATGTAGAACGTTCGCTCTTTTCAGGATGGCTGGTATTTGTCGTGTGTCCAGGGATCTTTTCCATATTCAATATAGCGGTTTTTATACAGTTTTTAATCAACAAGGTGTTCCATTTGTCCGAACTTGCAACTGAATGTGATTTCATTTGTCCTATAGCTGGCGCTAGATATCTTTTCGTGTAAAATCAAAATCAGTTAAGCACTCTCCTTATAATTTTTCCTCAAAGAAGGTATTTCTGTCAGGTATCACTTTGTCATTTTTGGGGGAGTAATAACTGAAAACTGAATCATACTGAGCTCTCAATATTTCAGATATTTCTCAAACGGTATATAGGCTATATACTATCAGAATATATTTTCGTTAGCCACAAAAATGAATTATTGATTAAAATTTTACCATATTTTGGTGTAAAATTGGTAAATTTATAGTATTACACCCGTCTCCCTTTGGAGGTGAAATTTATGTTTTTTCTATGGTTTTTGATGTGTTTTGAACGAATCTGACCTTCAAAACCGTCGGAAATGACTCGTTTTTGAGATACCCCCCCCCCAGCCGGCAATGTGGGGGAAATCACAGAAAACGAGTCATTTCCGACGGTTTTGAAGGTCAGATTCGTTCAAAACACATCAAAAACCATAGGAAAAACAAATTTCACCTTCAAAATTGACCTAATCTAACAACCTAACCTAACCTATCCTAACTTAACTAAACCTAACCTAACCTATCCTAAAAGAAAAACAGGAATTACCTTTAAAATCTAAGACAGAATAATCACAGTACCGTCTTTTCTTCGTTTTAAGCACAACGTAACTTTTTCTACAACGCCACAGTTTCTGGTCTTGACGATATGTACACTCCGTTTTACAATGTGGACACTTCACTACTGTCGGTAGAACACCGTGAGCACGCAGAAACAACACTTTTTTCTAAATTTTCATAGAAAGCGACAATACAGCGGTAATAATCGAACGAACACATGTCACACAAAGCCATTCCGGTAGCAAACTAATTCAAATTCGAAATGGATGGAGCGCTCTGATTGGGCAGACATGTGACGTCAACACAAACGAACACACAAACGAACGTACGAACACGCACTAGATACACACCAAAAAAATGTTTATATCTCTAAAACGAAGCATTTGCGACGGAAACACACATAAGAAAAGTGTCTTAGAATTAAAAAATCTACCTAATGAATGTATAATAATTGCTGGACGTTAGACAGGTGTAATACTATAATAATACCGTAAAATTTACTATAACCTATCCTATGGTTTTACTTTCAGAAATATAATTCCAGAAAGCTTCTCCATATTATTTTAAAATAAATTGAAAATACAGTAGTTTACGTTTTAATCGATCTAAGTCATTTTCTTTAAAAGTTAACTTTTAAAGAAAATCATTTAAGGCGTAGACTATTTGCGATTTATTTCAAAATTATACATGAAAGCTGTATCGAATTACCATAAATTTTTGGGTACTTTCCTGTTTTTGCCAATTTTTTTTTTTAAATGTTAAGTAACTAACCAAACGGGACTAGTGTATTTCATGGACTGCTCTCGATTTTCCTACGAAATTGCAAACAAGGGCAGTCGATGACCCTGATTTTGTTTCTGCAATCGGTTTTCTTGAGAAATGATAAAGAAAAATGTTATTGGACATTGAATAAATTTATTTACTGGAACGACGCAATACACTCCAACATCTTTTTGAATAAGTCCAAGTTGGTGTGGCGCTTACGCCATACAAATTCACAAAGGTACGAGTCAAGTTGGTCTCGATCTGTTCCGCATCGCAGTTTGTTCGATTGTTTCAATCAATTCCACAAGCTTTCCACCTGCTGAGTGTGAGCTCCGGTAGATGGGTCGATAAAGTTCATGCTGTGGTTAACAGTGTAATGCGAATAGTTGTACCCAGCGAGTTGATCAATGCCCTCGTACGTCTTCCACATGTTAGGTTAGGTCAGGTTAGGTTTCTCAAGAAAACCGATTGCAGAAACAAAATCAGGGTCATCGACTGCCCTTGTTTGCAATTTCGTAGGAAAATCGAGAGCAGTCCATGAAACATATTAGGTCCAACCAAACCTAACCAAACGAGGGGTTGGGTTGGGTTAATTACTTGCCAAATTTTTTTTTCTAATGTTAAGTGGCGTCCGAATCTGGCAAAAAGTCTGGGGTCCGGGATAACAGGAAAGTACCAATTTTTGTAAGTGAAACCACTGTATATGTTATAATAAATTTTACATCCCCCCAAAATTAAAAATTTCAGTCATAATTAATATTTGTTTCTGACGAAAATACTTTATTAAACCAAAAACTACGAAAAGGACTATACAGTGCCCTTGTAAGTGTTCGTACAGAGAAATATTTCGGTTATATTCGTCCTTATCTTTTGTACCAGGTATGGGATAGTTATGAAAAGCTTACCTTCGTTTGGAAATATTTAACAAATAAAAAAAATTAGTTCAACTCCAAAATATAATGTAAAACATCAAAGAATTTGAGGAAAATAAAAAAGAAGCTAGAATGCAAAAGTTTTCATACATTTATTTACAAAATTATGTTATATGTTGTGTGTCCACGTTTTGCACCTTCAATGATTCGTTTTGGGTATTTTTCTACAAAGTTTCGACATCTCTCGGTAGAAATTTTAGCTTATTCTTCTTAAGAAAATGTTGGCAATTCCTTCAGATTCGGAGGGTTTTTCTTGCGGACACCTTTTTTCAAGTCAAACCTTAAATTCCCGATTAAATTGAGATCTGGGCTTTTGACTGGGCCACTCGAGAAGCTTGAAATTCTTTTGTTGAAGCCATTTCATGGTGCCCTTAGTTATACTCGTACGTTTTGGATCATTAACTTGTTACAGTACCAAATTGCGGCCCATTCGCAACTACCGAACTGAAGGCAATACATTTTTTTAAAAAATTTTCTGATATTTCTTCGAATTCAAGATTCCAATGATGATAAACTTTCCCGAACTAGAATCACAAAAGCATCCCCAAAGAAACAACCTACAATCACCATGGTTATAACTGTAGGAGGGATATTTTTTGTCTCGAATGCAGCATTTGATTTTCGCTAAACATACCGTCGCTCGTTGTTCCCTAATAATTCAATTTTGGTTTCGTTTGTCCAGAGAACTTTCTCCTAGAATGCAAATCCATCATTTTGATGATACTTCGCATACTTTAAACGAGCTTCTTTGTGCGCTTTTTGTAGCATTTTTTTTTTTTTCGTGCAACCGTTCCATGCAGATCATTTTTTCTCAGTGCACGACGTACAGTAGAGGGATGGACATCGACTTTAGATAGTTTTAATGGTTGGTAAATATCACCTGGATTCGCAGCATCCATTCTTTTAGTCCGTCTAGGTGTACTTTCCTGAAATCTTGCAAGGTCGTCCACACCTTGGTAGAGTTTTGATTGTTCCAAAACTTTTCCTCCACTTTATAACTGCAGTAACCCTCATATATGGAATTCAGAGTTGTTCTCCTATCTTCCTAGAACTCTTTCCAGACTCGTGTGCACCAATAACAGATCTTTACAGATCTGTAGACATCTCTACCACGACGACCCATTGTTTACTTATCGCTTGTAGAGTCACCCGTCTTCCATGAAGATTCGGAGGAAAAATTCTAGAATTCAGAATTGCCAACAGTCTCTAATCAATAAACACCCAACTATTGATAAAATTTTTAAATTCTTTAAGCCTAAGGTGGACACACACAGTAAATAATTTTGTAAATAAATGTACAAAACTTTTGTATTTTAACTTTTATTTTCCTCAAATTCTTTGATGATTTACATTATATGTTGGAGTTGAACTAATTTTTGTATTTGTCAAATTTTACCAAATGAACATGAACGGTAAATTTTTCATAATTATCGTACGTACGCATGGTACAAAAGATAAGGAGGAATATAACTGAAATATTTCTCTGTACGAATACTTATGAGTGCCACTGTGTTTCAGTTTACGAAAGTTAGTCTGGTGAGAAAGCAGCATCTTAGAACAAAGTGGCAAACTGTGCTGATTACGGCTGATATCACTAAACCTGGTTCAGATTTTGCTAAGCTTCTTATCAATTACTGTGAGGCATGCGACTACAAACTTGCCAGTAAATTGCTACTCCCTAATGACTCATTTACACATGTTAGTGATGCTTTGGGGGACTCGCTCGTGGCTAGACCACTGTATAGTCTCCCACGATGGTTATAATATAATCAATACCATGTCTGTACTTTATGATGTATTTGAATCTGATCATATCCCATTTGTAGTACCATAGAGCTTGATTGTATGGTAGCACCTGACTTAGACAATGACTGTGATAATGCTGATTACTATAAGGTTATTTGGTCAAATCTTAGTCACTCTGAGGTATCTTACTATACAATGCAGACTGATGCACTACTAAGGCTTGTGAGGATTCCTGCAGAAGCTTTGGTTTGTAGGAATCCCTCCTGTGATGATGTAAACCATATAGATCTCTTAAATAAGTATTACGGTGAGCTTCAACATGCCATTAAGGCTGCGAGTGGAAGTAGCTTTAAGAATAAAAAATGGGAAAAAGTAAATGTCAATTCAGGGTATGATGTAGCAAAAAATGTATTCGTGGAATGGGTTGCTATGGGGAAACCTAGGCAGGGGGAACTCTTCCAACTGAAAAATAGAACTCGTGCTACGTTCAAGGGTGCTCTTAGATTTATAAGGAAAAATGAAGAGAATCTTCGAAGAGAATCTTTAGCCAGAAAATTAGGCAATAGCAATACTTCCAGTAGGGAATTCTGGAAGGAGGTTAATAAAATTAACAATACTAATCTTACCTTGCCAAATGTAATAGAGGGTGTACATGGTGCAAAGACCATTGCAGAACTGGAAAAATCATTATGAAACCCTATTTAATTGTTTCGGGGGGGATAGACTAAATATATACCTAAATGTCGAACGCTCTGAGGAGCAACTAATTAATGACTCAGAAATCTGGCAGGCTATTCATAAGTTAGATGATAAAAAAAATTGTGGCCTAGATGGCATACAAGCAGAACATTTAAAATGTTGTAGCCCTCGTATAATACCTATGCTTGCATGTGTTTCACAAGCTGTATGATACATGGGTACTTGCCACATTGCCACAGTTCATTTTGTCAGTTGTATTGTTGCCATTTGTTAAAAATAAGGGTGCTAGTATCTGTGATAAGAATAATTATAGGCCAATAGCATTTGCCAGTATACTTTCTAAAGTGTTAGAATATGTCATTTATAATTAATAGGACAAGCATTTACTTGCAGACTTATGACAAGCAGTTTGGCTTTAGAGTGAAACATGGTACTGACATGTGTATTTATATGCCTAAAGGAAGCCGTCCTAAAGTACAGGATGTCAAATAGCAATGTATATTCCTGTTTTTTGGATGCATCAAAAACATTTGATAGTTAACCATCACAAACCTTTCAAGAATCTCGTGTCGAGGGGTACCTAAATATATACTTAGGATACTTGCATTCTGGTATACAGAGCAGACCATGTTTGTAAGATGGAAAAGCACCGTATCACCAGGTTGTGAGGTGACTAATGGTGTTAGGCAAGGAGGTATATTATCACCCTATGTTTTCTGTATATACACATGGATAACCTTACCAATGAACTAAAAACTGCACGTACTGGCTGTCATTGGAAAGGAAAAAATTAATCATTTAATGTATGCTGATGAACTTGTTCTTCTGTCACCCCCTCCCCATGGGCTGAGAGTACTATTAGAGATACGTGAACAATATGGTATAGAAAATGACATCACCTATAATGGGGCAGAGAGTTGTATTTTGATTTTTAGGTGTAATCCACTGAAACGTGTCATGTGGATCTTTTGAAATGAATGGTCAGACTATACCTGTCAAAGACACACACAAATACTTAGGTCATGTAATTATTCACGAGCTGCGAGATGAACTTGATATTGAGAGGCAACGTAAAAAGCTGTATGTACAGGGTAACATGCTAGTAAGGAAATTTGGTATGTGTTCAGAATCGGTTAAAATTTATGTTTTTAGAACTTACTGTACTGCATTGTATACATCCCATCTGTGGTGGAACTATACAAAAAATTCTATGAATAAACTCTGTTGCTTATAATAATTTTCGTATGCTATTTAGGGAACCAAAATGGTGCAGTGCCAGTTTTATATTACGCGTAACCTACCTACCAGCCAAATGTTAATCCGGAAGAATATATATAATTTCATTACTAGGGTCTAAAACAGCTCCTCTAATGTGCTATTATATAATGTCCTGTCTTCAGATACTGTGTACCTCTCACCTATATAGCAGTCTTGGTTGACAACTGCTGGTTTACAATACCTTATTTTTGTAATGTAGCAGGATTATATATGCATATTAGGTTGTGTTATAGTAAGTGACTATGTTATAAGTGTTATAAGATGTCTCATCTAATAACAATATACATAAAATTGTCAGATAATTAATCAAACAGTATGCCAATATGTTAGGTTAAGTGGCTATGTTGGCCTTATTTTTGTATTAAGTTCACTGTATACGTAAGATTGTACTTGTATGTTAGGTTAAGTGGCTATGGATTGTGAATGATCCGCAATAAAGATGTTTTGTATTTTTTGTTTGTTTATAATTGCCAGTTAGTGTTTTAATCATCTGTAAAACAGCAAATATATATATTATTTTTTTGTTTTAGGTAGGGGATGGCTGCGAAATTAACAGACGAGAGGGTGAGCTTGGTTTTAATGCATGGAATACCAGGTACTACGAATCGATGAATTCTGAATTCTAGAATTTTTTCTCTGAATCTTCATGGAAGACGGGTGACTGTACAAGCGATAAGTAAACAATGGGTCGTCGTGGTAATGATATGTCTACAGATCTTAACAGATCTGTTATTGGTGCACATGAGTCTGGAAAGAGTTACTGTATAGGAAGATAGGAGAACAACTTTAAATTCCATTTCTGAGGGTTACTGCAGTTATAAAGTGGAGGAAAGGTTTCGGAACAATCAAAACTCTACCAAGGTGTGGACGACCTTGCAAGATTTCAGGAAAGTACACCTAGACGGATTGAAAGAATGGATACTGCGAATCCGGGTAATATTTACCAAACATTAAAACTATCTAAGGTCGATGTCCATCCCTCTACTACTGTACGTCGTGCATTGAGAAAGAATGGTCTGCATGGAACGGTTGCACGAAAAAAAACAATGCTACGAAAAGCGCACAAAGAAGCTCGTTTAAAGTATGCGAAGGATCATCAAAATCGGTGTTTTCTTAACTTAAGAAGGATTAAAAGTTGAAAAGTAAAATGTTTTTACACACAAAGCATCATTCCGTCCATACTCCCATTTCAGAGTACGAGCAGCTCGCAACAGCATTCCCAAGCAAACGGGGGCTCAATGTACTGACGTACGATGTGAGTAGTTCATCACCAGTGAAAATAAC
Organism: Bathynomus jamesi; assembly: GCA_023014485.1. Classification (NCBI taxonomy): domain Eukaryota; kingdom Metazoa; phylum Arthropoda; class Malacostraca; order Isopoda; family Cirolanidae; genus Bathynomus; species Bathynomus jamesi. The sequence continues at coordinate 558,531 of JAJOZX010000872.1, read as the reverse complement.
TATGCTCCGTGTTAGCCCAGTTCAAAGAACATCCAAATCCTTATTCGTTTTCTCGCATTTTTCGTTAGTTTTTATTGCAAACCCCTCCAGCTGTTATCAGTCCAGGTGCATAATTCTCAGGAGCAAGATGCACCACAAATTTGTTTCCTCCCAAGGCAGCACCAATTTACTCATATTAATCATAGTCACACTCGTACTAGCTCAGGCTTCCGCTACACCAGTGGTTCCCAACGGGGGGCAGTACCACCTCCCAGTGGACGTTTGTAAAGTTTAGGGAGGCGGTAGGAGAAAGGACTGAATGACATAAAACCTAAGTAATGTAATGTAATTGTAATGTAATGTAACGTAAAATTAGATGAGTTGATCAATAAATATGAATGTATTCATTGTATTGTGATTATTTTTCAAATAGTTACATTCACTGATCATGTATTGTTTGCCTTATATCGATGGAGGGGAAGTTCAAACGTACCGTTTGGTGAAAAGCGGGCGGTGGATTCAAACGAGTTGGGAACCACTGTCCTGCGTAAACTGGACAAAAAAAACAAAAGCATCCCCAGTCACAGAGCTTCCGCATACAGGCCTCTATTCTAACATATTCGTATTGCGTTTATTTTATCAGAATCGGAGTTCTCTCGTTTTTTCCTTCATTGAATCTCGCCATTCAAAGATCATAGTTTTCTGATTTACACTGTTGTTATTTAATGTTAACTTTATCTAGTTTAGTTGAGGTAATAGTTTATATATATATATATATATATATATATATATATATTATATATTATATATATATATTATATATATTATTACACGCAGACATAAAACTTTGAGGAGGATAATTAATTATTTAAGAATAATAGTTGTTCTTTATATGTGTGTGTAGACTCAACACGGAAATAAACTTCGTTCGTAAACTCCAACGGAATAAAATTTAAAGAAAACTACGCCTCAAGGTTGAATAATTAATCCCTCAAAAACTAGAATAAAAACTCTCTAAACCTTTGGTAACTCTAACCCTACTTTTTCTCTATTCTGTCGTTATTATTTCAATATTTCTGCAGCGCACCTCATTATAATCTAATTTACTAATCTTTATTATTATAAGTATCATTTAATTTTATCACTATTATTTATTATTTTTCTTTTTTATTAATTCCAGACAGAATACCCTTGTTTTCCTCGCACAAGTGGTGTGTGTGTGTAAATATGCGTGTGTGTGTGTGTGTGCGCGCGCGCGCGCGTGCGCAATCTGGGAAGTTCTGATAGTTTAAAGCAGGCTTGTCCAACATACGGCCCGCCAAAGATTTGTATCAGACCCGGCTGGCGGATACTGAAAATTCATTATCTAATGTCATATTTTATTTCAGTAAAATTTAATTTTGAAATAAAATTTTATCTAAAATTTGCACACTGGCCCTCGGTGTGGGTCATTAATTGAAATATGGACCTTCATGAAAAAAGGTTGGACACCCCTGGTTTAAAGGATAGTTAAATAACCAATAGGCTTTAAAATATGTAGCGTAATATTGGTGCCATTTTTGTTGGTAGTTAGTAACAAAGGAAGGTATAAGTACTTGTCACGATGTTCTTAATTAAAGAATCAGTGGCAAGAGTTTACATATTGAGTTTTAAAGGCAAGGTAAAATAGATGTCAAGGACTGCTAAATGGAGAATATTATTATTTCCTATTCAAATTTAATATCAAAAGGTAAATCTAGAAACTGATCTAAACGAGTGTTTATTGCTTCTGATACGAGAATATTAGTAAAAAATATATCTATGGAAAGTTGCCATGAAGTAGCTGGAAGCTGTTAATTGGTATGGGAAAGTTTAATATATTAGTTAAATGTTAACTGAAATAGAAGAGGGTTGAACGAGAAATTTTGCAACATTTGACCAATGGTTATTGTTTGAAAATGTCAGTAGAATTGCTTTAATTTACAAATCAGGTTTATGGGTTTTTGGGAGTCGAAGAGAATCCGGGAGAGATATAATAAATCCAAACTCTTAAATGGGTCGTCGATTTTTGGTAGGCCATATTTGTTTATAATTTTATTTGTAATCTTTGTTAGTATATTGCTCTATAGTATAAGGGTTGACAAAAGTAGGGGAATTTTAATAAATTTACATATAGTGAAAGTGTTATTTATGTAGGAATATTGCTCAAACTTTTACGATACTCGATAATGACTTGGTTTTCACTGTTAAGGTTTTTGAACTTAGTTTCTGAGAGCGCCAGTTTTAACTAAATGTATTTTTGGCATTAGGGTTGTTGAGTGAAATATTATAAATTTGAGACATGCCATGCATACGTTATCTAAGGATCCATTTCCCATTCTCCATGGGGTGAGCACGACGCTTGATCCGAGGACCGAAAACTCGCGCATCAGTTACAAAGACAAGAATGCATAGGGGATCAATCCTGGATCACCGATAGGAATAAAACACCCTCCCAATCTCATGAATCCAGTGTTTTGCTCTTTAGTGGTGAAAAGAACAGATTTAATGTGTTCGACAAAGAGTGCAAGAAGAGTGTTAAACGAGTGAAAAGAAGTAAAGAGAGAGTAAATGGAGACTTAGGAAGAAGAATAATGGGTCGCATTGGGAGAAGAAAGTTATTCTGGAAAGAAGAGAAAATGCAAAGGTGTTTTTGGTGGAATTACTGGTAATATAGAAGATAAGAATGGCGATGTGTTTGTGCAAGGTGAACATATACATTAGGGATTTAAAGACTATTTTAGCGAGCTGGTAGGTGGGGTAGATGGACAGGGGACAACTGTGGATGCTGTTGATTTTGGTGGCGTATGTACAGAAGTGTTATACCAGGGAGTGGAAGGCATCAGATTAATAGTAGTTGAACGAATACGCAAGCTGAAGAAAGGAAAGTCAACAGGAAGTGATTGTGTATGTAATGAAATGACCAAATGTGGAGGTAGTGTGATGGTTGCATGGCTGTGGAAGATGTAAAAAAACGATGGGAAAGTGGTATACCAGGTGAATGAACAAAAACTAATTGTACTATTGCATAAAGATTGAAGGAAAGAGTAATATCATTTGAACATCTCGCAAATTTAATATAAAATTACACACACACACACACACACACACACACACACACACACACACACGTAAATCCAGTGTTAAAAAAATAACCCATATAGCCTCCGAAATGTTGTGACTAAATTTTCATACATTTACTGAACAAAAGTGAAGCCGAATGCGTGAACAATAGCTTTGCCTTGTCACTTTAGAGGAAATAGAGTTAAAGGGTAATGAAATTAAGACTTAAGTAGTGTAATTTAATGTTTGAGGTTTAATTTTTTTTCATTTTATTTTATTTAATACACACACAATAACTCAATGCAATAAAAAATGCAAAAAAAAAGACATTTCAAACCAGTTTCAAACATTAGGATAAGGAAACAAAAGCCGAAGATTACGAATACTTTAATTAATGAAGTAAATTTTAATTTTTCTATTTACATATTTACAAAAAGGTAAATTATTTCTTTAAAATTCTTTTTCAATGATGAATTCGAAGCAGAATTTTTTATGCCTTCAATAAGATTTCGGTGATCCTCCTCGTTTTTTTCCCTTCTCTAAGGTTGCATTTTGTCAGAGTTCAGTGCTTGTCCTTGCATTAAATTCGTGGTTTCATCCTCATTCCATTTCTGTTCCATATCTTTCCTACTTTTTTTCTTCCTACAATTTGTTTGAGTCCTTCATCGTTTTCCTCTTTTTACCTCTTCTCCATTGAAATAGTTTTCGCCATTTTCCCTTTTCATATCTTTTCCGTTAATTTTCAATGGCTCCTGATTTTTCATACTTTTCTTTCAAGTTTTGTCTTTATCATCTTTACTCTTCAAAAGCTCTTTCTCTTAATGTTTCCTCCCCATATTCATTCATACCTAATCTCCTTTCCTGTTCTCTACACTGTCTGCACATATTTCTACTTTTTTTCTGGTATCTAATGTCAGGGAATCTTTCACTCGCTTATGGTTTAAATTCATCATCATGAAACCTCTACGTATCACTCCTTTTTTCCTTCTCTCTCCACAACTTTGTTGTAACGTCACTTATTTCTTAATACTTAATGGAAGAACACGTTTCTTTTGTTGATGTCCTTTGTTCCTTTCTAAGGTCATCTTTATAAACCTTGCACGTATCATTCCTTCTTTCCTTCTCTCTCCACAACTTTGTTATAGCTCCAGTTTTTCCTTGACACCTAATGTCAGGGCATCTTTCTCTTGCTTATGTTCTGAATTCATCATCATGAAACTTCCAAGCATCACTTCTTCTTTCCTTCTCTCTCCACAACTTTGTTGTAGCTTCACTTATTTCTTAATACTTAATGGAAGGACATGTTTCTCTTGTTGACGTTGTACTTTGCTCCCCTCTAAATTCATCTTCATAAAACCTCCCCGTATCATTTTTTCTTTCTCTACACTACTTGTCCATATCTCCAATTTGGTCTTGAAATTTAATGCAAGGGAATCTTTCTTTGTTTTATGCTGTACTTTTCTCTGTTCTAAACTGATCTTCCTAAAACTTCGACGTATCACTTCTGCTTTCGTTCTCGGCCAAGTTCTTGTCCATATATCCACTTTGTTGTTTAATTTTCTCCATTCTTTCTTTATTGAAAGCTCTCTAGCCTTGTTCAATCCATCTTATGATCCTGTGATGTCTTTCTATAAGATTTCTCTCTTCTTCCCAGTATTAAATCCTCGATTCCCAGTTTGTGGAGGAAATAAATTATTAACAGCCATTGTTTTAGCAATCTACTCGAGTAGTTATATATTTATATCAGGATGTAGAACAGGATAATTTGAAACTTTGCAGCGTTTAAGGTGTCAAATGAATGACTTGTTGCGTTAGTTTCGTTAAAAACTCGCAAAATCGATGGTTGTTACTTATGTAAACTTTGTTGGGGTCAAGAACAAAGATCACATAAACCAGGTAGGTCAGATTTTATTACAATTTTTTGACAAAAATAAAAATAAAGTAAGGAAGTCATTTTTCAATATCATTGACTACACATTCATAATCGAAAGTTATGACGCAATTGAGTACATGTATAGCTCTATATTTAATTAATGTATCATTCATTAAATCCCGTCCGGCTCTCGTCGGGTTCGGTCCCATCTGTCATGTCGATATCTTCTCCACTCCCGTCGGTCGCTCGCCAGCCAAATCAAACAGCTCCCTCATGCTTAATTCGCCGTTTGCTCCTCTGATTGCTTTGAACCACGATGTCTCTGGTCTTCCTCTCGGTCTGTCAACATGGGCCCTTCCGTGCAAAAGTGCATTTGGCCACCTCTCTCCGTCCATCCTCATGACGTGGCCAAACCATCTCTCTATGTCTCGCACCCTGTCAAGTATGTTCCCCCTCGCTCCCGCTATCCTTCTTACTCCTTTGTTTGTTAATCTCTGGTCCCATCTTATGTTATTCGCTCTCCGCATACACCTCATCTCAAAAGCCAATAGTTTCCTTTCATCCCTTCTCTTCAAAATCCAGCATTCTGCTCCGTACAGCACCGTTAGTGGTAGCACCACAGAATTGAGCAGCCGCATCTTTAGTTCTCGCGATATTGTGGTGTCCTTCTAGACCGTTGACAGCCTTCCAAGAGCCATACAGCCCAACAATAGCCTCTCTGAAATCTCCGTTTGAATCAATCTTATCAGTGACATGTACACCAAAGTGTTTAAAATTTTGGACCTGTTCAATTCTACCAGATGTCAAGTATAAAACCATGTTCCCTTCCACCCTGCCAATCTTCATACATTTTGTATTGCCGAGATTGATATTCAACCTATATTTCGCACAGCTCTCCTCAAGGCCCTCTACAAGTCATTCTGCCAGTAGCACGATATCATCTGCGTATCTCAGATCGTGATACGCAATCCGGCCACCTCTGCTCCTCCATCATACCCCTCCAGCGCGACCGCCATCACCGTTTCAATAAAGATGTTACAGTTGCGGCGAAAGCGGGCACCCCTGCATCACTCCTCTGTCAGTCCAGAATCTCCTTGTTAAAATATGTCCCTTCTTCACCACGGCACTGGTCGCAGAGTAAAGTCGCCTGATGAGATCAACCATCTGCCGCTCAACTCCGTAGCGCTCCACCACCCTAAACATGCCCTCTCTCCACACCGAGTCGAAGGCCTGTCTAAAGTCATTAAAAAAACAGTCTCTCTATCTCTCTCTCTCTCTCATCTCTATGATTTGTGATAGGCCAAAGATGTGGTCAACTGGCCCTCTACCAGTTCTAAACCCAGCTTGTTCCTCATTCATGATCGTTTCCGCTACTGTCCAGATTCTGGCTTGGATGATCTTGGCGAGAACCTTATAAGCGTGCGACAGGAGGCTGATGGCCCTGTAATTGCTACATCTGGTCACATCGCCCTTCTTATAATGATTGCCCCCCGCCCCCTGCACAGATGAAACTAAGAGGTACAAGAAACTGATTGTTGCATCTTTTAGACAATTTAATTCTACGTCTAAACAAAACCACTCAATAGTTGGTGTTGCCTCCTTGTGCTTGGCGGACGGCTTCAAGTCGGCAAGGGTATTAGATGAGGAGAGACTCGAAAAGGTCAGTGTCGTACTCAAGATTTCGGAGGATTGTTGTGATGTGCTGCTCCATGGTCCGGCGGCAGAATCTGGTGGTTGGTGGTTCAGCATGCATCAGGGATTCCACTCGGTCTTTCAGGATGGATCCCACATGTTCACACACGTTCAAGTCTGGTGAATTACCCGGCCACTCATTGTTGTCGTGCAACAGCTGCTGGGTTTGAAGAGCCTTCATGCAGGAGGGCTTTGTCGTGCAGAAAAGTCACCTCCTCAACGTCCAGAACATTCGCAGGATCCTTCAGGAATGGAATGACGTGCTGGGCGAGGAGATATCGGCGAAAATACGCTCCGTCCCAGCTCTGGCCGCACGGCTTCATCATCCACATCAGACGGCGGGCAGTGAAAAGGACAAAAACACCCACGCAGTCAGGAGATTTTAGTAACTCCCGGTAGCGCTCTTCGTCGGGGATTTCATCGGGAGTCTCTGACCATACCCTGTCATTTTGAGAATTTGGTTTCCTGGTCACGCAAACGAAAAACTCGTCGCTGACAGTGAATGGGACAAGGACAGCTTCCTCCACCTCGCTGAGATAATCTGCGAACCACAGCCTGTCATCGATGTTGAGCACTGTTTTCCGAGGTTTCGCCAGCTCATGCCAGGCCTTGAGACCTTGCCGGGCACGAAACAATCGAATAGTTTCACGGCTTACTGTTTTGTCGCGTCGGAGCTGAATCTTGGCCAGAGACCCGCAGCTCTTCTTTCGGCGCCGCGACCCCTCCAGGATGATCTTTGATTCCTGAGAGAGGACCTCTGGCCGCCCACCGCGAAACTCTGTCTCACACTCTTCAGTTGACTTCCGCCAGTTCCTTTTCACAAAGTCCTCTGACTTTCCAAGGCGCATAGCCACCCATGCACGTGTAACAAACGCAGCACCAGCGTCACGAACCTCTCGGAAAGTCACTGCTCGAATGCGATCTATATATCGTTTCTTCTCCGAATCGTTCAACAAGTTAGAAGCCATTACCATACCTGAAAAGATACAGACGTAGATGTACTTTCATGTGGTATAGTCAAAATTATCCTATCATTTTAAATTTAGGAAGAATGGTGGGGGTGAAATCATTGTTTGGCACCCTGTATATTGGTATTATGACCGCCTCCCCCCATTCCGTCGGGATTCCTCTTCCATCCAGAGCGAGCTGAAATAGTCTCCTCAGCCACTCCGTCACAACCTCCTGCGGCACCTCATCGATTCCAGGTGATTTGTTTGATGCAAGTGAATTTACGTTATTCCGTACTTCCTCACTCGGTATGTTTGTTAGTTCGTTTAATGTCTCGTGTTGTTCGTCCTTAGCACCCACCACGAGTTCCGGGTAAGCCCGTCCCACTTCCTGTCCCATATTTTCTACATTGTCAGACAACAGGGACCGGAAATGCTTCATTTATACCCTACTCACCTCATCCTCTCTGGACACCTTTTCATCCCGTTCATTTCTTAGACCACTGATTCATGTTTCCATTCTTTCGTTAAATTTTTAACTGTTCTATACGAGTCTCTCGAGCCACCCCTCTCGAAACTTCTCTCACACCTGCTACACTGATCCTCAATCCATTTCTTTTTTGCCTCTTTACATTTCGCTTCCACCTCTCTACACATCTGTCTATAATTTAATAAATTTTCCCGTGATGGATCTGAAGTTCTTTTCCCTTTTGCCTTTCTTCTTTCCTCACACACTTGTAAATCCAGTGTTAAAAAAATAACCCATATAGCCTCCGAAATGTTGACTAAACTTTCATACATTTACTGAACAAAAGTGAAGCCGAATGCGTGAACACTGAACAATAGCTTTGCCTTGTCACTTTAGAGGAAATAGAGTTAAAGGGTAATGAAATTAAGACTTAAGTAGTGTAATTTAATGTTTGAGGTTTAATTTTTTAATTTTATTTTATTTAATACACACACAATAACCCAATACAATAAAAAAATGCAAAAAAAGACATTTCAAACCAGTTTCAAACATTAGGATAAGGAAACAAAAGCCGAAGACTACGAATACTTTAATTAATGAAGTAAATTTTAATTTTTCTATTTACATATTTACAAAAGGTAAATTATTTCTTTAAAATTCTTTTTCAATGATGAATTCGAAGCAGAATTTTTTTATGCCTTCAAAAAGATTTCGGTGATCCTTCTCGGTTTTTCCCTCCTCGCTTTTTCCCTTCTTTAAGGTTACATTTTGTCAGAGTTCAGTACGTGTCTTTGCATTAAATTCGTTGTTTCTTGTTTCATCCTCATTCCATTTCCGTTCCATATCTTTCCTACTTTCTTTTTCTTCCTCCAACTTGTTTGAGTCCTTCATCGTTTTCCTCTTCTACATTGAAATAGTTTTCGCCATTTTCCCTTTTCATATCTTTTCCGTCAATTTTCAATGGCTCCTGATTTTTCAAATTATTCTTTCAAGTTTTGTCTTTATCATCTTTACTCTTCCAAAGCTCTCTCTTTTAATGTTTCCTCCTCATATTCATTCATACCTTATCTCCTTTCCTGTTCTCTACACTGTCTGCACATATCTCCACTTTTTTCTGATATCTAATGTCAGGGAATCTTTCACTCGCTTATGGTCTAAATTCATCATTATGAAACCTCTACGTATCACTCCTCCTTTCCTCCTCTCTCCACAACTTTGTTGTAGTTTCACTTATTTCTTAATACGTAATGGAAGGACATGTTTCTCTTGTTGACGTTGTACTTTTCTCCCCTCTAAATTCATCTTCATAAAACCTCCACGAATCATTTCTTCTTTCCTTCTCTCTACACTACTTGTCCATATCGCCAATTTGGTCTTGAAATTTAATGTGAGGGAATCTTTCGTTGTTTTATGCTGTACTTTTCTCTGTAAAACCGTGCATAGATCCTGTGATGTCTTTCTATAAGATTTCTCTCTTCTTTCCAGTATTAAATCTTTGACTCAGTTTTGTGGAGGAAACAAATTATTAACAGCCATTGCTTTAGCAATCTACGCAAGTAGTTATTTATTTATATCAGGATGTAGAATAGGATAATAATTTGGAACAATTGGCAGCGTTTTAAGGTGTCAAATGAACGACTTCTTGCGTTAGTTTCGTTAAAAACTCACAAAGTGAATGGTTGTCATTACTTATATAAACTTTGTTGGGGTCAAGAACAAAGATCACATAAACCAGGTAGGTCAGATTTTATTAAAAATTTTTGACAAAAACAAAAATGAAGTAAGTCCTTTTTCAATATCATTAACTTCACATTCATAATCGAAAGTTATGACGCAATTGAATACATTTATAGCTCTCTATTTAATTAATGTATACTCTTGGCTTCTTCTTCCGCAGCCTTATTAGCCCACTTCTATGTGGGGTCGCTGTTGCAGATCCTTCTTCTTCATTCACTTCTGTCTTGAGCCACCTCTTCCTCCAGTCCCTTATCACTATCTTTCTTCAGTCTATCCCGCCACCTCATCTTAGGTCTACCTCTTCTCGTGTGTGGAATTTCCATCCTCAGCATCCGTCGTCCCACATACTCCTCCTCCCTCCTCTGGACATGCCCAATGCCCATACCATCTCAGTCTCTTTTCCTGTGCCTTCTTGGAGATTTCCGTTACTTTTGTTGTTCCTCTTGTTATAATGGATCTGCATTCATAAGGTTTTGGCAAAAGTTTTAGGGCCGGATGCCCTTCCTGCCGCCAACCCTCCTCCTTTCTCCGGGCTTGCGACCGGCTGAGACTTGGGCTGGCTTGCCCACTCCCAGGCGGAGTTAATGTATACTCTTGGCTAAACTGGTTATTTGGTATTAAAGTAAAGCTTAAAATTGTTATAAATACGTTCTTATTTAATACTGTATATTTGAAAGTTTTATTCAAAATACAGTAGAGAGAGAAGAGTTACATACAAGAAATTTTTTAATTAAGTTTTAGAAGAAATGAAAGAAGAGAATAGGGGACAAGAATGAAGAGAAAGAGAGGAGCTAATATCTGTGAAAGATTTTCCTTTTGAATTGAATACGAAAATGTGCATGAAAAAAGTTCGCTTTTAAATTTGTTTCTAGATTTATCTAAATATGAATAGCTTCGTATGAGAGGGATATCTCTGATGTTTCAAGTCTAAAATTAGGTTTCTGGAAGTGAAAATTATCGCGTGTTGGGTTCACTGAAAGATATACTTGGTGGTTTGATAAAATTTGCATAATTAACACAGGAGCTTCCTTATAGAATATTTTGTGAATAATTTGGGAAGATATTCAGCTTGTGTGAGTCGTTAAGCTTAAGAGAGTTTTAGGGATTTGAACACAGGACTTACGTGCTCTGAGTTTATTTAATGTGTATTCGATGTGTAGTTTGAAAGTTAGTAAGGACAAATTGTAAGAAATGTGAATGAATCGTGGAAAAGATTAAATCGTACAGTCATATAGTTAATTTTTTAAATGGATTGCCATTTGCCAACCAGCGTAGTTCAAGTTAATTCGGTCGAGTCCTTTAAAAGAGAGAACATAATTATCTTGCGTTAAACCCCAAGTTAGAAGCATTTGTTAGCGCTTAAAAGTACTGGAGAATATAGCCTTTGTCTGCAGCTGCTGACCGAATTGTTGTTTACATGAAACAACTTGTATTATAAGAAACACACACACACACACACACACATATATATAAAGGTGGTTGTTGTTGAAGTTCTGAGAGGAAGAGTCGGCTTGTTATGAATTAAGAAATTTGGGATTGTAAAAGAATTTAAATATCTTCGATGTTTGAGTAACAAAAGAGAAAAGAGTACATTCGAAGTTGAAAATACAGTGAAGCAGGGCAGGTAAATCGAGTATAGATACAGCTAGAGGTTTTTGATGAAGGTATATTGGTGCTAACATTGTATGAATGAATGCGAGACGCTTGTTGGACGTGAGAGTTGTTGAGATGAATAATTTAAGAGGAATGATTGATGTGAAACGGATTGGCTGTGTGAGAAATGAGGATGTTCGGAGAAGGGTGTGGAGTGAAAAAGTTGTTCAAGATGAGAATATGAAAAGTAGAGGAAAAGTATGAAAAGTAGAGGAAGGCCGCGTAAAAGTGGAAGGATGTAATTAGTAAATGTGTGAGTAAACGCTTTGATATAAATGTAGCACAGGAATTAACAAGAAACTGGAGTAAAACTGGTTTGTGAGATGGGCGAGTGGAAACGTTGATCTCACCTGACACGCTACTAGATATATATATAACCCAACCTTTTCATGAAAGAGAACACGCTATCTTTGAAATTGGAGTGGTACCTTATTCCCGTTGGTTGGTTAAAACTATGTATCATTATGTACCTTGGATGTTGTATGGATGACATGAGGATAAATAACTTGGTCTATGTCGGTGATATGGTGTTAATAAGTCCTTCGGTGAAAGGTTTGGATCGTCTTATAAAAATTTGTGAATCATATCAGAACGATAACATTAATTTTAATGTTACTAAGGCTATGCAATTCTATCCCAAAAGCTCAAACCAAAGAGCTGATATTACTTTCAAATTGAGAGAGAAACCAACGGAGCAAGTACAAGAACTTAAATATCTGGGTCAAACTATCACCAGCTCCTTGAGTGACGACTCAGATACAAGAAAACCGTATCGAATTCACTGTTAAGGCAAACATGATTATAAGGAACTTCAAATTCTGTACAAGCGAAGCCAAAGACACTCTTTTTCGTACTTTCTACACTAATATGTATTTATGGGCAGCAATTTTGGGTTAATTATAAAAAAAGGCTCCTGCAGAATCCTCAATTTGCTTTACAACAGATTCTATAGACTGCTACACAAGTTACCTCCAAGATGCTCAGCCTCTCAAATGTCCAATAAACCACAAGGTTCCGAGCCTCCCTGAGGTAGCAAGACGCGCCCAATACAGTCTAATGCGAAGAATTAAAAACTCGCGCAATATAGTTGTCCAAGCTATTCATCAGTCGTGCTTTGTCTTCTAGATTGTGGACCTCGGTATGAAAGTGTGTCTCAATAGCTCCACTTAATTCTTCCATTAGCCATCCCATTACCTGTACTTTTTATTTTGATGAAACTGCTATTACTATTTCTTTATTACCTTTGTCTTTTTTTGTTTTTGCTTTTAAAATTCGTGTTTAATTAGTTGTATCGTTGATTACCTTGATCGATACTACCTTTTTTAGGTTGGGAGATCTGTCTCCCGCCAGTAAATGTATTATTGTTTGATTTATCTTTTATACTGGCAAGCATATTGTACTGTTATGTGATTTATATCTTGCCAATAAAGCTTATCATCATTGTCATTATCATTATAAAAGTATATAACCCATCAGACATGGGGTCTATTACTATTACTTTTGATTTCTTTTATTACTATTTTTCATCTATTACTGTTACTTGGTCATTTATTACTATTACTTTTGTATGTGAAGTACTTCACTCATTTGAAAAGGATCTTTGTCTATTTAAACGCAATGTGTTAACAAATATTTGTTTCAACCAAATCATTTCAATTTTAGAGACTGTAGGTCTTGATAAATTTTACTTTATTGAAGGAAAAATTTGCCATTATTAGTTTTTGGTGTGTAATAAACAAACATGATGATGTTGGTTTTTGTTATTCCCTTGTCAAAGAAAACTGTTGAATGACAGCAGTAACTATGAGAAAATTTTCGACAACCCAGCGTTAATGAAGTGCCATTGTAATAAAAAAGTAATAGACTATTATCTATTACTTTGCCTTCTATTACTATTACAGCAAAAAAGTTATGATCGATTACTATTACTTGAAAAATCCTGTAATAGTCTATTACTATTACCTATTTCAAAGTTAAGCGACATTTGGGTCTGGGTAGTAGTTCGATGGGAGACCGTCCGCTACGTCCAGACTATGTAGCGACCCGTGGTTCGGATCCCACGTAAAGCTTTAGGTCCCCTCCGTCATATGACCTTAGATGTTGCGAAGGAGGTTAAACAAAATCAATTATTATTATTATTATTACCCATTACTATTATTCCATGTCTGATAACCATACAACACAGTTCATATATGAGAACCAATCTCAAGAAAAAAATATTAAAAAGAAGCTTTCAGCTGTACATTGTGTGTATGTACATAATGAGTGCCTTCTTTGATCCCCAGTTCAAGCATCGTGGCCCTCCCCATGGAGCATGGGAAATGGATTCTTATATGCAGATAATGTTTGTATGTACCACTAGTAAATAAGTTACAAGAACTAGTACTTGAAAAGTGCGTTCTCTTCAAGTACCTTTAGTTAATGAGGAAAACTATCTGGTAGTATACATGACTGATTCTGAATGTGTTTAAGCGCAATAACCTCACTTAAATAAGTCTTAAAGGGAAAAGGTAATAAAGTGGGAAACTAAGAACCTGGACTTAGATTCGAACGATGCGACGCTGATTCGAATCCTCTAGTTCCTTGTTTCCCTCTTTATTGACGTTTCCCTTTCCACCTACTACCTACATACATACCTACCTACATACATACATACACCATAAAAAATCTAATTTCCCAAGGATTTGGGGTGAGATGGCAGGAAACAACCCAGATGTGAAGTACAGAAATTGATGAAAAGGAGAAAAGTCGGAAAGTAAAGCATACATATCCATTCACACACGCGTCCTGATGGACCAGCTCCCTCCAACATGGCAAAATTCCACACCTGCGGTACTTCATATCCATGCGTGGTGGCGCTTCCTATCAAAAATTAAAGAAAAGAGTCCCGAACTTATATACCTCTAAGAAAGCCGCTTCCATTTCAACGGACTTCCAGCCACTTCTCTTGCATCACCCAGTTCATGTCCATGGATCATTCACCATGTCCATTCTTTTTTGTCTCGGCCTTCCTCTCCTCCTCCTGCCTTCACAAACATTCTCATACACTTTCTTTACAACTCTGTCATCTTCCATTCTTTCAGCATGTCCAAATATACTTTCCTCAATTTTCACTTCCACAGACACCCCACAATCAGTAACTTGCTCTTACCCACATTCCCTTTTAACAATCTTCTCTCGCACACCACCACAAAACTCTTAACAACCTCTTGCGAATCACACACATTCTGGACAAATAGCACAGCATCATCCGCATACGAGTGTTTCGACAGTCGCACTTATTCCACACACCAGATTCAATCCTTTTTTAGCAGTTGCACTTTCACTTCTCATCCCGTCATCCATAAACAGTTTGAACAACCACGGAGACATCACACATCATTGACGCCACCAACACTTGTATTAAACCAATTACTTGGTTCTTTATTTACTCACACATGCACTACTTCCATCATAGAAACACTTCACCGCATTCATAAGTCTACCGTCAACGTTATATACATACTCAAACGTTAACACAGTGCTTCTCTATTCACTGTCACACGCTTTTTCAAAATCCATAAAAGCCATGTACACCTTGCAACCCCTTTCACATGTTTTCTCAATCACTTATCTCACTACATACACTTGATCTACACAGCCTCTTTCACTTGGAATCCTCCTTGCTCATCATTCACCAAACATTCTGTAATACACGCAATCTTTCTATCACTATCCTTCCATACACCTTCCCCACTACACTCAATAGACTTATACCTCTCTAGTTTTACTCGTACATTCACTCTCTTCACCTTTCATCTTGTGCAGTTATTTTGTACATTTTGTACAATGCTTTCTTCCAGTCTTCAAGCACACACTCGTTTGTCCATGCACTCTGACATATGTACCACAACCACTTCACCCCTTTCAGTCTCCCATATTTCATCATTTCCCCATGTATTCCATTCACACCTGCCGCTTTTCCATTTTTCAGCTTGGGAACTGCCGCTTTCACTTCATCCATGGTTATGTTCTCAGGTATTCTGTTAAGTGTCCTCCTCACACCACCAAATTCCACCATATTTATATTTGCACTATATTATTCTTCTCTCTTCTGCCTATCAAACCCTCGAAATATTCTTTCCATCTATTCCGTAGATCCGCTGTGAGCATTCTTCCATTTTCATTCTTTACCCTCAAACTTACTTTTCTAGTTTAATTTCTGCACTTCCGCTCTTCCTCCCAGAACAACTTTCTGGGATCGACATAATTTTCATTCATCCTCCTTCCAAATTCATTATTTATCGTTTCTTCATGCATCCCCTTTCTTCTCTATCACAATTACTCTGCACACACAACATCCATTTCCTCCTTTTATTCTCAGCCGTTTATGCAACCTCGGTATCCCACCACGTTGTTGCCCCGTTCTTCGCACCTGTTTTTGCACCGCCACACACACACACACACACACACACACACACACACACACCTTGCATGTGTACCACCATATGCACACATACCACATTTTACTCGTGCCCATTTGTTCTGCAGCTTGTACACTCAATTCATCATTTACTCTCTTACTATACTCATCTACTACCCCTCTCACCATTAACTTTTTCACTCGTATTCTTTCGTGACCCACCTTTTTTCCATCACGTTTCCATTCTCCACCAGACGGGGTCTATTACTATTATTTCTATTACTGTTACTTTTGATTTCTTCTATTACTTTATTTTTCATCTATTACTATTACTTTTGTATGTGGGGTACTTCACTCATTTGAAAAGGATCTTTGCCTAATTAAATGCAATTAAAAGCAGTGTGTTAACAAATATTTGTTTCAACCAAATCATTACGAGTTCAGAGACTGTAGGTCTTGATAAATTTTACTTTATTGAAGGAAAAATGTTTGTTTTAGTTTAGAGTAGATTTAGTTCATTTTTTCAGTTCTTTGTTCACACAATATGTTCATTGCCACTGTAATAGAAAAGTAATAGACTATTATCTATTACTTTGCCTTCTATTACTATTACAGCCAAAAAATTATGATTTATTACTATTACTTGAAAAATCCTGTAATAGTCTATTACTATTACCCCATGTCTGTTCTCCACACAACCTCATTTTACGCAGGACTATAATGTCAGAGACCCCCACGGCCCCACTCATACCTCGCACTACACGTGTATCGCATATGTTTCTCTTTCAGCATACGAGTACTTAGGGTTCTCAAGTGTCCTTATTTCTAAGATTTGTTCTTATTTTTGCCCGTAAATCTTATTTATTTTTATATTTGGCCTCAAATCTTATTTATTTTTATTTGTTCTTATTCCTTAATTTTTCAATTTTTCATTTGGCTAAAGTCAAGAAGCGGTCCAGGCAATGTTCTCACTGACAGAGGGTGGAGGTTTGTTTGTTTTGACTGGAGAAAAATTTAACTTTTTTTTATCAGAATAAAATGTTAACGATATATTATGAATATTCTTATTTTTGGGACGGAATTCTTTTTTTTTTTTTTTTGTTGGTTTTATTTTTTAGACTTAGAACCCTGAGCAACTGAGTGAGCATACTTCTTTTCACGATCTATCAAACTTCTCTCACCATGTATATCATTTGTTCCATACCAGGTATTATTATGTATTCCTTTCCACATCATTGATTTATTACCTCACCACGCCTGAGGAGCGAGACAGTTATTGTTTTCGACTGTGTGTGTGTGTGTGTGTGTGTGTGTGTGTGTGTGTGTGTGTGTGTACAAGATAACTCAAAAGGTCCAACCGTTTGAAAGTTCTGCGGGTGTAGGTTTTCCTCTGATGTCTTTCTAATTTAAGTTAATATGATCTATACTTGCAATTTAATGATGATTGGTTCTAGATGGTTGTTTTACCGTACTATACGAAGCTTTTTCACACTAGTTTTTTCATGCTGTTCAGTAATTTATTCGTCTTCAATACTCATTTACCTACCTTGCCCCCCCCCCTCTCTATTTAGCGTGTAATGGTTCATATTTTTTGTATATTTGCATCTAAAACTATATATATCTCGTTACTTAACTGAGCATACTCGTATTTCTCTATAAAATGACCGAGCATGCATTGAACGGGGATGTCCCGGAGATGTTCATTTATTTAAATATTAAGTTTACCATTAATGGGTGGTGCTTTTGATTAATTACACTGGTATGCATCAATTTTGCTGTCAAGGGTTTTGTAAGTGATTCTTAGAGTTTTTCCTGCTGATTTCGAATCTGCAATCCGTTTTTCTCAATCAGCTCAGGTTATCCGGCTATGGCCTCATAAGTAAAATAGAATTTTTCGTGATTTTGTCAAAGCGGAATTGGAACAGTAACATCTATCATCACTTGTTTCACTTGTATAATATCTTCTTTTACTTTTCAGGCATATAGATAAAATATTTCATAATGAATAAAGCGTGTAAAAATGATCCCAATAGATTCTGCTACATATGTGGGACGGTTACCATGCCAAATAACCAGTCCCAAATCACTAAATTTGTGAAGACAATGTATAGAGCATACTTTGGAATTAAGCTAGGGGACCAGGACAAAAATTTCGCCCCTCATATGTGCTGCAAGACGTGCATTGAAAATTTGAGAAGATGGAGCAAAGGCAGAGCGAAATCTTTGCCTTTTGGAATTCCCATGATTTGGAGAGAAGGAAAGGATCACGTGACAGATTGCTATTTCTGCATGACAAACCTCCAAGGTGGGCTTATAAATTTATTTTTCTTAAATATTTTGAAATCCTCGTATGAAACTTGACATAATATTCACCATAATGTAATATTCACCATATATAGCATAATATTCACCATAATGGTAATCATACATTTACATATACATATTGTTATAGAAAATACATTTACACATACATATTGTTATACAAGTTACATTTACATATACATGGTGTCGCAGAATTAACTATCTATTTCAATGAAATCGGACAAATTTAATAAAAACTGACATAATTTTGTGTTTATTACTAAATTATGATACAAAAACAAAGAGATTTATAAATCATAAGTCAAAACTTTATTGAGAAGTTTCAACATGTGCACCGTCTGTATCTGCAAATTTCAAATCTATCCTCAGCACTGCGAAACACATTTTGAAGCATTTCAGGTGTTATCTCCCGCATTGCCAACTGGGTGCGTCCTTTAAGTTCAGCTAAACTATTGATCTTTTGGCGATAAACCTTTGTTTTTATGAAACCCCATGCAAAGAAATCCAGGGGTGTCAAATCCGGAGAACGCGGAGGCCAAGGTCGAGGTCCTCCACGTCCAATCCACCGATTCGGAAGGCGTCTGTTGAGGTATTCTCGAACAATTAGAGCATAATGACATGGTGCTCCATCTTGTTGAAACACAACATTATCAAGAATGCCATCATCAAGAAGCTGTGGTTCGAGAAACTGCTGAAGCATATCAAGGTAGACGGTACCTGTTACAGTTGCTTCACCAAAGAAGAATGGGCCATAAATTTTGGATTTGGTCATTCCAAGCCACAAGTTAACTTTTGGAGTGTCTCTGCCATTCTATGACTTCAGACGGTCTTTCATTGCACCAGATAATGAAAAAATTATGAAAATAAAATTCTGAAAAAAATTTAGAAATTTATACATTTTTAACACACATTAAACATGATAAACATAAATAAAAGTGTGTTTTTAAAAAATTTGTCCGATTTCATTGAAATAGATAGTTAATTCTGGGACACCTTGTACAATGATTGTATATTTTTTCTTTTTCATTCATATTGTCCCCGAAGGGACAATATGAATGAAAAAGAAAGAAAATATACAGACTCCATCGACCTATTTCATATCTTACAGACCGCAGCCTTCCTCACGAGCCGCCACTGTCTGAATGCTTCTTCTATTTCATATGCAAGTTTTATATCCATGTTTCTGTGTTTCTATTTTCAGGAGTTAACAAGAAGAATAAACACATTGTTGTATACCCTGACATTCCTTCTGCTATGAGACCTGTACCCCATGGTCCTGGAATTCCAATACCCGACCCACCTCAAACCCTGGACTTCGATGATTCTGATGATGAATCAATGACCAATGCCAATGACCAGTCCCAGTCGTATATACCTCAAAATACCGCTTCAAATGAGCCGAGGCCTCTCAACCAGGCCAAACTTAATGATCTTACTAGGGATTTAGGACTTTCCAAATTAGCTGCCGAGATCTTGGGCTCACGACTTCGAGAGGACAACTTGCTGGCTCCGGGAACAACATTCTCCTGGTATAGGAAACGAGAGGAAGAATTCCGCAAGTTTTTTGCAGTGCACGAAAATACCTCTTCCTTAGTGTACTGCTGCAATGTTGAGGGGCTAATCGAATCCTTGGGCCTGCCATATAACGCATCAGAATGGAGGCTATTTATAGACTCGTCTAAACGAAGTTTGAAAGCAGTACTTCTCAACATTGGGAATAGGGTTGCATCAGTCCCTGTAGCACATTCCGTACAACTTACTGAGAGCTACGATAACATGAAAATTTTACTGGATGCTCTCGTATACGACCAACATAACTGGAGGATCTGTGGAGATTTGAAGGTAATACTAATATCATAAGTAAACTATTGCTATTGACTATGTTGTTTTTCCAAAGGTTATTTGAGAGCGTATAAGAACACTTAACTTCCCCACAGAAGTGATACAGTCCAATGCATAGATTTTTTATCTGATAGAACAAATTCTCTAAATTCTTTAAATATTTTCATTTTTTTTCAGATTGTGGCATTTGTATTGGGAATGCAAGGGGATACACGAAATACCCATGTTTCCTCTGCAAATGGGATAGCCGAGCGGATGAAAAGCACTATGCACAGCGTGAATGGGCATCCAGAGAGAATTTTGAACCTGGGTCGCATAATGTCGTTTCAGTGCCCCTTGTACCACCAACAAAAATTTTGCTCCCACCACTTAATATTAAGCTGGGCTTGATGAAAAATTTCATCAAATCAATGATAAGGAGGTTTCAGCATTCCGATATCTCGAGAGTAAATTTCCTCATATATCTGATGCTAAACTAAATGCTGGGGTTTTTGATGGTCCTCAAATTCGAACTTTGATCAAGGATACTCAGTTCGAAAACGCAATGACTCCAACTGAGAAGAATGCCTGGCAGGCATTCAAGTCAGTTGTCACTGATTTTCTTGGCAAGCGTAGAAGTCCAGAATACGAGTCCGTTGTCGAAAACTTGATGGAAGCTTTCAAAGCTCATGGGTCGCGCATGTCCATAAAAATGCACTTTTTGTGGTCCCACTTGGACTATTTTCCTGAAAATTGCGGGGATTATAGTGAGGAACAGGGTGAACGATTTCACCAAGATATCAAAATAATGGAAGAGAGGTACCAGGGAAACTGGGATATCAATATGCTGGCGGACTATTGCTGGTGTTTGAAGCGAGACGTGCCCGAAGAAAAACAGACGGAAAGCCAAAAAAACTTCATTCCTTCCTCAATAAACTTTTTTCCATATTCATTGTATGAATAAAAGTATTTATTCACACAATGTTTTCATTTTTCACGAGTGTTCTTATAATATTACTCGTATCTACAGTGTTTAAGCTAAAAAATCAATAAATTTGGGGATAAAATTGGACTTATAATAAATGGCCAATAGAGAAAAAACCTGACCTGATTGAGGAAAACCAATGTCATTTTCGAATTCAGCATGGTCGAATTATATAATATGAGTTGAAAAAACCCTCACAGCAGACAAAAAAATTTCATATGCATACCAGTGTTATTAATTTAGGTGCACGAGAGAGAGAGAGAGAAATTCCCAATACAGTAACAGGACTTTTATTTGAGTTATGGCTAATAATAATTTGTACCAGAGCGCTAAATCTCTCTCTCTCTCTCTCTCTCCGCAGGGGGTATAAAGGTTATGCACGTTCCTTCTGGGTGTTGTAAACTTAATACTTGGTGTGACAGCCCTCCGGTCCCGAGTCGTGGGATTCTAGAGAAATTGGCTGGCAGTTCCTCTAGGTTCTCTCTTTCGGGAGGGCGGGTGGGTGAAGTCTGTTGTACAAACCTGTCCCGTGGGTTACTAGGACCCCTTCCCATCCCTACTCTGTCCTTTTAGCTTAGGTTAAGGATGCTCTCCTCTAACTGAAAAAAAAAAAAAAACCTTTTAGTGTTAATTCTTTTTCTCTACTCTTACTATTAGGACCCTACTGCTACCTCATGGTGGGAAGAGAGGCTTTGGAACCTCTATAAATAACACCATTTCACTTCAGTTGTAGGTAAATAATTAGAGGGGATAATAGCGGGTAGGATTGTTGACCATTTGGATTCCTACAAGCTACTTCGGGACTCCAACATGGGTTTAGACGGCATAGGTCGTGTCTCACCAACTTGCTCGAGTTTTTCCACGTCATGTTGAGTGAGTATGATAAGAGTAGGGCGGTTGATGAGAAAGCCTTTAATAAGGTACCTCACCGCCGGCTAATGGCCAAAGTGCGCGCGCTGGGTATTGGTGGGGAAGTAGGTAGGTGGATTGAAAACCGGCTGAAGAATGCCACAAAGTTAATCCCTTCCGTTAGGCATATGGGCTACAATCGACGCTTACGTGACGCGGGTTCAAAGAAGTCGATTTTAGAAGCTTGTTTAGTTTAAATGATAACCCAACTCGTAACAATGGTTGGAAGTTCGATTTGAAACGGTTTAGGACTAGTGTGTGTGGGAATTACTTTACCTATAAGATCTGTGACACGTGGAACAGGTTACCTTCAGAAGTTGTGAACAGTTCCTCTGTGGATCATCTCAAGAAAAGGTTAGACCAAATCCTGCACACTATTTAAGTGTGTAGAAAATTTTCCCTGCACCCGTTGCCATTGGTACCTCCTCTGTATGGGCCGCAAGGCCTTTTGAGGTACTTCTTTTCCTTGTATATCTCTCTCTCTCTCTCTCTCTCTCTCTCTCTCTCTCTCTCCGCAGGAATATTAAAAACGCGCTAAAAGTAGTCAAAGCTTTAATAATAAATCGCACTTCCTGTACACTGTCATTCCAACTCGGCTTTTAATATCTTTCAGTGCAGTGTACGGTATTATGAATTATTTTGAACTTTTAATAACGGTACTTAAATAGTATATTGATAGAATATCCAGTAAACATATGCGCAGAAATAATTAAAAAGTACTAAAAAGACTAAAATTTAATTAATGAATGGGCACTTTGCACGAGGCCTACACTACCCTCAAACTCAACTTTCAATGTCTTTGTCTTCGGTACTACGAATTAATTTAAACTTTTAATAATTGTATTTACATCCAAAATTAATAAAATATCTCGTCCAAATACGCGCAGAAATTTTAAAAAAATACTAAAATTACAATCATACTTAATTAACAGTAATCAGTCAGGAGTGCCAAAAACTGGTACAGCGCTCAGGCCAACTAAATTGTCCTAACCCCTAGATTCCATCGGGATTCGAACCCCCGACCTCAGTGTCCCCGCTTCGCTCACTGGGAAACGGTGTTACCCACTGAACTACGGGAAATGGCTATAAAAGTTTTCTCTACTCGTACAGGATGATTAGCGAAAATGAAGTAGTGGAATAGCACTTCTAATACGATGTCATGTTCATTAATGCTTTTTTGATATTCTGCTTGTGCCAGATCTTGCGTCAAACACGCGTCATTTCCACATTTGCGTTCGCCCAATCCTCAGTCAACATCTTTTCTTTTAAGTGTTCTCGTTTTCGTGTTTACGCAGTCTTCCCCTTAGACTATTTTACGATTTGGTCTTTTAATACTCGTGCACGATCATTTCAATTCGGTGCACTTTCCAACTTTGTGATAAGCGCTGGTCTCGAGTTCGAGTCTTAGTTTGTACTTCGGATTTCAACGGTGAGGTACTGTACTTGTTCGGCGTTTCCATTGGTTGGTTAGCGGTCCGGATTCCGCATTAAGCTTTTGAAAAGGTCTGTTTTTCTCGTGCGCAACGAAAAGGTGAATAAGAGTAAACGCAACAGGAACTTTGTGGATTGAGATTAGTGTCGAATGGTGTCGCGCTTCTGTGATGAACAATACGTACACCGATAAAAAATCTACAATATGCTACGTAATTAGTGATAACTGAACCAAAAGGTTTCACCCTCATTTCAAAGGAGGAAATAGCCCCAATATACGTAATAACAGCTTTTTAAATTTTTATTTTACATTAATAAAAAAATTAAAAATTAAAACGTTTTCTTAAAATCTGAACATTTAAACTTCTTTAACGAAGAAAAATTATATTTTGTAAAAGTTATTTGTAAAGTTATTTATAATTTATACACTTCTTGGTAAATAAGTTAATTGTCCAGATTTTAAGTTTTTTTTTTTTTTTTTTTCCTAGCTTTTAAAAACTTTTCTGTTGTATTGGTGGATATTATAAAAGTTTTAGGACTTTAACGTTACGCTTATTTCCTTGCTTAAAATTAGGAAGAAACTTTTTGGTGTAATCATCAGTACACAAACTGTTGTGAACAGTAAAGTACGTAAACCTTTAAAGCTAAGTACGAAAACGTTCTTTTTGTAAATTTTAACGTTCCAAGTAATAAAAGTTCCTAACATTGACCGTGTACGTTCCCCTTTTGGTTTTGTCTCGTGTTCCCAAATTAAAGGCGAGACAGGAAACATCCTTAACCCTAAAAGAAAATAGTTTCGCTGTGAGAGTACCAAAACTGTTTAATCAGCTGCCCGCCCAAAGACCTAAGAACACGAGTGGTGTTGCGGTGGACATCTTCAAAAGAAATCAAATGCGTGGCTCAGAACAATCCCGGATGAGCCGGCGTACCTGGCTATGTGAGGTGGAGAGTACGAGAAACCAACTCACTACTACACCAGGCCAATTCGAGAGGAGGGGCGACAAGCTTGACTTTCGTGAAATGAGGAATCATCGCACGCAACCTTTGAAAGGAAAGGTAGGGTCAAGGGTCAAATAGAGGAGAACCAGTAAGTAAGTTCCCGGTTAGTGTCTGTGCGGTGTCCAATTTTGAACCTAAATCTGAGACAAACTTTTCCTTAACTAATTTGGACATATAATACGAAACCAAACTAACTAACCCCACTATTCTTCATGGGGACTTAAGAGAAAACTTTACCGCTAACACTAAATAGACACTAAAGGATAACTCAAAACCATTTTGAACGAAGTAAAATTTAATTGTATTCTGTATAAAAGAAATATTATTAACATTAATGGAGGGTCAGACTCATACATTACTTAGTCGAATCAGATGAGGAAAACGCAAGCAAAAACATAATAGATTTACTGATCTCGTACTTTACTGAATCTGCATGAGTAGACCAATTATCCATGATTATCGGATTGCGAAAAATAATATCGATGTTATCTCCAGTGAGTTAATGAAAGATGTCTAAAAAGTTTTATATATCAAAATAAGAATAATAATCGTAGTAATAAAAGTATAGTTATTATTTCTAACATCGCTATATAGAATGGATTTTTTTTTATTTTTATTTTTTTAGAATTTTATTAGAGAAGATTTTGTACAATAAAAATGGAAATAATACCGATTTTCTTGAATCACATAGTTTTACATCATAACATATTTTGGAGAAGTTTAATTATATATATATATATATATATAATATATATATATATATATATATATATATATATATACTATTTCAAATGAAGATACTGGATTGGACGTCTTAAACTTTCTAAATCTAAGCTTCAATATTACTGAGAGTGAGTGAATTAATTAACTTCATGCAAATTTTATATAGAAAAATCCTGTACTACGTCAAAAAGTGTGTAAAAAACAGATGGGAAATGAGTGTGTGTAGTTTAAATACTTTATTAGTGAAAATAAATATATATATTTGGTTACACCTCTTTCATTATGGAGAGAGAAAAATTACTTTTAGGAGGTAGGGTGTGTGTGTGTGTGTGTGTGTGTGTGTGTGTGTGTGTGTGTGTGTGTGTGTACAGTACAGGGGTAGTGTTCTTTCGTTCTAAAATCGCGAATTTCGACACGTAACACACAATTATGACGTATTTACGGGAGAATTCTATCCACGCCCGTAAAAACACACTTATCCTTAAGTTTCATATATTAATAACAGCTTATAATGAAAGTACTGACTCATAAAAAGTACCGTTATGTATACATAGTATATAGAAATTGTTAATGTCAGTAAGTAGATCATGAGTTGAAAAATTAATTATTTTCTCCTATAGGTTTACGTGTAAAAGTGCAATTTATTTTACACTATATAAATTTTGATTCAAAATAGTGTAATTCCACTGTTACCTTGCTTTACAAATGTGCTATGTACATCTCTTTAAGATATGTTGTTGAAAGGGGGTTACATTACAGTATCTCCCCTCTCTCGTAGAACAAAAATGAAACTGTGCCCTTTCGCGTGGAGTACATAACATCATCGAGTTATTTTTTTCTGGAAAATGAAGGAAAACTGCCACACGAAATTTTCTCAAAGGAAAACTTGAGCTTTTGTAACCAAAATTAAGAATATTTTACAAACTGAATGAAAGGTGAACATTTGAGAACTGTACCATATAACTTAAGGGAGTACTACTATAGTTTATATATACAGGGTATACCATAAATTAGTGTAGGATTAAATGTAGCGGCTAAATTAAACCCTAGACTGGCTTATTTTACACCTTGTATATTAACGTCATTTTTTCATATGCAGTATATATATATATATATATAATGGCATAACAGAATTCAGATTCAAATTAATACTGTTACCATGGTAACTTATTTGAAAATATTTTCAGAAAATATAAATACACTATTTTAATGAAAAATATTTTTAGACAAATTAATTAACGCTTTACCAATTTTTTTTTTCTGAAAAGGTATATATATATATATATATCACCGGTAAAGCGATAGATACATAGTTACAATAGATATACAGTATATCTGTCATTGTAATGTTAAAATTTTAAGAAAAAAATTGTTAAAATAGATTGTTTAAAAAAAAAAAATGCAAAATTAATTAACAAATGGAATATGATTCAGATATTTTTCTATTTCATATTTTTTCGAAAATGACATTTTAAAAATTAAATTTAACAATGAATTGTAAAGTTTTAAGATCTAAAAATAAGTGTGTGTGTATATATATATATATTTTTTTTTAATGCAACTGTTTTTATTAATGGAGTTTTTTGGTCTTTTTTTTTTTTTTAAATGCTCTTACCCTTTTGCCAAAACATAATAGCGCAAGTCTAGAATATAAAAGAGAAGATATTTCACATTCATTATTTTATATATATTTAAGAATGTTTGTTTGCATTTATTAACAAAACTGTAAATTCTTATTAGAAAATTATTGTAAGTTAAATTAACTAAAATAACCCTATTTCATTCGAGTAACTTTAATATATTTTGTAACTTTATACAAACTAAATACATTATTAATTAGTTTTTCATATTCTACCGCAGATAACTTTTATCAGCTTGGTAAGGTAACGCAAGTGCTTAAAATAACGTAATTTAGTAGTAGCTTTTATTAAGATAGTAAGACAGAGGGATGGGTAGATAGAGAGAAAAAGGATAACGAGGGTAGACATACGGGTAGATAATCACGTCATAGAAATTTACGAGAGTATAATTTGGTATTCGAGTAATATTTTCACTTTTCTTCAATACCTTTTCAGCTATATTTGGTCGTATTTTGTAGTAAAAAAATTATATATGTATATAATGCGCTCAGCTCGCCCAGCTGTTCCTCTTTCCATATAAGAAAAAGGGGTTGATAGATAAATAGGTGGTGCCCTGGGTAGCATAGTGGTTAGGACGCTGAGCTGCTGATCGACAGGTCGTGAGACTGAGAGGGGGCGAAGATTTTAATTTCTGAACACCCGTGGTGGGTCGTGGTTCGGATTCCACGTTAAGCTGTAGGTCTAAGGTGGGGCAACAAGCTTGAACTTCGTCAGAATGAACAATTCGGGCGAAAGTAAAACCAAGATTACCAAGGTGTGTGTATATATATATATATATATAAAATTGGATATACAGTTTTAAGAAATTAATGAGTTTTTATATAGGCCCCTATATATAAATGATAATCATTGTACGTTCAAATAAAAATGGTACGTACTTATAAAATTCATTCAACTGTTGTAATTTTATAAGAATTCATTGCATGTTAATGTTACATACATCACTTGAAATTGGTAAAGTCTTAATAATACAATGATTATATATATATATATTTATATATATATATATTGGTGAAATAAAAACTACTCATTTCCTAAATTAACATCTAATTTTCCTTCCTCATAACAATTATTTATAAGAGGAGTAACAATAAGGTTATTTAAGATTATTTAATGGAGATTAGAAATAGTAAATATTTTTCATAAAATCAAACATCAAGAGAATATATTCAAATCGAAATATTTTTTATTGTTATTATTATTATTACCAGATTAACAGTAAATATAACTATTTTACTCGAAACAACTCAATAACATCTATTATTATAATAATGTTAATAAATAATGTTAATAACGATAATTAATAATAATAATGTTAGTAAGTCAAATTATAACTTCAAAATATTTATTCTTTCCATTAAATTTGAAATATATGTTTTGTACACCTGTGCAGACAACTGTGTACATGCGGATGTACCATTTAATTAGGTATGTATAGGGGGTAACACAGGTGTTCTATAATAGGGGGAGATAGTAAGGCAGAACTGAATTAAAAAAACACATATTTGTAACTTTTTCTTGTGCTCATATTGAAAATCTTTGAAAAAGCTTTCTTTAAACTTTAAATACTTAAAAAGTTTCTCTTACTTATGACACAGCCTATGAACTTACATTTTTTAAAGATATATATATATATATATATATATATATATATATATATATATATATAGGTATATAAGGGAAAATGGAATTTTATCCTAATAGTCATCTAATTACACATTGTCTAAATTTGGAAAAAGTATATTTAGAATTATTTATTTATAAAGTTAAGGTAACATTCCTTTGTAATCTAACTCTACGCAAGGTTAGGTAATGAAAGTTTAAAATAAACAAAAAATATAGCAAACTAGCTGACTGGATGTTAACCAAGTTAAAAAGAAGTATGTGGAAGTTAATTTTGCTAATAATTTCTATTATATTTACGTAAATTTTGGATATATATATATATATATATATATATATATATATATATATATATATATATATATATAAAGTAAAATAAGTTTAATTTTTCTTTGTTCTTTACGAAACAAATTCCATAAACTTTAAAAAATACATTTTAAGTTAAAATGTGGCCAAAAGAATTTTTATATTTACACAAGATAAAAAATCGACTATTTCAAAGAAAGTTCTTATCATTTAAGTTAAGAAATACCTTAACATATACAGAAAATATTATATAGTTCTACTTTCACTACTATCATTTTGAGGCAGAGATAGAAATAGGTTTCAGTTTCTAAAAGTAGAGAAGAATTTTCATTATTTCATTTATAAATTGTATTTTGGGTTGTGGTCTCAAGTTCCTCTGAGTGCGAGGAATTAGGTAAAAAAAAAAAAGGTGGGGGGGGGGGTGCCCCATAATTCAGTGTAGGATTAAATGTAGCTATTAAATTAAAACCTACACTGACTTGTGGGACACTGTGTGTGTGTATATATATATATATATATATATATATATATATATATATTATATATATATATATATATATAATTAATTAATTAATTAAAAAATTACTCTTCTTGAACGAAGGACTTTGATCGCCTGTTTTTTTTCTTCAACTCTTAGAGGTCACTTATAAAGAAACACAAAGGACAGTTATACAGGTCTATGTATATAATGACGTCAGGAAGTTGTCTAAGAAAGTCTCAGAAGCAGGGAAGTATGGATTTTAAGCTCATTTTTTCATATATACTGTATACTCGTGTGTGTGTATATATATATATATTATCGATCCGTGTTGAGGTTTTTATTTTAAATTACACTGTACAGAGTGAACGGGTATTTTTAAAAGGTTTTTGTTTTATTATTAGTCGAAGTTATCTCTCGGTTTTTCTTGTTTGTGTGTGAGCTTTTCTGCTATGTTGTATTAGTTAATAACAAAATATGAGTTTTTTTTTTTTTATATAGATCTCTATACAAGTACTGCGGTTAAAGTATCATCGTAAAGAAACACTTTCTTTTGAAACGGTACGAATATCTTCCAAAAGCCCATAAAAAATTAGATATTTTCTTCTGAAACATCAACGATTCTTACGTCTACTTTTAATGATATGCAAAAAGCAGAAAAACCCTTCATCAGAACTCGGTATTATAGACATTGCTGACGTCACTATTGTATGTACGTTTTGTCTAGGGGATGTGTGTGTGGTGTGTGAAAAGCTTACATTGATAAGGAGCAAAACGGTTTGCACTTAATTTGGTCGAGAGTCACGTACAATAATTAAAACTGGATTGAATAACCTTCATATCAACAATAACAAATTTATGGCTATATTCTGTAATTTATATAAAATAAGTTTTTATACTTTTTCACACAAAATACAATTTTCGTATGCTGTATATTTAAAAATTAATTAAAATTACTTCGAAACGTATATTATTATATATATATATAGAGAGAGAGAGCGAGAGAGAAATTATGCATGGTCAACCATGCTAAAAAAAACTCGGGTGCCAAACAAAAGAGAAAAAAATTTATATACCAAAAACACTTAGAAATAATTACTTGGAGACATCACTAAATATACTAAAATGTAATTAATCTTAAATCCACTTGAAATCATTGCATAATAATCAATAATAATCAATAATAATCAGTGCTTTCACTCCGAAACAGAAAAAAAAAGAAGTAAAACTGATGTTTAGTTCAGTGGTTTGTTTTCCTAAATCCACGATCTTCCTTCCGCAAGTGTTATTTTTACTTCCGTATCTTCTTCCTTCACTTTTTCCGAAGTAAATGGCTGCAAATATCGATCGGAACAGGGAAGATGATGGTGGAATTCTTCTCTGCTGAAATTGAGTTGAGAGTCTGCAGATAACGCAGCTGTCGGTATGAACGAAGAAAATTAGTACAGGAAGCTGTATGTACACCAGCCCTACATAAGACATATAGCTGCTTCCCGTCAGTCTGAAGCCATCCATTGCTCTAATTAGTTCTAGGCAGTAATTAGGTTTTCAAAGAAGAATGGCTTCCTGAATAAATAAATAAATAAATAATATATATATTATATATATATATATATTATATATATATATATATATATATATATATATGATGAATAAAACCACGAAGGAAAAAAGAAACACAAACGGGTGCTCAAGCGCTTTCGTTTTATTCATCATAAATACTTTTCACGTGTCACTTTCGTGAAATAATTTTTCATATATATATATATATATATATATAATTTTTTTAATCCAAATGTCACTTAACACTTTCGGTATAGAAGAAAACGAAAAGTGTTAAGCGACTTTTGGATTACCCTGCTACAAAGATACAACTATATCGAGTGTAATATATGAAATCCAGCAGATGTAAAACTGAGCTTTCCCTGAACGCGTGGTTTAAAGAAAAGTTCTTTTAATAAGGAACTAAAGGAAACGCTGCCAGCCATAATAATGATGATCATGTGTATAGGAAGTTCGCCATGCATGCAACATTTGAGAACAATTTTAAAGATTGATACTGAACAATAAAAGGAGAGTAAGTTGCGTTTGTGTGAGTGATAGAGAGAGGGAGAGAGAGAGAGTGGTTTAAAGGTGCCAGTCGTACTTGAATACATAAAGGTTTCAAAGGTCAAAGAGCGAAGCCTGATATTGATTCCTTTATAATGTTTTTCACTTAACTGAATGCAACAACAGCACGAGGAAAATAATTCGTGTGTATATATATATATATATATATATATATATATATATATATATATATATATATATATATATGAGACACACAGAATGTGCTCAATTCTGACTTTCACTGGAATCGATAATTCCAGTCTGAGTTCTACCTTCAAATTAAACCCAACTGAAGTAGATTCCATATGAAAATTTTGCCTGAATGAAAAATACTAACTATAATTCACTATAGAGTATATTAGAAACAAAGAAGAAAACCTGCACTACATCTAATTTCTAAACCATCTATGTTTAAATTCAGGCTTAATTCATTTCGGTCATTATTTCAACAGTAAGTTATTTAAGACTATTAAAATTTTTTGTTTCTCATACGCGAAACTCATTCAAATCTTTCGTATACTATAGGTCCACGTCAGTGAAGTTTCGTATTGAGAATAATTGAACTGAATGGCAAATTGCAAATTTGTGTTAACCCGTTTCGCGATCCGTGTTTGATTTGAGCTCAAAATTTTGTAGTAATAGAAGTTGTACTATCAGTAACTCTGCGTAATTTATTGAATCATTTTTCAATATAAAATTGATTCCGGATCTACGTATAAAAATTGACGAATATCCTTGCATGATTCCAATTTTGATAATATCTTCGAATCCAATCAAGCTTTCGCATCTATATATACTGCGTGCAGAGATAACACGGATTCGTTCAACGCTGATTCGTCATAACGCTGATAAAACCTTGACACCATTCCCTGAACAGCGATGCTTCAGATTCGCTCTTTCACGTTTTTGTCGCAAACATTTTTGACAAAAATGCATTTTTTAACGTTGAATGGAACAAAGTTAATTTTAAAAATAAGCGCGATTTTAAAAAAAAATGTAGAAAATATCAACATATTTTTTCCAAAATTAAAGGGGTTAATTTTTAACTAAAAATTAAACATACAGTGTACAATGGTAAATAGGGAACAGCTTTTAACTGTTTGGCTTGAAGACTAATAAAAAAAAGAATTCTGCGTAGCGAGATGACAATTCATTTGAAAGCGCTAACGTATGAAGAAACTTTTACTGTTGCTAGTCGCGGTCTCGCGGATGGTTTGACAGATTAAAAAAGAACGTAATAATGACCGCACTTTTACCTAAAAATTAAACATATTCGTAACTAAATTGTTTGCAGTTGTTTCACAATTAAAACTACAGTAGTTCATTTTCACGCAAAGACGACTTTTTTTTTCAGATTTTTCTTTATTATTGACATCTGAGAACGAAACACTTTATTTCATATTGATTACATTCCCCGATCAACGCTGATTCACATAACGTGGTACTTTCCGCGGACGAATTAATCGCGTTAATCGGGGTATTGCTGTAATATATATATATATATATATATATATATATATATATATATATATATATATATATATATATATATATATATATATATATTTCTTTTACGCAAAGGGTAACTTAGGAAAACTGCATCTGCACCTTTCCCGGTGCGCTTACTTCCAAAGGCCAGACAGCAAGCTCTTGCCGAAGGGTAACTTGAGGGACGGAAAACATTTTTAATTATCCACTTCTAAGGGAATTTGGATTGGGCGTGGGGAGGAGAGGGCTACGAAGCCTCACTTATATATATATATATATATATATATATATATATATACAGGGTGAGTCAAAAGTAGCGCCCGATTTCTGTCAGTTGATTGTTTGTTTGCCATTTGTATTACAGTGTACAAGAAGGTAGAAATAAATGAATGACATGTTTATCTAACCATTTATTCGGGGGAAAATTATTACGGAACTGTACGAAGCTGTTTTACTTGCAATTTTCAAAGTGCCCTCCCTCGTGATCGATGCACAATTGCAGCCGAAAAAACAGAAATCGGGCGCTACTTTTGACTCACCCTGTATATATATATATATATATATATATATATATATATAATATATATATAATCTATCAGGTTGTAACAAATTCTGCTCGATTAGAAAACGGACGATAGATAATACTAGAATAACCTCAAGCTAATGTGAAATAGTTTTAGAAATGTTGCAAAATACACGCGGCAACAGGTTCGCACAGGTTTTATCACGATACAGAATGACTTAGGCTAGTATAGATTAGGCTAATGAATATTTTCTCTGGTGTTTTTCATAGTTACAACGCCACCCCTACAATATTACAGTAATTGAAAAAACATGGAGCCCGCGAAAGAGCATATTCGACATGTGATGCTGTATGAGTTCCATAAAGGACCTAACGCTAGTGAATCTGAAAAAAAACATTCAGAGTTTATGGAAATAATGATGTGAGCGAATGGATGTGTAGGAGATGGTTTGAGAAGTTCAGAAATGGAGACTTCAGTCTGAAAGATTATATTATCAACGAATAGGACGACCAAATGAGTTAGATGAGTTGCTGAAAGCAACAGTGGAGGAAAACCCAACAGTAACTGTAAGAGAACTTGGCCTGCAACTCTGCGTTAGCCATATGACCATTCATCGTCATTTGAAGCTGTTAGGAAAAGTAGTGAAGGTTGGAAAATGGGTTCCGCATGATTTGTCACAAGCGAATCTTCAACATCGAATCGATATTTGCACATCACTGCATTCTCGGCAACTGCAGGCACCGTTTTTGAATCGGATCGTCACTGGGGATGAAAAATGGGTCCTCTATAACAATATTAAGCGTCGACATCAGTGGCTTAGCCGTGAAACAAAGCCTGAACCTCAGCCAAGGAATGGACCCCATCCAAAGAAAATTTTGATATGCGTTTGGTGGGATATGCAAGGAATTATTCATTTTGAGCTTCTGCTAGATAACCAAACAATCACAGCTGAAGTCTACTGCCAACAACTCCAACGATTGAAGATGGCATTATAAGAAAAACGTCCTGCATTAATTAATCGCAGAGGTGTTCTATTCCACCAGGATAATGCGCGCCCTCACACTGCTCGAATCACCACTGCCCAATTGGAGGCATTTGGTTGGGAAAAAATGTCTCGTCCACCTTATTCTCCGGACATCGCACCTTCAGACTACCATTTATTCAGAAGTCTGCAACACCACCTAGACTGACAAAAGTTGCAATCCAGGGAAGCTATCGAAAACGAAGTGATCGCTTTTTTTTAACTCGAAACCAAGGGATTTCTTTGAACGTGGCATAAAAAAAACTTTTCTACAGGTGGGAGGTTATAGAAAAAGAAGGGAATTATATTGATGATTTAATTTGTCATTGTCATTTAATTTTTGTTCTGTTCTGAATGAACGAAAAAATCGAGCAGAATATATGTTACAACCTTATATATGCAGACAGAGCTCATTTACCCACTTGTTTTTATGGATACAAAGAAAAATACTTAATCCTACGTTTTTGGTTGTTGTAATAAACTATTGATAACCATCCAAATGCTAATTCAACCACGCTAAAACCGCAATAACCATTAAAGGTTGTAGGAAGAGTAAGTATGATTAGTTGTACCGACGCGCATATTTGAATTAATCATGAGGTTATTGGTTTGGGTGGTAAATAATAAGTCGTGTAATTTGGTGGTTAAAACAAAGTACAAGAGTTGGTTTGAAAGTTTGCAGACAATACCAGTAGATTTTCTAAAAAGAATATCTGGAAACCAACCCTCGTACTAATCTCGTTGTTAATGTATAGATAAAAAACGCATTAACCATCAAATCAAAGAAAATAAAAAGCCATTTTAATACACACACACACACACACACACCACAGGGTGTTTCATAACATGTGAGACGCACGTTTAGGATGGATTCAGAACCTGAAAATAATGAAAAAAGTTTATATAAATATATGCCCGAAATCGCTTTATTTCAGAGTTACAGCCCGTTTTGTGTTCCAGCAAGTATCCGCTTTACCTTTAAAGGAAGTGTTCAAAATGACCGCCTTGTGCTTGAGTACACGCCTGAATACGCCTCGTCATAGACTGCCTGACGCGTTCAAACATTCCAGGTATTGCTCGGATTTTCTGGCATCCTTGTTCTACGCGTTGGTGAAGCATTTCAACTCTTCCAGGCAAAACAAAAGGACCGATTAAGTTGTCGGCAATAAGTCCTGCCCATACATTGATACTAAATTATTGTTGGTGCCTTGACTGGATGATGGCATACGGATTCTCTTCGGCCCAGTGATGAATGTTGTGAAAATTGATCACGCCATTTATTGTGAAGGCAGCCTCATCAGAAAACAACACGGAGGATATAAAGAGAGGATCGCGAACACACTGTTGAAGAAACCAAGTACAAAAAGCCTCTCGTGGTGGGAAATCAGCTTCAGTAAGGCCTTGTACTCTCTGAATGTGATATGAGTAAAGCT
Organism: Bathynomus jamesi; assembly: GCA_023014485.1. Classification (NCBI taxonomy): domain Eukaryota; kingdom Metazoa; phylum Arthropoda; class Malacostraca; order Isopoda; family Cirolanidae; genus Bathynomus; species Bathynomus jamesi. Next base: position 522,886 of record JAJOZX010000872.1, on the reverse strand, counting down.
GCTGTTCCCGTAAAATTCTCCACACATTTGTGTATCTTACACCCTCTGCTGCTGCTATCCTTCGGGTGCTGACACCAGGATGTTCCTCCACGCGGTTCAGGACCCGCTCCTCCAAATCAACAGTTCTGGCGCTGACTGGTCTACCACCATCTGAAACTCGCTTGTTGAATGATCCTGTATCACCAAGACGCTCGTCTATTCTCTGAAAGTTCTTATCTGGCAGACGGCGATTCGGAAACCTTTCCGCATACAGACGTCTTGCTGCGGCTGCATTACACTCGGCAAGTCCATACATGAGATGCATGTCTGCCATTTCTCTGTTTGAATTAAGCCTCCATTCTCACTTCAAATGCACACTATCACTGAATAGCGCACAAAATTTTTTTTTTTTTTCACTGGACTGCACTTAATTCACGATAAGTTACGAATACGAACAGTGAAACACCGCGATGCACCTCTGACTGACTGATGGCTCTACACTCAACGATATTGAAACATGTCATAGAGTGTACAAAACATTACAATCGGCAAGGCCATACATGAAATAAGTCTCGTACACACTCGCAAACATTGTCGGCAAGCAGTGTTTGTAAACAGTTTGCGGAAAAAATTGCTGGAACACAAAACGGGCTGTAACTCGGAAACAAAGCAATTTCGGGCATATGTTTGTATGAACTTTTTTTATTGTTTTCAGGTCTTGAATCCATCCTGAAAGTGCGTCCCACATGTTATGAAACACCATATATATATGTATGTATGTATGTATGTATGTATGTATATATATATATATATATATATATGTTTACAAAAAAGAACGCACTGTGACAGCCAGACGTGCGAAAAGAAATTTTTACATTTTATCTTTCGGAGTCTTAAGCTTTTCGCTTTACCGGGCTCACAATGGAACTATAACAAGAGATTACTTCAAGATATCTTTAACATTCCATCACTTCAGTCTACAAAAAAAATATTTACGAAAAATATATAAGTGTTAGTATATAAAAAATAAATGTACAAAATTATATGGAACATCTTCATATGTACAAAAAACATTGAAATATATAATGATTTCTTTCATATTCTTCAATTGAGGCTTATTTTGATTTAATGGTATTTATATTATGACCATGTTCAAGAGTTATCTAAAAGTTGACTCCTATTTCAAATCCAACAAATATGACCGATTTTTGAGATTACGTTAGGATTACCTTGACGTGTCTGGAACTATAACCATTTTGTCGAAGAAACATTGTATGAACGCTCTAAAAAATCAAATGTAATCTAACCTAACTTTATCTAACCCAAACTAACTTCTTGATTAAATGTCACGTCGAGAGAAGGATGTTTGCCCGGCCATGTCTACAGTTACCGTGACATGCTGAGTAAAATGATGATAATGTTTGGGATTGTTTAACTTCTCGTAACGTAATGATGGGGTAGTTTAACCTCCTTCACAACATCTAAGGTTGTGAAGGAGGACGGTCCCACATCCAACTACTACCGACACCCAATGTCGTTTAACCTCGCTAATCGACGGGAAGCGGTGTTACGACACTGACCACGACGTAACCCACTCTTTCGTGGAGGGAAAGACCGTGTGACCTACAGTTTTATGTGGGATCCGAACCATCTAGTGTTACAATATCATTTAAAAGCGGAGGATGGTAGTCACCCATCCGACTACTGAGGTAACCCAGCGTCGCTGGTGTAACGGGAAGCTGTGTTACGACGTGGCCCCGACGTAGCTTATGTTAAGAAATCATTTTGTGATATGTTAAAGTTTACTAATCCAACGATTCCTTAACAAATTTGTATGAATAAATTGCACATTTATTACAATATATTATTTTTCACTTTTAATAATTTTGGCTCTTGAAATTTTATATTTCTACAAGCACGAAATTTAATATTGGCTATTAATTCTTATAAAACTAATTTTTTGAGGACTTTAGTACTGTTCAGTGTATTGTTGGCACAGTTACCCCAAACCAGGGGAAGATGGCAACTCAATACGCGAGGGCTTCATAGAGAGTAAACAAAAAGCGTTTCATACTAAAATTTTGAGTTTGTATGTCGGTGCAATACATTTAGAAATGAGAGAACCTCTTAGGTACCAAAACTCCAATTTTACTAAAGCAGGAAAAATCTCGCCAATATTTAATATAAGGAACTTTTACACGCTTTTAAAACCTAATTGTTGAGATGGAAAACACAATTGAATTCTTATTCTTTGTACGATTATCTGCCAACACAAATTAAAGGGCAAAATAAATAAATAAATAAATAAAGTAAAAAAGTTCCGGAATATCAGGATCAATATTTGTTTTTGAATAATTCTTCTTGAAGCATTATTCTAACGAAGGTTCCCCATTTAAGTTCATTTAAAATTATAGAATTCGAAACAATTCACCTAAAATGTGAATTTTTCATCGCTGAAGAATTCGAATTTCGCTTAGCAAATTTAGTGCGCTCATTCTAAAGTTTTCATGAAGAAAGATAAGAAAGAAACAAAATATATGTATTATTTATGTATCTATAGAAATCGAGCATGGGGATACTGTCTGTCCCCTCTCCTTTACACTATGGTTCCTAGCTCTCTTCGTGGAGATAATAACGGAAAAATAGTGATATACAAATTTCTCGAGTTTATCCCTCTTTGCATCGTGTAACAGGCGTGCCTTCGCTATGGCATTTATCGAACCGGCAGAATTGATCAATGATTTTTCTTTTGTGAAATAATAATAAAAATAATACGCTCATAATCTATGTAAAAACTACAAACTGTATATTTATTATACAGTCAGTGTGTGAGCAGTCATTTCGCTTAATGCCCAAAATTTTGAAACATTTCGCGTAATGCCTGTATCCCTTAATCATTGGGGAAGCTAAGCTAGGTTAGGTTAGGTTAGGTTAGTAATGCGTAATCCATGATTAATGGTCACGGGCATTAGCTAAATGCCTGGAACTTTTAGACATTACGTGAAATGATTGGTTTTACACTCTAACACGTTAACCATGTCATCAAGATCAATGTATACAAAAGTTGTGGCTACATAAAGTTTGAGGTAGAAAATTGAAAGTGGATAACTCGCAAAAACTCAACAATTTCAAATTGAATATACTTTTTCTATACTTGGCTATACCTTTTCTATACTTTCAAATCTTTGAAAAGAAAGTTTTGAGTACTTTGTTTACTTTGGAAATCGATATATTTCATATTTTAACATTATTTTTAAACTTTTAAACTCTTTTTTTTCAATTATGAAATATTATTCAAGCACTTAAATATATAAACATATATTTCATATACACGTTAAGCTAATATATAGAAATATTATATTTATAATATAGTATTTTATTTTAAAAAAATATTTTTAAATAGAAGAGGGTCGATTAGGTTCTAGCGCAATACGTACGTGTGTTCGAAAAGTCTATACCCGATGCGAAATACATTTATTTATGGAACTATATCGTAAATGTTCAAAATGTTTCCTGCCCAGTTCAAAATACTTTAATGAATTAAATTAATCTAATTCACAACGGGCAGAGACTTCTCGAACGCACTGTACATTCGTCAAAGTGTTTGGTTATGTTTGCCAATACTTTATTTTAATTATTTAAATAAATTCGTGCTTGGGCAGCGGATGTGCGATCAAATTCAAAAATAAATAAATAAAAGACTTATCTTTTTAGGAGCGATTTTTAATTAAAGAAATATAAATGGCAACTAAATGTTGAAAGATTATTTGTAAAAATAAACGAGAAAAATAGATGAGAAATTATTATAAATGTGTATTTTCTTCTATAGCAGTTGTTGACAAGAGCCAATTATGTGCAGTATACAGGAGGGGGAATACTATCTACAGAGGGTATACAATATATAGGTATCTATAGCCATACTTCAAAATAAAAAGTTTCGCAGTGTGATTACCATCAAAAGCATTGTACTACACAATTTGAAATAAAATAAAACAAAAACATTTATAAACAGAATAATTACTTTTTCAGACTAATATATATATATATATATACATACACACAGGGTCATTCAAAAAAGACGCAACAGTTTAAATTGCTTATATTTTGTAATATGGTTAACATACAGGAATGATTTTTGTATTAGTTTACAGCGTACAATTGGGAGTTTTTATTTAATGAAAAACGTGTTTAGAACCGCAGGGTTTCTTTCCAAGAATTGCAGAAATGAACCACAAAAATCATTTCTAACAGCTTTCGCTCGCTCAGTGAGCGTCTGATGCATTTGAAGTTTATACGGAAACATGCCCAGCTCTTTCTTTAATATCCTGTTGGTCGATGAACGGGATATTTCCAATTGTTGAGAGAGACGGTTAACAGATTTCTGAGGACTTCGCGTAACTGCCTCCTTTGCACGTTTAACGTTATTCACTGATCTTACGGTTCTCTTCCTACCCACGCCTTTCTTATTGTCGGTTGCAGTAGCCGTATTTTCAAACTTTTGAACTAGCCTATATATCGTAGATCTGTTCGGACCTTTCCTGCAGTTGAATTTCTTGCAAAAATTACGTTGAACTTGAACTGCACTTCCGGTAGCATAAAACGTTTTCACTATAAACACACGTTGTTGTAAAGTGTACAATTAGGGTGGAGCGAAAAATACTTTTTTTCTAGTATGAAGTTCGAATAGTGATTAAAAGTTGCATTTAGTGGAGGAAATATGCCTGCCAAAATATGAGTTCATTTGTTTAAAATTTTCAGCTGCCACCAGGGGGCTAAAGTTAACACAATTTTGTATAAAAAGGAAAAAAATGCTTCTATTTTAGGTTTGTCAAACTATTATAAACTTTTATCTTAGAATTATCTAATAGTTTGATTAAGATTCTTAAATGATAGGAATTCGTTTTGTAAAAATGCCTTTTCATATGCTTAACTTCAGCTCTCTTGTGGCAGCTGAAGATATTAACACAATTTAGAGTAACTGAGTCATGTTGAGACTACACTGAATGTTGTGGGGAAGGGTTTGGGGCGGGTTGTGGAGGAGGGTTTTGGTGTGAAGGAATTTCTTTCTGTGAGTCATTAGAACAGTGTGTTAACACTTGTCTTCTTAGGTAGTAGGCCTAGTCGCTTAGTTGATCGGAGAGTTTTTTAATATGATCGGAATATTATAAACTTTATTTTAAAGTGATTTATATAGAGATAATATTGATTTTATTATAAAATGCTTGTTATAATGTATTATATAATTTTAGTTTATTTATATAATATTTATATATTTATATAATATATTATATATACTTATAAAATATATTATATATATTAATTATATAATGTTTTTGATGTTACAGATATTTTGTGATTGTGAATTTTTCTTAAAATATTATGGCATCAAATACTAAATATAAACATTTCACTAGAGAACATATGAAGTGTGCCATATTTGAAGTACCTTGTGAGATGAGTGATATGCAACTACCAACTTATAGTGCTGCTATAACCAATACGTCCAACTTACAAATCGAAACAGAGACAAGTGAACTTCAACAACTAGAAGAGATATCTGAAGATAATGAGGAAGATACAACCTCGACTCAATATGTAATATCAGAACAACAGATGCGTGAGCCACTGCCTTCATTAGCAATTACTTGTGATAGATTTAAAATGTCGGACAGAGCTGGGGCTGCTATTGCTTCTGCAGTATTGGCAGATCTTAAAATTGTTACTCCCGAAGACAAAGGGAATATTATAGACAGAAGTAAGCTAAGACGTGAAAGACAAAAACAGAGAAAGGAACTACAACAGATAGGAGAGCCAAAAACCATGCGGGGATTATACTTTGATGGCAGAAAGGATAAAACAATGTCCAGGAGAGTGATGGCTCTAACCACCAAAGAACCAAACGCGAAGAGCATATCAGCATAATATCTGAACCACTCTCTCTGTACTTTGCACATGTGACACCTTCCAGTGACAAAGCTAAATACATTTGCACAGCGCTAGTGAATTGCTTGAAAGAAAGGAATGTTGATATAGGGAACATCGTTGCAGTTGGCTGTGATTCGACAGTGGTTAACACTGGTAGTATTGGAGGCACAATAAGATTACTGGAAGAAGCCTTTAATAAGCCATTGCAGTGGCTGATATGCCTTTTACACCTTAATGAACTTCCATTGCGCCATCTGTTTCATCACTTGGATGGTACCACTACTGGACCAAGAGCATTTTCAGGAGAAATTGGCCGAGCACTTTCAGACTGTGAAAAGCTTCCCATAGTTAACTTCAAACCCATTGAAATTCAAGAGGACATGTGTGAAGTTGATGTAGATGACATAAGTACTGACCAGAAATACCTTCTTGAAATTCACAAGGCTATATCAAGTGGAACATTCTCAAAGAGTCCAGGCAATATATCACATTCAAGGTGGCTCACCACAGCAAACAGGACTCTGCGGTTATATGCAAGCACAGAGAATCCTTCAGGCAATTTACAAGAATTAGCTACTTTCATTGTTAGGGTATACGCACCAATGTGGTTTCAGATAAAGCGTAAACCATTATGCCAATATGGTGCTAAACATATGTGGCATATGATTGCAAGAAGCCGGTATCTCCGTGAAGAGCTTAGGAGAGTACATGACTCAGTCATTCAGCGAAATGCATATTACGCAAATCAAGAAAACATTCTCATTGCAATGATAGCTGATGAAAGGGAGCATGTGCGTAAGTTGGGATTTAGGCGTATCATAAAAGCAAGGGCATGCATTCAAGAAACAGATGTTATCAGGTATTTTAAGGTGCCAGAAATAAATTTTTATGCCAAAGACTATACAGATCTCATTATGTGGCAAGATTTTCAGATAGCAGAACCACCGATAACCAAAGGAGTTTCTCTTGATGATATTGAATCATGCATCAAACATGGTACTACGCTTCATTCAGAATTATTTCAGTTTCCATGTCATACACAAGCCGTAGAGAGATGCGTCAAGCTCGTTACAGACGCTGCTGGATCAGTCTGCGGACCTACAAACAGAGACGGTTGGATTCGTGCTACATTAGAATCAAGGAAAAAACAGCCAAAATTTGACACAAAAGCAAATTACTAAATAGTCTTCAGCAAGAACCCTTTCTAGAGGGAGGTTGGTTGGGGAAAGGGTGGTAACTCCGCTAAGGCACGAAATAACGTTTCTTAACTGTCTCAAGCCAGTATAAAGGAGGAGAGACATCCTAATTTATTACTGTTCCCTTTTTCAAGTAAATCAGAATCATACTTAATTGTCATTTTTAAGTTAATTCAGCCCTCTTGTGGCAGCTGAAGATATTAAGCATATGAAAAGGCATTTTTACAAAACGAATTCTTATCATTTAAAAATCTTAATCAAACTATTAGATAATTCTAAGATAAAATTTTATAATAGTTCGATAAACCTAAAATAGATGCATTTTTTTCCTTTTTACCCAAAATTGTGTTAACTTTAGCCCCTGGTGGCAGCTGAAAATATTAAACAAATGAACTCATATTTTGGCAGGTATATATCGTCCACTAAATGCAACTTTTAATCACTATTAGAACTTCATACTAGAAAAAAAGTATTTTTCGCTCCACCCTAGACTGTACATCTTCCTAAACACTGACTAATGACGCGCTACTACACCTTAGGCTACAAGAGTCGTTCGCCTAGCGCCTTACGCTACTAGGCCTAAGCGGTAACAAAACTCCCAGGTGTACGCTGTAAACTAATACAAAAATCATTCCAGTACGTTAACAATATTACGAAATATGAGTAATTTAAACTGTTGCGTCTTTTTTGAATGACCCTGTATATATTGTACATAAACGCAAAATGAAAACTACGTTCAAAAGGAAAAAAGCAACGAAATGAAATAAAGGAGCGGCCATCACAAGGAATTCACAAGCCTCTATGTGAGAAAAGGATTAAACCGTGCTGCTTTTATCTTTTCCGTTATAGGCGACCCACCTGTCTTCTACTTTGAAACAAGATTGCTGATCAAGTCAATTGGAAGTGGGAATATTATCGTTGAGTTCTTCTCTGCTGAAATTTGACTCAGCGTTTGCAAGTACCGAAGCTGCAAAGGGCAGTTAGTGTTTATGAAACTTAACAAGCTTCGCGTGCCAGCCGCCATTTTAGCTTGTTATAGCCTTAACCAAGTTTATCGAGTGAGAAAAATAACCTTTTTTTTTTCCTTTGTTGTTAACAGGCACAGTTTACCGCGATTGTATTTTCAATAGAAAAGTTATTTTTTAAAGGAAATGAGGCTCGTTGTAAAGTCCAAACATGAATTTAATACACAATAAAGAGTTTTAAGTTATTAATTTTGATTGATTGACAGGGATATGAGTATTGTAAAGTTAATACATTAGCTAAATTTTTTTTTATGGTGATATACAATTGCTAAATATTTAAACAAATTTTTCAGATTCTCCAATAAATGAACTTATAGTTATACATAAATAAATACAGTGAAATAATTGTCACACTCAAAATTTAATTAATGTTTGAAGATAAAAATTTCTTGTAAAATTTAGTCCACAAAAACCTCGCTGATTTTACATTAAGGGAAGGATTCAAATTACTGTTTTGCTTTTTCAAGGTTTTTTTTTTTTTTTTTTTAACCATGAAAATAAATGAAATTTCAAGAATTTTAAGCCGTAAAAATAAGTGAAATTTCAAGGGGTTTATTTAGCCGTAAAATTAAGTGGAATAAAATTTGACACAATTTCATTGGCTGAATTTTTAACAAGTTAAATTATAAAATCTTCAAAATCCGTCAAAGTGAGTCAAGGTGAGTCAAAAGGAATACATTATTATGTAAAGTTATCTTTATTAATTTACTCTATATTCAAAATTGTAAGAGAGACGATCAGAAATTAAAATTTGTGTTCGAATCATTTCTCTGTCTTTGATAACGTTTATTAAGGTGAATATCATACGGGGATTATTATTATTATGACGGGATCGGTTTGTGTAGAGAGAGACTTACTTGAAGGGCTGCGGGAGACTCGTTGATCACTTCGGCAGCTTCCTTCAGAGCCCTGGACGCCCTCTGTTCTCCTTCCGCGGCAATGACCTTCGCTCGGGCTTCTCTCGCAGCTTCGGCTTCCGCTGCCATGGCACGCTGCAGCTGCACAGGGAGTCGAACATCTTTGCTGTAAGTGACAGTCAAGGTTACGTAAAATTTTCTGCTTCAGGAGAACGCGAGAATTAAAGAAAAAAGCAATTAAAAGTAAAAGAAATTTGTCATCAGGAATTTACCTTTATGGCAAAAAAACATGAAAAAACGAACTATTTTTATCGACTGGGGATATTTTTTTTTTTTTTTTTTTTTTTTTACTTAATTGAGACTATGGAAGTTTTTTTTATATTTTAGTGCAATGATTAATTGTTCTACATTTTCACTAAGTGAAAAGTAATGTACGATACGCAAACAATTTTTAGTCTAATTCATTCACATTAGTTTTGCCCTGTAGTACATGGAATCAAAATACTGCTTTCACTTCAAAAAACACGCCAATGTCATTCCTCGTTAAATGGATTTTTCTTGTTTTGATTACCCCCCCCCCCCACACACACACACACTGCATATAAGTGTGTGTAATAAATATATATATATATATATGCAAATAACTGCAATGACCACGCAGTATATAAATGAATAGAAACGACATAAGTATTAAGGAACGTTTCTGCACACGAGGAGGAGAGATAACGAAATAATGAAAAATGAGGCGAACCGCCTGGGAATCGAACCCAGGGCCTTCCAATTGCCGGTCGGACGCTCTACCATTATGCTACGGACCTCACTCAATCACAAATCGAAATTCTCCCAAATAGGGCAGAAACCAATGCCCTCAGAGAGCACCCTCGCAAATCGTGAATATGCGCAAATAACTGCAATGACCACGCAGTATATAAATGAATAGAAACGACATAAGTATTAAGGAACGTTTCTGCACACGAGGAGGAGAGATAACGAAATAATGAAAAATGAGGCGAACCGCCTGGGAATCGAACCCAGGGCCTTCCAATTGCCGGTCGGACGCTCTACCATTATGCTACGGACCTCACTCAATCACAAATCGAAATTCTCCCAAATAGGGCAGAAACCAATGCCCTCAGAGAGCACCCTCGCAAATCGTGAATATGCGCAAATAACTGCAATGACCACGCAGTATATAAATGAATAGAAACGACATAAGTATTAAGGAACGTTTCTGCACACGAGGAGGAGAGATAACGAAATAATGAAAAATGAGGCGAAACCGCCTGGGAATCGAACCCAGGGCCTTCCAATTGCCGGTCGGACGCTCTACCATTATGCTACGGACCTCACTCAATCACAAATCGAAATTCTCCCAAATAGGGCAGAAACCAATGCCCTCAGAGAGCACCCTCGCAAATCGTGAATATGCGCAAATAACTGCAATGACCACGCAGTATATAAATGAATAGAAACGACATAAGTATTAAGGAACGTTTCTGCACACGAGGAGGAGAGATAACGAAATAATGAAAAATGAGGCGAACCGCCTGGGAATCGAACCCAGGGCCTTCCAATTGCCGGTCGGACGCTCTACCATTATGCTACGGACCTCACTCAATCACAAATCGAAATTCTCCCAAATAGGGCAGAAACCAATGCCCTCAGAGAGCACCCTCGCAAATCGTGAATATGCGCAAATAACTGCAATGACCACGCAGTATATAAATGAATAGAAACGACATAAGTATTAAGGAACGTTTCTGCACACGAGGAGGAGAGATAACGAAATAATGAAAAATGAGGCGAACCGCCTGGGAATCGAACCCAGGGCCTTCCAATTGCCGGTCGGACGCTCTACCATTATGCTACGGACCTCACTCAATCACAAATCGAAATTCTCCCAAATAGGGCAGAAACCAATGCCTCAGAGAGCACCCTCGCAAATCGTGAATATGCGCAAATAACTGCAATGACCACGCAGTATATAAATGAATAGAAACGACATAAGTATTAAGGAACGTTTCTGCACACGAGGAGGAGAGATAACGAAATAATGAAAAATGAGGCGAACCGCCTGGGAATCGAACCCAGGGCCTTCCAATTGCCGGTCGGACGCTCTACCATTATGCTACGGACCTCACTCAATCACAAATCGAAATTCTCCCAAATAGGGCAGAAACCAATGCCCTCAGAGAGCACCCTCGCAAATCGTGAATATGCGCAAATAACTGCAATGACCACGCAGTATATAAATGAATAGAAACGACATAAGTATTAAGGAACGTTTCTGCACACGAGGAGGAGAGATAACGAAATAATGAAAAATGAGGCGAACCGCCTGGGAATCGAACCCAGGGCCTTCCAATTGCCGGTCGGACGCTCTACCATTATGCTACGGACCTCACTCAATCACAAATCGAAATTCTCCCAAATAGGGCAGAAACCAATGCCCTCAGAGAGCACCCTCGCAAATCGTGAATATGCGCAAATAACTGCAATGACCACGCAGTATATAAATGAATAGAAACGACATAAGTATTAAGGAACGTTTCTGCACACGAGGAGGAGAGATAACGAAATAATGAAAAATGAGGCGAACCGCCTGGGAATCGAACCCAGGGCCTTCCAATTGCCGGTCGGACGCTCTACCATTATGCTACGGACCTCACTCAATCACAAATCGAAATTCTCCCAAATAGGGCAGAAACCAATGCCCTCAGAGAGCACCCTCGCAAATCGTGAATATGCGCAAATAACTGCAATGACCACGCAGTATATAAATGAATAGAAACGACATAAGTATTAAGGAACGTTTCTGCACACGAGGAGGAGAGATAACGAAATAATGAAAAATGAGGCGAACCGCCTGGGAATCGAACCCAGGGCCTTCCAATTGCCGGTCGGACGCTCTACCATTATGCTACGGACCTCACTCAATCACAAATCGAAATTCTCCCAAATAGGGCAGAAACCAATGCCCTCCTCGTGTGCAGAAACGTTCCTTAATACTTATGTCGTTTCTATTCATTTATATACTGCGTGGTCATTGCAGTTATTTGCGCATATTCACGATTTGCGAGGGTGCTCTCTGAGGGCATTGGTTTCTGCCCTATTTGGGAGAATTTCGATTTGTGATTGAGTGAGGTCCGTAGCATAATGGTAGAGCGTCCGACCGGCAATTGGAAGGCCCTGGGTTCGATTCCCAGGCGGTTTGCCTCATTTTTCATTATTTCGTTATCTCTCCTCCTCGTGTGCAGAAACGTTCCTTAATACTTATGTCGTTTCTATTCATTTATATACTGCGTGGTCATTGCAGTTATTTGCGCATATTCACGATTTGCGAGGGTGCTCTCTGAGGGCATTGGTTTCTGCCCTATTTGGGAGAATTTCGATTTGTGATTGAGTGAGGTCCGTAGCATAATGGTAGAGCGTCCGACCGGCAATTGGAAGGCCCTGGGTTCGATTCCCAGGCGGTTCGCCTCATTTTTCATTATTTCGTTATCTCTCCTCCTCGTGTGCAGAAACGTTCCTTAATACTTATGTCGTTTCTATTCATATATATATATATATATAAAAGTTAGTGGGTACTCGTACCATCCACTGAGAGTACGACTCAAACGAGACGAGCGTCAACAGATGGTACGTGAACTCAGGCTCGACTACCTACCCCTCTACTTCCCGCGTCAAACGAAATGAGAAGGCATCGGGAGCGAACCCGAGCACTACCTTGACTCCCCGAAATGGAACCGGAACCACTACTAGAACACCGTGAGGGCTATATACACACACGTGTATACAGGGTTACAGGGTGAGTCAAAAGTCTGGAAACATAGAAACTATGCTCAGTGCAAAAAAAAAAAATATATATATATATATAGTACTGTATATATATATTGCATTGAAAAGCATAGTTCCTATGTTTCCAGACTTTTAACTCGCCCTGTGTGTATATATTACATTAGTACAGTACTTACATTTCAACCCTTTCTACTTTGACTCCCCAAGGATCCGTTGCTTCGTCAAGAGAACTTTGCATGTTGTGGGAGATAGATTCCCTCTCGCTGAGAATTTCTGCCAGGTTCTTCGTTCCAAGGACATTTCGTAGAGTGGTGGCAGCCAGAAGTCGAGTGGAATGGCTGACAAAGAGAAAACGTTATGTGGAAAACGTAAACCAAACTAAATTAATTCAAAAACCTAAAATAAAATTTATGCAATTCGATTTTCAATACTAAGTTTATTAAAATTTTAATAAAATTAATTTTTAGTTTTATACTTCTCTAAAGTCTGATAATAATTTTTGGGTTTATTTATTTTTCATTAATTTAATTATATAATTAATTCGGCAATAAATTTGGTAATAATTCAGTAACTAATAACATCAAAATAGTTCGTAATATTCACATGCAAAAATGAAATTAAAATTACTGATGTAATGTTCTGTAGAATTATTATTATTATTATTATTATTATTATTATTATTATTATTTGGGTTCTTTATATCAATTAATAAATTGAATAAATTATATACAGAAATGTTTCACATTTATATTAGAAACATGAAAGAAATAGTCGATCATTTTAATGCAATTTTGATGCATTTGAGCGTGAAAAATAAAAGAAGCTGTTTGAAATTTTCATAGTGTCTGGAACTTTGGTAAATTAATTTAGCATCAAAGCTAATATAAAGAGATGATAGGCTCAGCATATATTGGCATGTTGGGTATTTTTTTCTAAAAACGCAAAAAAGAAGGGGGAAAACAACGATTAGAAGATCCAACTATGCTAAAAAAAAAAAAAAAAAAAAGAGCCTCTACAGCATGTTAGTTGCCCAGTGGGAATTACATCGATTAATTATTTAATGTAATTGATCAAGTAATTAAATTAACGTGTTTTGAACTGAATAAGGAACACTTTGAACATTTATGATATAGTTCCATAGATAACTGTATTTCCCATTGGGTATATAGACTTTTCGGATACGCTATACAGTATAAAAACTTGTATTTATACTGTCCCGCTGAAATAGGGTTTAGTGAACAGTTGGTTCAAAAAGTTCTATTCCGAAATTTAATGGCTTTTACCGATATTTATCAGTGAAAATCAATGAGTTGCGCGGCAGAAGTTTTTTTTGAATCGACTGTACAGTGATATTTATTTACATGTAAATGTACAGCAAGTCTGTTTTGGGCCAAAATTATTTATAAGGAAATCAATAAAGGCAAAAATATACATAAAAAAATTAATAAAAGTAATATTTCATTTTATATATATATATATATATATATATATATATATATATATATACCGTGTAAGCATAAAAAATACATAAATATACATAAATATACATAAATTATAATGTAAAAGTAAATTGAAGGAAAATTTTTTTAAACTTTTTGTTTTAACTTAATTAATATAAAGTTTGGGTTGAGAGTAAAATCAATCTTGAACTTGTTTTAAATCTTCATTTACTTGAGAGAGAAAGAGAGAGAGAAATAATGAGTCTGTTTTATTTATTTATACTTTCATTTTGTAAGTATGCCTTCGTTGTGTTCAGTGTAACAAATTTGGTTAATAAAAAATATTTGAAGACAAAATAAAAAAAAAGTTTCCAGATTTGTAGAATTAATATTCAACTAAAGAGAAAACCATAAAAGTTTTGTCCAAGAAAATTTCCTTGTTTTTGTTGGAAATTTATTTATTTTTTCTTTGTTTACTATAATATTTCCCGAGTTTTTAGTCCGTTATTTTCTTTTCCAAAGGAAAAAAAATTTAGATTTGGCCACGCAGTTTTGAAACATTTTGACAAAGTATTTTAATGACTTGAAATGTTTAAAAGCAGTCAGTGGTTCCCAAACTTGGGTTCCCGGTGAGATATGTAAGTGTAGGGGGAGAGGAATAACCAGTGGAGAGGACTCAACCACTGGCACAGCGATCAGGCCTGACGAATGTGGCCCATTCCTCCAACTCCTAACTGGATTATTATTACCACCAGTACCATCGGGTTTCGAACCCCCGACCTCGGTGTTTCCACTTTGCTTATAGGGAAGCGGTGTTGCCCACTGAGTTACGGGCGCTGGCAAGGGTTGAGATAAAAGCGCAGGAATGGAGGTTGGTAACAGTTCCCAATTTGGACAGGATTTCGAGCGATGACCTTTCTATAGGCTTCATTGAATCAGTTTTCCAGTCACCTATTTTGAAGTTCTTTTACAACCTTATCCCCACAATTATTGCTAACTCTTAAAGAACTCTATTTTAACGCCGGAGCACCTTTAATATAAAGAAGGAAAATAAAGATTTTAAATAATTCTTCATATGAATTATTTTACAATGTTATCCTGTTCAAAAGCATAAAAGAACTCTGTCAAGCGCATACCTATTTTTTTATTCTTTTCAAAACATTTTTTTTTAAGCGCAATACTTTTCAAAGCATTTTTGTTATATTTTAAGGTCCAGAAAGATAATTTTATGTCAATTCAGAGCAGCTGAAGTCTTAAAAGCAGCTTTAATCAAGCGTTTAATTTTTGTTCTTATAGCTCTTGTTTTAAAGGGTATTTTTAGAGCGAGGGTAATGAACTTATTGAATAATAATAGTAATGTTTTGGGTTGTTTACCCAACTTCATAACACCCAAAGTCATATATAACGGAGGGGACCTACAACTTGATGAGGGATCCGAACCACTACCCCACCAAGATACGCCCAGAGAAGCACTTAATCTCTGAAATCTCAAGTCCCAGCCAAGACTCGAACCCAAGACCTTCAGGCTAACCTGGCAGGTTAAGTTTTAATGATTGCTCGAATATTAGAGGGGGAGGCTCTCCTGGATACCCCGGGTGGAATCCATTCCGGGACGACAAATATAACATTGACTCGGAGAATATACAAATTTTTCAACATATTCTCAAACGCTAGACATTGCTTATTTTCAGAGAATATCTTCTAAGCGAATCGTTTCAGGAATGATAAAAAATCAAAAAGCCCAGGAAATTCTTTAAGATATCGAAGGGGCCCTTAACGTGTTTGGGAACCACTGTTCTAGAAAGTGCTACAAAGTCACCACCAAATAAATATATTGTACATTTTCTTCGACACAGGATTCAAATGTTTCAAATTCCTCCTCCTGGTCATTCATTAAAAAACTAATCAAAACTAAATGGTAAGAAAGTTCGGAAGGTTTACGGTGATATTAACAGAATCTTCGCAAATATCCTTCAGTATTATCTGCTTTTGGAATTTATGGAAAAATCATCGACTAACGAAAGACGGTTAATTAAATTTCCTTAGTTAAAAGCGATTGGTGTAGCTTTACCCAATAAAATTAGTGTATTAAACAATACTTTAATAAACTAGATATATATCGCACTGATAGAATTCGTGATATCGTATTTATCGCCTTATAGCGCATTCAACTTCAAGGTGGTACAAAACCAAAGGTAAGGGGAAATATACGTGTGTAAAGCGCGAAATTATTAAGCTTGTATCTATCTATACTTGCCTATATTTTGGACCACCCTGTATATTTATTATTAATGAATTTATTTCGTTCGTTAAAATACAAAAAGAAGCTACGAAAACATTAAAAAAAAAAAATTCTGAAAAAACTCAAAAATGAAAACTAGAAATAGAATCGTCTTCCTTCGTGGTGGTAATCTCTGATACATGGATACGAGACTTGTACAGGAAACCAAGCGAAAGAAAGTGAGAGAGAAGGGAGAGGCGGAAGGAGGAAAAAAAGTTTCCGTGTGCTTTGAATGGCGTGCGTGTAGCAACATTGGCGGTGTCGCTATGGTGTTACTTTTTTTTATTGAAAATTGTTGTGTCATGGAAAAAGGATGCAATGTAGGTTAGGTTATTTAGATCAAGATGAAAATGTCACGGTTTCATACGGTAGCCATAGATTGTGAGCGAATGCATTTCCCATAGCCAAATAATACTGAACTACAGAAAAATTTAAACCCTTCTTCTGTTCTAACTTTGGCCTCTCTGTAAATAAAAGTACCACCAAATTGAATTTTAGATGAAGACAGTAAATAAAATAGAAAATGAAGTATAGTATTCCATGTAGAGTTGTTTCTAAAGATAAATCCTTCTGTAGAATGGGCAGCACAATCTTGTAATTGAGTGTAATAATGAAAAAAATAAAAAATCTCGTGTGTGATAAAGAAATTCCCTTAAAACTCTAGTTTTCAAATAATTTTTCCCCAATGATTTTCATTTTGTATTTAGAGAAACAAGATAAGTAGAAAATGGCAATGATATTTTTGTAATATGAAACAACACTCAAAAGACTTATTTAATTTAAAAAAAAAAAAACTTTGTATTCGAACAAAACAACGTTGTTCACAATGATCAGAGCCAGTTTTGTTGAAATTGAACTAAAATAAACTCGCGATAGATTAAACAAATACGGGATTATATTTACTTGGAATTGTTTCCATGTAAATATAATTGTGTGTTTTTAATAAACCAAATTTATTTAGTTCATTAACAAAATTGGGCCTCATAATTTTGAACACTGTCTGTACTGGTTAGTCTAAAATCCAAACAAATTATTTGTTTATATGAAATAAAGATTTTTCTGGGTGTAATCTCAATGTATCTAAGAATAAATTGGGCAAGTTAAATTTTTCTAATAGTTAGAAAGGTGTATTGAATACTAAACAATGTATGTACCTGAAGAGATTCTCGTGTATTGTCACTGAGCCTCGAGGATGAAATTTTTATACTACAATGAAATTCAATCGTAATAAAATTAAAATTTCAAACTTAAATCAAAACATATTTTAATGTTAATATATTAAAAATATCTCCATTAATGATTCAAAGGTACTATCTACAGGCGTGTAAAGGGAAATATTTTAATTCGTGATTTTCAAAAGTTATATAATCTATTTTGAATTAAAGTTCATTATCTGACTTTCTCGGCCATAAGACCATAATTTATATATATATAGCAAAATTACTGTCTAATGGCCGAAAAGGTTATATATAATTCTCTATACCGAAAGATAATTATTGTATGCAGCATATTCTGACAGATATATGTATGTACATCAAGTTAAACAATCAAATTCATTGAAACTAAAAATATTTGTAACAGCAACAATTTTACTTTCGATTCGAGGAAATAGCTTCCATTATCTCTTCGGTATACTTCAAAAACTACTATTTTTTTATACAGATCAGAAAAGCATAAATTTAAAATCCGTCTTCCTGTGTGTATATATATATATATATATATATATATATATATATATATATATATATATCCCCAAAAGAGTGGCCACCTTTTTGACCGTTATATATAAAAAAAAAAATTGCAAGGATAACTAAATGAAGCCAAACTTATATTAAACCGTTTATATTGTCCTTAAAATGAGAGGTAATGTTTTTAAATTGGATGATTTTAGTCTTTTTACAAATTCATCTTGAACAATAGTTGTTAACAAAATGAAGTTCACAACGAGAGTAATTAGAGACTTAGATGAGCATAAAAAGTTTACAATGAATAAAAACAAACTGAATAAAACATTAACGCAGCGAGTGTTCAATACGTTCTTCATTATCATCAGTGACCAATTGTAGTCTTGTACGCCGCTGGCGAACTGCTGTGGAAATTGTGTCTTGATCGAGTTCATTCCATGCTGTTAAAATGTACTCTCGGAGTTGACAGACATCTTGAATATTTTGTTTGTAAACTTTGTCAACTAAACATCCCCATATGAAATAATCAATTGGATTTTAATCGGGACTATTTGGTGGCTAGTCTTCTGGCGTGTTGAAATTGAGACATTGCTCTTACGAGTATTTAATGGTGTGCCGGGACCGATGACAAGGAGCGCAGCCTTGCTGAAAAATATAATTCTCACCGTAACTTTCAATTTCAGGTAACATCTTAATGAAGCTATCGTCACAATAATTTTTTTAATCAATTTTCACCCCTTTATCAACGAAAAAACACACTGTTTTTCCGAAATGAGGAACGTCAAAAGAAGCCATCACAGATGACTAGTGATGTTTCTCTTGAAGGAACCTGCTCTTTGGAATGCTTGTTTTTTTTCCTTACGTTAGCGTACACTATCGTTTTCCATATTTCGAGGCTGTTCAATAGTGAAAACCTTTTCATCCGTAAACCAAATGATAGACACGTCGTTATTTAATCTAAAACGGCGAAGCAGTCGACAGCAACATTGTGCACTTTTTACTCTGGACTGTTCATATATGCGACGCACCTGGAAGCGCTTAAATGCTTGTGGACCAAGGTCTTTTTTGCACTTTGATGCACTGAACTTTTTTAATACCGGTGCGATTAGCAGTTCTTCATACACTCAAACTTGAACGGAAATAATCTTCTTGGCTGCAAATAAGTTCACATTCAGATTCAATGTTTGCTGGGGTCCTCGCTGTACGCGGTCGTCCACTTCCCGGCTTCCGTGCATGAGGTCCCGTTTCACAAATTCTTTCCAACAAATGTGACACACTACGTACATACTAATGTCGATTCGGATACTGCTTTAGTATTCTTTAAGCACCGAAACCTTTTTCCTTCCTCTATTGGAGGACATTGTAGACACCAATCGACAAGGGAAATACTCCAGGGGGACGTTCGGCGGAAGACAGGGAGTGCTGGAACTCCCGTTTCTCCTGTCACTATCGTCTTTAACTGATCTTTTTATGTCTCCTCTACCATGTGAGCAGTTCAGCATGCTCTCAAACACACATTTCTCCCTCTATTCTTCACTACACATACGTCCATTTAACACTACACAATCTTTCAAAAATTTATAAAAAACGAAATGGCATTGCGAGCCACAAAGTCCTTGATTTTGGCTCTTTCTTAAAAGGGGCCATTTTTGCGGGCACACGCCGTTGGCCCAACTTTTCAACATAAAATAAAGTTTTGTCTTCCTCATTTAAAAGCGCCATAACAACTCGCATAAAATAACAGAATTAACAAATTTCCTTCGCTCGCTGCCAAATTAAAACTGATTGCCGTGCCGGCCTAGGCCTACTTCACTTATTCACCTGACTAGCCTAACCTAGGCCTACCCTGAATCGATGAGTGATCCCAAAGTTGACGGTAAAATTACGACTTTATTGTTCAATGACATGAACTTGGCTATTTTTTCTACTTTCGTATTATCAACTTTATTTTTTAACAACTATTGTTCAAGTTGAATTTGTTAAAAAGACTACGCACCTGATTTACATAAACTACATTTCATTTTAAGGACAATATAAAAGGTTTAATATGATTTCTGTTTTATTTAGTTATCCTTGGAATTGTGGTTTCGGTGGCCTGGTGAAAAGGATGGCCACCTTTTTGGGGATATATATATATATATATATTATATATATATATATATAATATATATATATAATATACACAAGAATCAAAATGCGAAACATATATATATATATATATATATATAGTCCCAAAAACATGCATGGAAGTGTCATTGAGCCTCCCAGAATAATATATATATATATATATATATATATTATATATATAAATAAAAGCAATTCAGTTGCAGCCAAACAACAAAACAAAAGCAACACTCAGTATATAGAAGCCTTTTAAGATCAAAAGAGGGAAAATTGGGAAGGATACAAACGGAACTACTACATAGACAGGCACAATTTTTTTTTTTTTTTTTTTTTTAGACTAGAATTTTAAGTCATTTTTATCGTTTCACTTTTATTATAGTTATTAAAGAAAATTTTCTTTAAAGAACTCTTTTATATATATATTTTTTTTAACTTTTAGAATTTTCTTAAAACTAAGAAGTATATATACACATTTATATATATGAGAGACATGTCATTCCATATTTTGTTTTCAAGGTTAAAATATCCGACAAATTTGGATTATATATATATTTGGTGTGTGTGTGTGGGGGGGGGGGGGGGGTACAGCTACATTTTTTACATAAAAAAATCGTGGAAAACGGAATAAGCAAAAAAAAAAAAAAAAAAAAAAAAAAAATTTTTAAAAGGTGAATATTGAATGGATTGTTTCTGGATTTTCTACAGACATTGAAATTGTGATACAAATTTTTTATTTGTCATTTCAAACATCAACAAAGATAATAATAATAATAGTAATACTTAACTGACTATTTGCTATGTGTAATTTTAAAACAATATTAATATTTATTATTTACCTTTTGAAAAAATATCTCTAAGCAACTTTCAAAAAGCTTTTTAGGGAATTCAAGATAAATTTTTAATTATTTTTGTTATATAGTTTACGGTATTATTATTATTATTATTATTGTTACTGGTTATTATTATTATTATTATTATTAATAATTAAAATTACAGTCGAGAGCTGGTTCATTTCTTTTCGTCAGTAGAAACAAAACACTTTTGTAGTATTCAGTCAACATTAAACAAAGGAACACTTGTGTACGAAAGAAAGGATTAACGCGTGTTAACGAATTTAAAGTGAATTATTACAAAGTTATTACGACTCCAACTACATAAAAGTTATAAGAATCGATTCTGTTCAGTTTTTTCTTTTTCATGTTCAGAAATCCGCATGAACGAAGTCATACGTTCTCGATTCATACGTTCCCCGTATAGATGTAACCATTCCTTATCTCTTTGAACGCTCTAAACCGACACTGCTTTTTGGTCATTGTAATTAAACTTAGAAATACAACGGAGTAATGCGTTCATAACGTTCCCTGACCAGAAGATAGTGATAACCGAAGGATTGACAGATTATAGCGGTTTTAAAACGAGATATATATATATATATATATATAATATATATATATATATATATAATACAGTTTAGATAACGAGTCGTTATGGAGGCAAAGTATTAGTAAAAGTGTTTATCCTCCAGTATATAATTAAAAATGTAGCTTTTATCGCAGGCAAAATTGTGTGTGTATTCAAACGTTAGTTCATATAGGCGCAGTGTGCAATATCACTCGGGTAATATCGGGCATTTTTCTTGATTTCCCTTTGTTTTATTTGTATGTAATAATAACAATAATTGTTTCAGTGCGTATGACATCATCATTGATCTAAACTATATATATAACTATTTCTTATTAACACGAACGCAATGATTACATCAATTTTTTACATCTCTATTTCATATTGTTTTCGCATTTTCTACTCGTATAAAAAAAACTAGAAAATAAAATTAAAAATAAATAAAGGAATATAAGAAGCACGAACTCATTATAATTAAGAATAATAACAAAAAAAATGTAAAAACTAGTTTGTATTTAAAAATATTAAAGCAAACTATGAAAAAAACGTGAGAGAATTTTTTCAAGCTGTAGATCATTTAGCAAAAATGTTTTATTTATATATACTGTATATAGAGTGACGGTATAAACTGAAATGAGGGTTGGGTCGGGGTATAACTCAAAAACGTTTTCTAGATGAGTCAAAATGATGGATAAAAAAGTAAGGATGATTTGATAAGAGTTTTTTTATCGCTAATATGGTACAAAAGATACCTTATCATGATCTTCCACAAACACACATCAAAATACTTTCACTATAGAACAAAAACTGAGACAACATACAGCAGGAAAACATGGACTTTCTTATTATTAGTATTATATCCACTTTTTGGGGTCTCTTCGTATCATTTTTTAAATCGGTGGGGTTGAGGGGGGGGGGACCATTAATATATACATATATACATACATATATTAATAATTTTTAGGGTAGCAAAGAAGTGAAGTGAAAGGGAGTTTAGTTTAGAAGATTAAGATTTTTTTTTGCCAAAGTTTTTTTTAATTTTATTTTTGTTCATATACCTGAAATCGAAGATGTTACACACGGCAGCCATAGGATTGGACACTCTGTAGTAGACGACAGCGTCCACAGATACAGTTACCGAGTCCTTGGACAAAACCTAGAAAATAAACACCACTACGTGAGTTGTGGATGGTTTTTTTCTTTTCCTCTCGGGACTTCTCGTGTGAGAGAAACTTTGCTTAGTTGAGGTCAGCCATTTCTTCTTCGCCCTTCCGGTCGCATCCTTATAAGTGGGTCGCTACTACTACCGGTTTTATGTGCCTCGGATGTGGTTTTTTTTTGTTTTTGTTTTTTAGTTTAATTACGCTAGGAAAGGAGGATATTTATACGTAATGGTTGAAGACTCGTACAATTCTTTCGTCTTAGTTTCCTTTTTTTAAGTATTTGCGCTACACTTCATGATTTTTGACCAAATAAGGGATTAGCGCTGTGGTGCTGCTCTACATATTAGTGGAAAAACATATATAATGAATGATCTTGGGGTTAAGAGTTACTAAACTACGAATAGAAATATTAAATGTATAACGTTATATCGCTAAAAAAGTCAAAATAACACTCATTCCTCTCTAACATTAATAAAAATTACATTAAAACCATTTTCTACATATAGTTTTTCACTCTTCTTAAAATCCTAATAAATGTAATCTGTTTGAAGTGAAAAGAAAAGAAATTATAAAAGAATTATATATGTAAAAGCGGTTATAGTTTCAAAGTAAATAAAAAATTACGCAACAGAAGATAACTTAAGGCAAAAATATTTAAAAAATAACCCAAGGTTTTTTATATAATATTTATATATATATATATGGGATTTCGTTTTTTTGTATTTTCTTATTGCCGAGTGTAAAGTGTTTATATGATTTATTGAGATTTGTTCATGACTTGTTCATTTTTATGACCAATTTACACTTCGTGAACAGTTTTAAGCTTTTTTTTAACGTTTTTATATTATTTTTCAAAGAGAGAATAATTGCATGTATTTTTTTAGCTACTCAAGATCTGCGTTCAGTAATTTAATCGATTCGTATATATCTCGCTTTGACCCTAAATCGCTAGAGTTCATTATGACGTCGATTTTCATGTCATTAAAGTTAACAAAAACTAAGTAATAATAAATCCAAACTTTTTTTTCAAAAGCGAATCCGAGATACTGAGAAATAATAATAGTTTTAAAAAGGTCAGTCCTTAGAATACAATACATAGTTGGCATGTCTGTCTATTTCATTCATAATAATAATAATAATAATGGAAGTTGCATGATTTCGTGGGATTGGGTTTAAGTACTCAAGAAAATATCTTCATTTTGCTAAATTGATTCACAACTGCGCAACGTAATTAACTAAAGACGCCAGCAATGGCAGTAACAGAGCAGGCGGGAATTCGGGTGCCGTCGAGCTTTGCTTTACTTTATAGAATGAAACGAGCCTAAATGTGCGAGGTACCTGTAATCTTCAACATTGATCTCAGCCATTATGGGGTCTGAAACTCTGTAGTAAACGACACCATCCACGGAAACTGTCACTGAATCCCGTGAAAGAATCTGAAAGAAGATCGAGTGGTACCAATTTCATTTCAGAATTTAGAATGTTGGAATTAGTCCTCAAAAAAATTTTTTTTTACACAAAAGTATCGAAATACCGGAGCGAATAATTGTAGTCGTAGAACTAATAGTGATGGTAGTAGGAGTAGTAGTAGTGTTCTTGTTGTTCTCTTCTGTAGAAACTTCTGGTCATTGCTTTCCTTGCCATATATATATATATATATATATATAATATATATAATATATAATAATATAATATATATATATATATACGCAATTATACATTTTATTCAGTGGATTTAAAAATAGCCTTATTATATATCTATAAGCTTTATTAGTCGTTATAACTTTTAGGAAAATCATTTTATTACACTGTAAAGTTTAACTGATTCATAATTGATCCACACAGGCCACCGATACTAAAGATTTAATTGGCCTATATATATGGCAATCCCAAACGGTGTTCCCAGAAATAACTTGTTACATAAATATTTTTGGGAAACCTTTTGGATCACCTATATATATACATATATATTATATATATATATATATATATATATATTATTATATATAGATATATATATATATATTATATATATATATATATACACGTATGTACCAATTAAAACTTTAATACCGGTGGTGTGTATGGATCAATTAAACTTTACAGTGTAGAGATTGTTTAAATCTCTAAAACATTCAACAAAATTTATTCCTACTAAGATCATGGTATTAAAAAGCATTCAGGAAAACACGGGTGGTATTGTGGGTATACGGATAGGGTGACGTAGCAGACAATTTTGGGGGAAGAGGGGAAAACATTTTTGTAAAAAAAAAGAAAAGGTAATAAAAAATAAATGAAAAGTAATTATTGTTTATTGTTTTTCTTAATAAAACTAATTTAAGGCTATATATTTTTTGTTTTTCATTTCACTATATCACTTAATGGCATTCTTGATTTGTTTTTTTCATAACAAGCAAGAGCGTACTTTGAAATGCAGCTAATGAAAGACAAGACACGTATTTAGAGGCGATTTCCGAAACTTTGGTTTTAGCTAATTAATATGTTGCTCATATTTAAAAGGAAAAGAAAGCACTGAAGCTACACAAAACACATTTAAAACACGAGTAGAGGTTTCATCATGTCTTTGGAAAGGGGGGGATAGATATGAAGTGAATAGAAGTGATATGCAAGAACTAAGTAAATAAATAAAAAATAACGATAATAATAATGTAGCTGTAAAAAAAATATGTTCTTTATTCAAATATCTTTTAATAAAGAACATCATAACTTGTTAAACGAATCTTTATCATGGTTTCTAAAATAAAAACGTAATTTAGTTTTTGTGGAGCCGGGCTATATCCTTAAGGTTTTTTGAAACAATTTAATCGGACGGATTAGGGTCTACACGAATTATCCAGATTATTATTTTCTTTTTCAATCAAAATTGAAGTAAAAATAATGTAGCGAAAGCACGAGAGAGAGAGAGAGTGAGTGAGTTACAAGGAAAAGAAGTACCTCAAAAGGCCTTGCGGCCCATACCAAGGAGGTGAGAGAGAGAGAGAGAGAGAGAGGAGGAGAGAGAGAGAGAGAGAGAGAGAGAGAGAGGAGAGAGAAGAGAGAGACGAGAGAGAGAGAGGAGAGAGAGAGATGAGAGAGAGTGAGAGATGACGATGAAGAGAGAGAGAGAGAGAGAGAGAGAGAGAGAGAGAGATTCTTTTAACTGTGTTATGTTAAATAAAGTAATATAAAAATATGTTTAGGAATTTTTTTTTTTTTTTGGCTTCATCTGGGAGGCTAAGAGGCAGTAGCTATATGAGTAGCTAGAATAGCTATAATATAAATAGGGGGCTGTCAAATTCCCCCCCCAAAATGACATTCAGGCACAAGTCCCTCTACCTGTAGTCCTCTACATTATTCTCTGCCATAACAGGGTCGTGTACTCTGTAATAAACGACAGCATCCACTGACACAGTAACATGATCTCGGGACAGTATCTGTAACAATAAGCCATATCCTAACTCGAGTAAAATAGTAACGAACGAGATATATTTTAAGATTCCTCAATTATATAACTGTTTAATTAAATATTAGGCTTATCATCACTTTATAAAATTATTTCATATTTTATTTGTTAATATAAACTTTTTAGTTTTAAGGGACTAGTGACTACTAGTTATTTTAGTTTGTAATTTTTAAGTTTTTACTAAGTTATTTTTCGTTAATACTACTTTCAAATAACTTTTAATTTCATGTTTAATATAAAGGAAAATTGTTTCTAAATTGTTAAACATTATCTATTCATTATGCACGGTGATTCACTGGTCTATTTAGTCAGTGCTCCAGACAACTATCTCTTAATCTTCAATGGACCTCTTGTATTATAATGTTTGTACCTGTTGAGTCTGAAATAAAGTTTGTTTGTTTGTATTTGAAATTTAATAGAAAGATTACAAAAAACAAACACTCGAGTTTCCCTAAAATCTTAAAAAAAAATTTAATACTCTAAAAAATTCAAGAATATAAAGTATGAATAAAATAAACACAAACTAATATAAATCGATGATATTCTGATAAATAAAATTCAAGAAAAATAAACCATTTTATTGCTAACAGGTGTCGTTGAAGAATAGAAAAATCATAAGTCTACACTTTCAATTTAATAAAATTAGAAATGCGAAACACTTTTGGCGTAATGTTTAAAAGAATCTATTGCAAAATATAAACTGGATAATATCCAAGATATACATTGAAAAGTGTTGCCAGATAGATGTACATTTTCAATCAATAGTAATATATATATTCAAATATACTGTATTTTAAATTAATAATTTTATATAATTTATATAATTAAAATATAATTAAATGCATATATATATATATATATATATACAGGGTGGCGGAAAGTAGCTCCCTATTTTGGATTGGTAAAAAAATACGTATATTATCCATTTATTTCAGAAGAAATAATATGAAAAGGTAGGCATACATGGTAGGTTTTCTCTAAAATTCAATGTGGGCTCCAACTCTTTCCACCAGCTTCTGGAGCCGCCCACGAATGGCGTCCACTGACTTTAGCAGGAACTCCGGCGGGATGGAGGACATGACTTCCCGAATTCGGTCCTCCAGTTCTTCCAATGTCCTCGGTTTGGTGCGGTAGACTTCTTCCTTTACCCACCCCCAAAGAAAGAAGTCTCACGGTGTCAAGTCGGGGCTCCTGGCTGGCCATTGATGTGGACCACGACGACCCATCCAACGCCCAGTGAAGTGGGCATCCAGCCACTCACGGACAACAAGAGCGAAGTGCGGAGGGGCGCCATCTTGCATAAATATCAGATCGTCGATGTTCTCCCATGTGCTGACAACCGGCCAGACCTCGTTTCGCAACATAGCAAGGTACGCTCAGAACTTCGCTCTGTTGTCCGTGAGTGGCTGGATGCCCACTTCCCTGGGCGTTGGATGGGTCGTCGTGGTCCACATCAATGGCCAGCCAGGAGCCCCGACTTGACACCGTGCGACTTCTTTCTTTGGGGGTGGGTAAAGGAAGAAGTCTACCGCACCAAACGAGGACATTGGAAAGAACTGGAGGACCGAATTGAATTCGGGAAGTCATGTCCTCCATCCCGCCGGAGTTCCTGCTAAAGTCAGTGGACGCCATTCCTGGGCGGCTCCAGAAGCTGGTGGAAAGAGTTGGAGCCCACATTGAATTTTAGGAAAACCTACCATGTATGCCTACCTTTTCATATTATTTCTTCTGAATAAATGGATAATATACGTATTTTTTTACCAATCCAAAATAGGGAGCTACTTTCCGCCCACCCTGTATGTATATATATATATATATATATATATATATAATATATGGGCAAAATTATTTTTCAAATTTTTCATTTAAATCTTTATACAGGGTGTCCCAGAATTAACTATCTATTTCAATGAAATCGGACAAATTTTTTAAAAACACACTTTTATTTATGTTTATCATGTTTATCATGTTTAATATGTATTAAAAATGTATACATTTCTAAATTTTTTTCATAATTTTTTCATTATCTGGTCCAATGAAAGACCGTCTGAAGTCATAGAATGGCAAAGAGACTCTCCAAAAGTTAACGTGTGGCTTGGAATGACCAAATCCAAAATTTATGGCCCATTCTTCTTTGCGGAAGCAACTGTAACAAGTACCGTCTACCTTGATATGCTTCAGCAGTTTCTCGAACCACAGCTTCTTGATGATGGCATTCTTGATAATGTTGTGTTTCAACAAGATGGAGCACCATAAATTTTGGATTTGGTCATTCCAAGCCTCACGTTAACTTTTGGAGAGTCTCTTTGCCATTCTATGACTTCAGACAGAGCTGGGCAATAAATACATTGAATGTATTTAAATACTAAATAATAAATACATGGGAGAAATGTATTTAAATACTAAATACTAAATACATTTTACGAATGCATTTAGATACTAAATACAAAATACATCAATTGTATTTAAATACATTTGTAAATACATTTTAAATACATACAAATTTTAACATATGCATTCACTAATTCATGTTTTGATAAATTTCTACTTTAGTGCACTTTACCTTATTACCGTCTTTAGATTTAATTTTAAAGTATTTTCCATCAAACAGAGGGTGCACTAAATTGTTATCTGCAGATATATCACTGTTTGATTCACCGGATTTGCTTGTTGAAGCCATGACACGCACACGATAAAGAAATCAACCTCTTTCGACTAAGAGTGGCACACAACTGATTGAACTGACACGTTGAAACATGAACCATGCTGTACTACACTGTCGACGCGTCGTACTGTGCTAGTACAGAACGTGTATTAAACCAGTAAAAGTATTTACATTTTTATATTTTGAGTATTTAAATACATTGTATTTAAATACTCATTAAAGTATTTAAATACTATATTTAAATACATGAAAAACAATGTATTTATAAATACAGTTCTAAATACACAAATGTATTTAAATACTGCCCAGCTCTGACTTCAGACGGTCTTTCATTGGACCAGATAATGAAAAAATTATGGAAATAAAATTATGAAAAAAATTTAGAAATTTATACATTTTTAACACACATTAAACATGATAAACATAAATAAAAGTGTGTTTTTAAAAAATTTGTCCGATTTCATTGAAATAGATAGTTAATTCTGGGACACCCTGTACAGAATTCCAAATACACATGGAAGACTGATTTTTTTATTTATTCTGCTTCTACCCTATATGCTTATATATATATATATATATATATATATATATATATATATTATACATATAGGTTGCATCTTTTAGTTTTCATATAAAAACTATATATTACTTTTGTTACTATTGTTGAGTTTGAACGACGGTTCAGGATCGACCTGCGGTCGACCCCTATATATGTATATATATATATAAACAATTTTTTTTTTAAAGATTCAGGAGTAAAAAAAAGGAGAAAAAGCCTAAAACTGTTCTCTTGTTTTGCGTTCCGAAAGCTTCCCCCCCCCCCCCCCCCCCCAAGAGGAAACTATGAATAAATGGAGTTTGTACCAAAAAAAAGTAAAATTTGTTTCTTTCCCATTATTTGTTTCTAACAGAAGCTTAAAGTTGTGAATTGAAAAATATTTATGGAATAATGCTGCCTCTAAAGAAAATTTTTGTTTCAGATTCTGAAAGGAACTCGAGCTTTTACCGAGGTTAAGTTTTGTAAGAGAGAGGTTGAAATATAATAGTGCGTTTTAAGGCGAGTAGTGTCAGAAAAAAAGTTTGCCTTCGAATAAAAAAAAAAAAAAAAATTTACTAATTGTTAACATTATATTTTCCTTCAAATGGTTTATTACTTTCAGTGACGGTGATAAAATGTTCAAAGGAAAGGAAAATATTACCAATTAGTAATTTTTTGTTTCCTACAAATTTTTAGATAATTGTAGAAGGGAGTTCACGAAGGAAATAGAATGTAGGCTAATAACTACTAAATTGGTAATTAACAAAAACTGGTATCAAATAGGCTCAGACCCATTACAGTGAATAGTTAAGATTATTGGATTACTACTGTACTGTAGTTCTGAAGGAAATCTGTTTTTTAACTACTTCTTACTCAATGTATAAGTAATTTAGTAATCTTAACAACTGAATGGGTCAAAGCTTATTTAACACACAGCACGCAGGTGAGTTAAATTAATTCGGATCTTTTTTTTTTTTTTTTGGTTGAAAAATAATCTAACCAAAAAAATAACTGTCAATCTGGAATGGACAGTGCATTCGGCACGCAACGTTGTTAATATTGTATTTTCATAACTATTGTGAATTTTGGAAATTTCGGCATTTTTTTTTTACTTTACTTCCTCGGCGAATATTTTTCAAAGACTGTACAACACTGTACGTATATCCTAACAGAATAGTAAGAGAATATCGTCTGAGAATGTTTGTCACTTTTACGAAAGTCTCCGCCCACGGAGGCGGAACCCGTACATCTCTCCCTCAATTCAGATCATGTTGGGTTTAGAGATTATGAATTGTCCACTCAGGGACCATGTTTTATTTCTTCCAAAGACTGACCAATTGGAGGAAGGAGAAACCTTTTTATAACTAATATCCAATACTATTTAGTTACACTATACATACAATGTGTACAATACTTAAAACCGAGTTCCAAACGTAAGAAAACTAAAGTAAATGCGTACTTTGAGTTAAAACATAATTTAATTCAATACAACTGTGTTTGGATTTGGAAACATCTCGTAGAACATCGATTTTTTTTTTAAACCAGATCATTTCGTGTATATGTAAGTACATACAAAGGGTTTTCAAAAAAGGACTTGATAATTTTAGTTTGTATACAATAAACTTCCGAAAAACCGATGACTAAAATAAGGAAAATTGTAGAAAAGGGAAAATTTCAATATGGTTGCATTTGGCTCTGAACTTCCAAAACCAAACATTTGAAACGAATCGAATAGGGTGAAATGCGTGTCGTAGCCTCGTAGGTAATGCTGCATTCAATTTTTATAATTTTTTAAGTAAATTTTTAAATACAGTTTAGTGGTGATGGACTCTTAACGTGTCTGCTGCAGGCTCTAGCAAGAAAAGGAAAAGAGTAGCATTGAATATTCAACAGAAAACAGAGATTATTCGGCGAGATGAAGGCGGCGAGGATGCGAAAAATCCTAAAATATACCAAAGTTTTTAGAAAACCGAATGACCTTTAGACAACCAGCTTGATTTATCGGAAGTTTGCTATATTAATTTTATAAGTATACTGTATTAATTTACATTTTTCTCGATCCTTTCGTGCAAAAACAAGATATTTTTCTTCATGCGATATTTCTTAGGTTTTTGTATGATTATACAATAGAAAGAAAAACAAGGTTTCCAAAATGGCGGCATATACAGTAAAGAGGTTTTATGGCACAAGTTCTCGAAGTGGATGGTGCAGATATCGAAAATGGTTTTTCTCTGAAAAAAATAAGAAATCCGATTTTGTACATTTTAGTCTTAAGAAAAATACGAGGATGTAAGTTACTGCTAATAAAACTTGTATGAAAGATAAAATAATCAGTCCTTTTTTGAAGTTCTTACACACACACATATATATATATAAATGTGTGTGTGTATCCTAATCATTTTAAAAACTTATCTTCCAACCCATATTACGGTTCATGAACAGAATATCCAAGTAGGTGTATTTTTTATTAGATGCAAAAAATAGAATAAATAATAATAATAATAATAAACGAAAAATAAAAAGCAAAGAAATAAATATTTTGTTTGAAACAAAATCCGAAACTCGGTAGGACCAATCTATCCTGTCTGTATTCGTTTGCCTTTTCAAGTTAGGACAATTATGAAGAGAAATGGTTTTTACTCTATGAAAAATTTACGAAATTTCGACCTCTTTACACTATAGTGAAAAAAATAAAATAGCTGCCTCTATTGATTAATTGTTTTCCATATTTTGGTATAATACGCCAATTAATTCAGTTTATACTGTACGTAAAACACGCATTTCAATTTTTGAAAAAAAAAAAAAATCCAGCATTTTTGGCTCCATGGGTAACACCGTTTCCCTATAAACGAAGTGAAAACTGAAATCGGGGGTTCGAACCCCGATGGTGCTGGTTAATGATAATCCGGGAGTTAGCGCAATGGTCCACATGGCCTGAGCGCTGTGCCAGTTTCTGGCCCTCCCCATTGATTATATTAAATAATCAAATGAGCCTTTATAGTGCATACACAATCGGTTTAAAAAGTCTCGCCACAAAACTGTTTCTTACTGATATTAACTGGTAAGAAACATGGCGTTTCATGACGCTAGTGAACCGATTGTCAAAATTCTCGTCTACCTAACATTTACGATAACAACTTAAACATTAAGGAAAAAATTTAAATTTATTTCAAAGCCACTGACTAAACATTTTCAAGTTAAAGGCATCTGTGAAGTTATCGTGTTTTTAAATTAAATCTTAATTTCAAAGTCGACATTTTTTTTCACCAAGATTTGTGGGTTCTCAAAAATGTGAAAACTTTGATCACGGTTTGGACTTGTTTCTACTTGCTTAAGATTTTATAATGGAATGTAAACAATGAATATTTAATCAGGAAGGGAACATTTTTACATACCAAAATTTTTACAATTGAAAAAAAAAAAAAAAAAAAAATATATATATATATATATATATATATATATATGGCTGTAAAACCCCATTCGCCTGCTCGCCAGAGGCTAGTTAAATATAAGAGTTGGCAAGTGCATTCTGGAAATTTAAAGATTGTATTTTAAATGTAGTAGGCTACTGGCCTTTTTACCTGGCGAGTGTTTGGTACACATTTTTACAGCCTAATATATACATTATATGTCTGTGCGCGCGAGAGAGAGAGAACCGCAATAAACGTGATGACTTCGACAAAGTTTTGAAAGTGCAAATAATTACAGTCCACAATCATTTCTCGCGTGCCAGGCTTGAACACTGTTGGATTGTGGTTACCTGCAGTTTAAAAGTATATATATATATATAGATATATATATAGATATATATATATACACTGTAACTTAAGAAGCGTTCTTGAGGGACGTATGTCAGTGTTTTTAAACTTATGAAAGTGAAATAAAATAGTGTCAAGTCTGAACTTGGCACATAACTTTCTTTTTCAAGAAAGACATTCTTGAATGCTTAAAACAATAAAAGTGTTGGGGTTGTTTAACCCCCCTTCGTAACGCAAAGTTCATGTGACTGAGGAGACCCGCAGCTTTAAATGGGATCTAGACCATCTACGGGATCTAGACCATCTACGAGTCACTACATCATCTGAATGTAGAAGATGGTTTCCCATCCAACTACTGAATAGAACTACGATCGCTTAACCTCGCTGATCGAACGGGAAGCGATGTTGCGACGTGGCCACGGGCTAGCCGTATTCTTAAGGCATTATCTGAAAATAAAATCTTGTTATTTATTATAACCCTGAATTATAAAGGAAAGGGCGTGGCTATTCAAAGTAAAAGTGTACTCGACACATAATCTGACCCTGTTTAATCCGAAGGTAATAAATTGAAGAAGATTGACATAGTCTTGTATATTCGGAAGTATGGTCAAAATTGACAGTCTTATATATTCGGAAGTATGGTCAAAATTGATTTTATGTTGGCTGATGCATTGTCATCGTGTTTTAACTCGTATAATACGTAATTTTTATAGTTTTAGGTTGTTGGGTTAGGTTAGATATGTAAAACGTCACTCGTACTTTGCATTTTTTCTGGAATTGCTGCTGTTCCAAATGACTTGTTTTCACTGAATTTCAATGCTTTGTAATAAACATTCTTTGTTCGTGGTGGGTTTTGAGGAATTTCTCGTTCCATTTCCGATTGATGGTATAAAGAAACATTCTAGAACATTTCCAAAGAATACATTGGTAAAAAGAGAGCAAACTTTCGTACAGCAAAAATTGATTCGTATAAAATGTTTATCTTATCAACAAAAAAATAATTCTAAATTTATTTTTCCCAAAAATAAACCATAAATAATTGTGAATTGAGAATTTCGTTAAAGCGAGCAATTCCAGCATGAATGACTGGAATTCATTTTTAAAGGAACAGGAATTCCATGAACAGTTATTGGAACTTCTGTTCCTTATTTCAAGAATGGTGTGAAAAGGATATTAGAGTGGATAAATTCAACTAAGTTACATAAAGTAGTTGAGTAATGTTCAGTCATTATTTAAATTTAGCTGTGTGTTTGTTTGTTTTACTGTCAATATATTCCAGGGAAAAATATTTAAAAATCTGTGTGTGTGGTGTGATTTTTCTTATTAATATTTAATCTGTTCTATAACAGCATCTTGGCAATGCTCTAATGAAGTTCGAACGTCAAATACGCACTGTTGCGACGAATGATGGTGGTCACGTGGAAGTGCTCTAAATTTGGGCGGTTTGGAACTGTAAACAACTATATACTGTATGTTGTATATCGAATCAGGCGAGTTTGTCTAAAACAATTCGTCTAAATACAATTCGTCTAAAATACAATTCGTCTAATAACAATTCGTCTAATAACAATTTGTCTAATAACAATTTGTCTAAAATACAATTTGTCTAAAAATAATTTGTCTAAAATACAATTTGTCTAAACAAACAATTTAATATAATATGGCATACAAATTGTTGCCTGATGTACAATGCTATTTATTACTTGCCACGCCCCATCTTAAAAGGTTACCTCTTGTGCGGAATAGTACATCGAAATCAGTTATCCCGGAACCCATAACCCGGTTAGGTTAGGTTAGGTATATTATGAAATAAAATCAACCCATTTTCAATCTTTTCATCCTCACTCCAAATTTATCAAGCAGACAAATGCATTTCTAGTTATCTTCAGTTATTAGTCAAATTGTATTTTAGACATTATTTTTAGACAAACTATTTTAGACAAACTATTTCGATGTACTATTCCGCACAAGAGGTAACCTTTTAAGATTGGGCGTGGCAAGTAATAAATAGCATTGTACATCAGGCAACAATTTGTATGCCATATTATATTAAATTGTTTGTTTAGACAAATTGTATTTTAGACAAATTATTTTTAGACAAATTGTATTTTAGACAAATTGATTTTAGACAAATTGATTTTAGACAAACTATTTTAGACAAACTATTTTAGACAAATTGATTTAGACAAATTGTATTTTAGACGAATTGTTTTAGACAAATTCTCCTAGACGCGTTGTATATATATCGTTAATAAGAAAAATATTAATTTATTGCTACGACATTATTTCCCAGACATATATATATATATATATATATATATATATATATATATATATATATATATATATATATATATACATACACAGTGCGTTCGAAAAGTCTCTCCGCAGTCAACCAACACTTTAAAAAAAAGTGTTTGACAACAAGTGTAGACGAGTTGCTCTGTGCCTGCAAAATGGTGGAAAACACTTTCAACACATGCTGTAAAATCAAAAGGTTATATAATAAAATCACTAAATCATGGTTGAATGAAAACATTGTAGTTTTTCAATTTCCTATGCGTTTAACATAGCACTGCGGAGAGACTTTTCGAACGCATATATATATATATATATATATATATATATATATATATATATATATATATATATATAGTGGAAATGTCTGAGTCCACCTGTCATTTGATCACCCAAATAGTGAGATAGATTCGGTAAGGTAATTTTACTGATAATACACCATTCTTTGTTGAAATAAGATCCAATTATGTACTGTATGTCACTGAAAGAAAGGTTTGAGTGCATACTGACGTTTACAATCAGGTTTTACTATAAATTTATCAATATTCTTTCGTAAATGAATGAAATCAAGCTTTTAAATGTTGATAAAAGCCAGTGTTTTACTATATTTTATTTTCTTTCTAATGAACTTCAGTAATACTCATTTTTAAATTCATTTAAGAAACATGGCTTGAAAACATTATTTCTGAAGTAAAGACTACTCCAATAATGTTATGCAAAGAAGGATAGTCAAAACACGTGTTCAAAGCATAATTAAGAAATATAATGAAACTGGAACCACAGACGAAAAAACATCTGGTAGACCAGCTGTTCTCAAACTTTTTCTTTTGTACCCTTTGAATTCTTTTATGGGATTTTCTGATTTTCGGGGGGGAGAGAGAGGATTTTTACTTTACGACCGTGTGACTTATGGCCATTTGTTAATCGTATATAAAATTAAAAGGGCTATATTTTCAGGACCCCTTCGCGTACCCCGAGCTTCGCGTACCCCTCGGGGTACGCCGTAACCCAGTTTGAGAACCACTGTGGTAAACTGAATTTTTTAACTGTGCACGCACTCTTTTAGCTCTTCTTGACGCAGTTTGTCCGACTGTGGATGGGCCAACTTCGTGTTTTCACTATAATTTCCTTTTGACTATACCCTTCCTCGTAGAACGTTATTAGAGTATGTTTTACTTAAGAAGTAGTGTTTTAAAGCCATGTTTACTAAATGGATTTAGGAAAAAGAACTACTAAAGTTCATCAATAAAAAAATTAGATTCAGTATTTCTTTTACCAATATTTAAAGACTTCATTTCATTCATTTACTAAAGAATATTGCTAAATTTATAGAAAAAGTTGATGGTGAATCTCTGTATAAAGCTTCAACCGCGTAAAACCAGATACAAAATTGGAGTAAATTTAAAAGTTGACCGATATACGTTATTAGATACGTTATCATCACATTATTTTGTCATAATTATAGAAATCCTATTAAAGAACCAAGTGAACCACTTACTTAAAAACCTAATCACTTTTACTGCCAAAAACCTCACTTCACACTTGAAATATCAAGATCCCTCTCTACAAAGGAAGTGATATTTGGAATAATCTGGAAATAAATTTAAAGACGAACACTTCTCGTCGGAAGTTTTGTATTCAATTAAAGAGGAAAATGTTGGATGAGGATTATCTTCTTTCGCTCTTTATCCTTTTCCCCATTATCCTATTCCTTCATTTGTCCTGAAACCTTTTAAAAAATTAATTTCGTCCGTAAATTACTGCTTTCTTTAAATAAAAATGTTTACCAAATGTAAATTCGTACAAATCAGTATTAACCAATCACTGATTTGTTACTTCACCGATGAATCCAAATTATTGTATGTAATGTAAGTAATTATTTCCATGAAAGGTAACTCTCAGTGCCCCTCATTTGGTTGTTCCTACGATGTGGATTGTAGTCCTCTTAAAATTTTACGTCCGTTATATTCGAAATTATATGTATACTGCCTTCTGAACAATAAAGAATTTTAATTAAATCCTATTTAGAGATAATATAGTTTGATCTTACTTTAGCAAAGAACAGT
The DNA here is from genome assembly GCA_023014485.1 of Bathynomus jamesi. Classification (NCBI taxonomy): domain Eukaryota; kingdom Metazoa; phylum Arthropoda; class Malacostraca; order Isopoda; family Cirolanidae; genus Bathynomus; species Bathynomus jamesi. Next base: position 485,225 of record JAJOZX010000872.1, on the reverse strand, counting down.
GTATCATTAGTAAAGTTATTTTTACTGAATCCATATCGTTGTACGATGAAGTGCCTGGTGGCTCAAGACTTTTGCAAAGTCAGGTGTAACAAAATTCACGCACGAATAGGGTAATTAATAAATATCTTGTTTAGATATGGCAGGAAAATTACGAAGGACGAGATAATTTTGATTTTTGATAATTAAATAAAATGTAATACATAAACCTATGGTGCTTTCGTTAATTTCCAAGTCATATTTGAAAATGAAATACATTACTCAAGCAGTTATCCGTAATTTACTCGTGTGAATCGAGTTAACCGCGATTTACTAATTGTGGCCATTTTGCACTATTCGTGATCATGACGCCGAGTTAGCCATGATTTGGCGCGGTGTTCACAGTATATACGCGGCTCGCCTCCCGCTTAGGGTGGATCGATTTTACATTTTTTTCGATTTCCATATTCTAATAGAGACAAAAACTTGCGCATGCATGAGAAAATAGCCTCTGCGAAATCTTAGCTTAATAGGTAATCATCTTCTGCCCCCGGCAGAGCGATGAAAATCATATTTTAGTAGTCAAAAACGTATTCTTATAAATATTTCAATATGCATCAAAATTATTCCTAATAACTATAAAGTCGATGAAAAAGACCTCATATGATCGTTTTTCCAAGCGCGTTGTCTTACGTTAATATCTTTTGCCCCCGGCAACAACGTCAAATGTTGAAAAAATAGGTAATTTATATACATATTTTCAGATCGGCTCTTTGTCTTAAATAATGCATTTATATATTTCCCATAGTATTTATATCGTTGCTTAGGCATGAAATAACACACACGCCTATTGAAATATTTTAAAAATTATAAGAAAAATACATTTTTTACTTCTAAAATATGATTTTCATCGCTCTGCCGGGGGCAGATGATGATTACCTATTAAGCTAAGATTTTGCAGAGGCTATTTTCTCATGCATGCGCAAGTTTTTGTCTCTATTAGAATATGGAAATCGAAAAAAATGTAAAATCGATCCACCCTACTCCCGCTAGCTGACTACAACGCGCCTCAGTCAGTGTCTCCGCGTTTCATAGACCACGCATGTACATTTGTGACTTCGCATATCTTTATCTGCCTTATCAGCCAGTAGTGGTGGGCAGCAGGGGCTGAACCACCAACCCGTCGGCGGAATATACTACGTTAATTACTCTGATACGCGAATTCTGTTACAATATATATATATATATAATGTATGTATATATACTGTATATGACAAGTTTTAATAAATATAAAGAAAATTAAATAGTCTTTCATTTTTAAGTTAAAATTTTGGCTTTTGGCTGACTTAAACCAATTTAAAGACTACCTAACTTAATTTTACAATTATCATGTTTTCTGTAGTCTTAGTTTGATACACACTCCCTCCCTTTTTGTAAGACTGTATGTTTATATATGCTTTATCTCCATTATTTTATGTATTGTGAACTTCATTGATTCGTGAACCAAGTTCAAACTGAGTTTTATGACGTAAAGTCCGAGAGATAATTTCACGTAACTTCTCATTCATTACCAATAAATAACTTTTATTATAGATTTCATATGTATTTAAAATACATATACGCCACACACACACGCATATATATATATATATATTTTTTTTACTTGTACATGTACTGTATATGTGTATGTACTTAATGTCAGTGATGTTTCTTCTTATAGTAATGAAATCCCAAGTGATGACATATAGAGAGAGAATTCTGGAGGTGAAAGGGAATTGGGTAATTTAAATCTCAATAAATACTTCCAAATGACTGAATATAATTTCTGTTTCAAATTTATTATGCCGTAAACGTTCCTTTGCGAAGTGTAACTATTAATTAAAATATATACATTTTATTATGCAAGAGATGTTCGCAATGTGTGTGTGTGTGTGTGTGTGGTGTGCGCACGCGCGCGTTTTCATTTTTTGAACGGATTGTTCGCATGGCATCTACTTAAAACCCGCACGCGAATGATTTTCCGCTTTTTCAAAATTGGTCGTGGGTTATTTGCTATTCTTATACCACATTCTCGTGTTTTTTTTTTTCTTTTTGGGACCTAAGTTGTGGGGTATCGGGGGCTATAAACTTAAAAGATGAGACATGGAATGAATCTGACCTCCTGTGGTGGGACATCGAAGGAAACAGTCCTAAGATCAACTTTCCTGTAGGAGTCGATGCAAGGGACGACGAAGAAGATACCAGGCCCTTTGGCTCCACCCTTCAGTAGGCGACCGAGTCGGAATATGACGGCCCTCTCATACTCCTGAACCACCTGTAGAAGGAGTAAAATTAAAACATCAATCCTGGAGTTGAGTTTATACTCAACTGATATATATATATATATATAATATATTATATATATATATAATATATATATATATATATATTAGGTCATCCCATAAGTAATGCGGCATTTTTAATTTTTTTTTTTCCATTTTATCATTATTTTACGGATAGAATCAACAACTCTTTGAAGTTATTTATATTTAATAAATATTTATTTAATATAATAACTTCAAGAGTTGTTTGATTTCTATCCGTAAAAATGATAAAAATGAAAAAAAAAAAAAAATGCCGCATTACTTATGGGATGACCTAATATATGCACACACGATGCAAACCTACAAAGAAAAAGAAAAAAATTAGTCCAAGGTCTTTCTTGTATTCAGCAGTACACCTCGTCAGGGGATTCCCTGATGAGAATACAAGAAAGACCTTGGAATAATTTTTTCTTTTTCCTTGTGGTTTGCATCATTCATTCATTTCACGTGTTTAAGTGTGAAATTCATCCCATCATGATAGGTTTAGAATCCTGAAAATTAAAAATATGATTATGATGTTCCCTATGCTGAACAAAGCTACTGTAAGTAGGCTATTACCCGATCTCGGGTCACGTTTGTAGGAGTTAATCCTTCTCTGAAAATCAGTTGTCTCCGATGTATTTTTGAGGGCAGCCTCCACATGGGACTTCATAAACTACGCCAGAATTGTTGGAGGCTTTTGTAATAGGATGACGGATGAACGAAGACAATTTATTTGGCACAGCGGAGACCAACTTAATCTGCTGTGGCAAGAGTGAGGAAAGCCCTTTGTTAACCTCAAAGGGCACTTTCAGGAATGAAACGTCTTTATCCTGGTTTCTAGTTGAGGGAGAAAAGAAAGATCTCCTAGCGGCGAAATAAGCTTTATCAATGAACAATTTGGAATAACCCAAACTTATAAATATACTTTTAATATGTAAAATTTAAAGATAAATGGGGTCGCAAATCCTAAAAGCTCTCAAAAAGACCCGAAATAACGCCTTTTTTAGTACAGAGAGAATGATTGGAAAAAGCATGAATGTAGCTGTCTGAATGCGTAGGTTTTCTAAATACTTTGAAAGAAGGTCTTTGGTTGGCAGCTCTTAAAATAAGAACATCCAAAAACGAGAGAGCGCCACTAATCTCACTTCATACGTAAACTGTATTGAAGGTACAAAACTGTTAAGAAATCCCACCAGCTCATCTAAATCAACATGAGATTCCAAAATAACACACGTATCATCAACGTAACGGAACCAATTGACCCCTGGCACCAAAGATTCTGGCAAAAAATTTATTTAAAAAAATTCCATAAAAATAGCTAAAATTGGAGAGAGAGCGAAGAGCCCATCGGTAAACCTGTCTTTTGTCTAAAAAATGATCCGTTAAAAGAAAAATAGTTGTTTCGAGAAAAGTCTAACAAGCTCCAAAATAATTCCATAATCAAACGGAATGGTCTCTGGATGATCATGAGGCCACTCTTCTAAGAACTGCAAAGTTGGATCCAAAGGGACGTGGTATCTTTGTTTACTTATAGTAGCTTGGTTCAGCATAGGGGAACATCATAACCATATTTTTAACTTCAAGGATTCTAAACCTACCATGGAGGTCAGGGACCAGGAACAGAGACAAATATACGAGGCATTTTATATTTTAGGAGAAACCACCATTTCAAATATTAAGCTGTCCTACAATATGGATAGCTTTATTTTTAACATTTTAAAATATTTTAGGGCAATTTCGGGTCTGACCGGCTGCCAGATGTACAGGATTGATTTTTACTTAAAGATTTCTCATCTCGAATGTTTGAAATCTGGGCAATATTTTGCCTTTGCCAAATGCCAGACGTACGACAGTCACCATCTCTTTGTCCATGATTATGCCTTAACACAGTCATTTTAACTTCAGCTTTTCTGCGGGACGGAAGTTTTATAACTTTTTTTTTTAGACATTTTAACTGTTTATGGCTTTGAAAAGGGCTTGGTTATGACCGGCCGAAATTAATTAGCCTTTTTAAACACTTATAATTTTTTCCCTGCGAGGTTGGGTGATCTTATATTGTTGTGGTAAATGCAATCAAAGTGTGTGTGTGTGTGTGTATATATATATATATATTATATATATAATATATATATAATGAACTTTTCTAAGCAGCATATTGCAACAATGTTTTCGTGAAAAGCTCAATGTTGTTTAAATAACTTTATTATAAATATATAGAGATAAGAAATTTATTATTACAAATGATTTACATTAACACTTATTCAGTGTAAAACTTTACCACAAGAGTATATATATATATATATATATATATATATATATATATATATATATATATATACTCAACTGGATTGATTGTGTAAAGAAAAAAAAAGCGCTGCATGTTCTGCCAGAGGGACGATGATTTCGTTGTTTTAAGTTAACTAAACCCTTAACTACCAAATATCTTTGTTCGCTGTTGTATCTTATCTCGTACATGGTAACGGTTAACAGCATGCGATTTCAGTTTTTTTAACTCTCGAATGAAAGACTGTCACGCAATACTTTTCTACTGAAGTTTTACTGGGGACAGTAACTGAAGGAGTTTGATTTTTCTGATTACCTTTATCAATTTGCATTCGTTTAAAGAGCTATACGAATTCTAATCTATTTTTTTTTCAAAAATGTTAATAAATTATTAAAAAATGTGGTACAGGGTGTCTAAAAAGTCGGGGAAACATACGACTTATATATAGGCATTTGCTGTGAAAAATAATATCTTATATATATAATTGCAGTGAAAAGCAAAACTCCTAACTTCCCGACTTTTCGGACACCCTGTAAAAAAATGAAAGTTTTAAATAAAAAAATGGCACGTAAATAAAATTGAAAGAGGAAGGCATCGTAATATAATTATGAAAAAAAATATATAAGACACCCAAGTTAAGAATTTATTTATCTTTCTTCTGATTTCTATATTTCATCGATTTTTACACTTAAATTTTATAAGAAATAAAGGATTTTTTTATCCTTTTAATTGCCTCTGAAAATTTTAGATTTGCCACTTCGCAGGAAGTGGCTATAAATTTATTAGAAACAGAATTATCATTTTTACTTGAATGGAAAGTAGCCAGGGTCTCTCTCTCTCTCTCTCCTCTCTCTCTCTCACTCTCTCTCTCCTCTCTCTCTCTCTATATATATATATATATATATATAAAATGAGGTAACCACCCGGGAATCGAACCCGGGATCTTCCGATTGCCGGTCAGATATGCTATCCACTACACCATGGGCCTCACCATGAGGCCCATGGTGTAGTGGATAGCATATCTGACCGGCAATCGGAAGATCCCGGGTTCGATTCCCGGGTGGTTACCTCATTTTTCATTTGTTTGTTCTCCCTCGTCATCTTGTGCGGAACGTTCTTCTATACAAGCGTCGTTCTTTACATTAATTATACTGTGTGTTGTTTGCAGTTAAAATATATATATATATATATTCGTCGAACACGACAATACAATATTGTAATTAAGTTTGTATGGAAATAAAAGAAAATAGTGTTAAGAGTAATAAGAAAAAGGAATAAAAAGAAATACGAAGCGTCAAACTTAAATATTTTAAATTTAGAACAATTGTCGGTAAATGAGTGCAGTTAAAATTTGATCCGTGCGCAGACAGAAAAACTGCGCCCAATCGCGTAAATCACGCACGCACGCACGAAGTATTTCGGCGCAGTTAAAATTTTTTATTGTTTTTTCTTTTACCGAGATAGGAACCTCATGTTTCGAGGCCTATCAGATTGTTACTAACTTTTCCCCGTTGCCCTCTAGAGTTCGAGGTCGTTCGGTAGCGTGGATCGTCCGTTCGCGTTCGTCCGCGAGACTTTATGCCCGTTGTCTCCTCGTTCAGTTTGCAAAAACCAAAGATAGGCTCAATGTAAACATTTGAAAACCGTGTAGCTTGCTAAGTGTTAAAATTCAGATTAACTTGGGAAACTTATCACCTAGAGCAGTGGTTCCCAATTAAGGATAAATTACCCCCGTCTTGGTAATTTGACATTTTTCGGGATAACGATGAGGCAATACAGTCGAATTACAAAAATTCGAAGTTTAAAAATACGAATGTATCGAAAATCCCAAAGCCAACGAGCAAGAACAACTCAAATTTGCCGCCCAATTGGTGTACATGTGGTTCCGAATTTTGAATTTTTCTCCAATCGAAAACATTCCAAAAGAGTCCTCTGGTTTGGCGGAGGAAATTATCGAAATGAAGACCGACAAGCTTCGAAAGTAAGCAGCCAAAGTTGTTTTCCTTTTAGACCGCTCGGAAGGGAGAATACTCCGTGGCCAGTTCGACTGCGACGAGGATTTTGCTCCCGTTTGCCATCACTTACCCGTGTGAGGCAAGATTTTTTGCCTCGTTGTGTGTGAAAAGTAAAGAGAGAAACAGACTGTAGCCAGAAAACGACATCAGATACGCAGTCACGAAGTTGTGGCCGCGCTTGGATTAGATGATCAACGATAGGGAAGTGTCACTTTGCCCATGAATGAGTTGTTTCTGCTGTGTGTATTTGCTGTTCGGCAATGTTGCAGTGCTGTTTGTAGTTTGACAAATTAAAATGTGACTGAAATAGCGTTTTTTTTTTCTCTTTCCTAGGTAAAAAAAATTAATTTGTGGCGTCGTCCTAATTGAACAACGGTCCGGGGTAACAGGACTTAAAGCTTTTTCAGAATGTGGTAACGTTGAAAACTAATTGGGAACCCCTGATCTAGAGGAAATTCTCAACTCAGGAGGATGTTTAGTTAATTTTTCCTTACAAAAGGCGGAGCTTAGTCATAACGAAGATTGAGTATAGTTTAAGGTAGTAGAATTAAGGCTTTGTGGTTCGGAACCCACGTAAAATTGTAGGTCCCCTCCGCCACCACGGAGGACATGCACAATACACAATTACGAACACAGTTAGGTAGACCAGCCATGAGTGGATCCTAGGGTCTTTGTTGGTCTGAAACATTATAACATTATAACACTGAGAAATTTCAGCTGTTACGGTACAGAAAAAGAGAGGACCTAAAATCCATGGAATATTTTACCCCAAATGGACAGGAAATTCAGAGAAATTCTAAAGCAAAAGACTTAGTAGTTGTAATGACTGATGATGCGAAATTTGAAACACAGAATAAGATAGCAGTAAACAGAGCAAAGAGAGTAACTGGGCAGATACTGAGAACCTTTAAATGAAGGGATAGGAATATAGTGATTCCTCAACTGAAAACAATGATCATACCCAAATTGGAATACTGCTTGGTCCTAACATGCCCATATAAAAAAGAAGACATTAGACAGCTAGAAGGGATTCAGAGAAGCTTCACAGCCAAGATCAATGGGTGCAAAGAACTAAATTACTGGGAAAGTTTACGCGAATTAAACCTATATTCACTGGAATGGAGAAGAGATAGCTACACCATTATTTACACTTGGAAAATAATGGAGAAACTAGTCCCTATCTTACTCTGAACTCCGTAACTCCCCAAACAACGGTGGAAAGTAGAAAAGGAAGACACTGTCATGTTCCCAAATTAAAGGCTATACAGGGAACATCCTTAACCCTGAAAGAAAATAGTTTCGTTGTGAGAGTACCAAAACTGTTTAATCAGCTGCCCAAAGACCTAAGGGACACGAGTGGTGTTGCGGTGGACATCTTCAAAAGAAGATTAGACGCCTGGCTCAGAACAATCCCCGATGAGCCAGGCGTACCTGGCTATGTGAGGTGGAGAGTACAGGAAACCAACTCGCTACTTCACCAGGCCAACTTGAGAGGAGGGGCGACAAGCTTGACCTTCGTGAAATGAGGAATCATCGCGTGGAACATTTGAAAGGTATATATATATATATATATATATTAGTGGTGCTGATAAGTATTTGACCAAAGAAATATTTCAGTTATATTCATACTTATCTTTTGTACCATGCCTCGGATAGTTTTGAAAAGTTTTCCGTTCGTTTGGAAAATTTAACAAACAAAACAAATAGTTTAACTCCAACATAAAATGTAAAACATTAAGGAATTTGAGGAAAATTAAAAAAAAAAGTTAAAATACGAACGTTTTCGTACATTTATGTCCACTTTGGGCTTGAAGAATTTAAATTTTTTATCAGTAGTTGGCTGTTTATTGATTACAGACTGTTCGCAATTCTGAATTCTAGAATTTTTTCTGTGAATCTTCATGGAAGACGGATGACTGTACAAGCCATAAGTAAACAATGGGTCGTCGTTGTAAAGAGATGTCTACAGATCTTAAAAGATGTTATTGGTGCACACGAGTCTGGAAAGAATTATGGGAAGACGGGAGAAAAACTTCGAATTACATTTATGAGGGTTGCTGCAGTTGTAAAGAAGTGGAGGAAAGGCTTTGGAACAATCAAAACTCTTCCAAGGTGTGGACGACCTAGCAAGATTTCAGGACGTACACCTAGACGGATTAAAAGAGTGGCTGCTCCGAATCCACGAGTGACTGCGGGTTATATTTACCAAACATTAAAACTGTCTAAGATCCATATCCATCCCTCTGCTGTACGTCAGCGTTGGAAAGATTACTCTCTGTAATCGATTACACTTGTAATGATTACATATTATCCCAGTATTCGTAATCGTGCTTTTCAACGAAGCATGTAATCATAATCGTGTCGGTCAACCGGAGGAAAATTCTATTACATGGATATTTTTATATTTTTTTCATGCCAAAGACAACCCAGCAAAATGCGCTTGAAGATGACGTTCACAATTACAATTCCAGTCCTCTGGAATACTGGCGTCTTTACAAGAACTCCCTCCTGAAAGACTTAGCGCCCCAGTATTTTGGAGTCACAGCGACCTCGGTGTTTTCTCCATCGATGGGAATTTCTAATATGATAGGCGGGCGAGATTGGGCGTTGACATTTTCCGTGCATTGTTGATGGTCAAATGCAGCGTTGAATTATTCTCGAAGATGTGACACGTGAAGTCGAATCAATAAACGAATCAAATCATTCCGTAAGGTAAAAGAATTAAGAAATATTGGCAGACTATAATCCATATGACAAATATTATTAATACAATGACAGTTCATATACTAAGGATAGAAATATATACAATTGATTAGAAATAATACTGTAATGTCGAAGTTAAGTGGAGCTACAGACAGAGGACAATGGCAGGACTCATGGATAGCTTGGATAATCAGTCTTTGATCAGCTTCATTAATCATCACCACACGTAATCGTAATCGTCATTTCAGCTGTCCACTGTAATCGTAATCACAGATTTTTCAAAAATGAGTAATCTTTCCAATTTTGTTGTAGGTCGTACGTTGAGAAAGAATGGTTTGCATGGAAGAGTTGCACGAAGAAAACTTCTGCTACGAAAAGCGCACAAAGAAGCTCGTTTAAAGTACGCCAAGGATCATCAAAATGATGATACGTTGCATTCTTGTAGAAAGTTCTCTGAACAGACGAAACCAAAATTAAATTATTCCGGAACAACGAGCAACGGTATAATGGGCGAAAATCAAATACTGCATTCGAGGAAATAAACATCCTTCCTACGGTTAAACATGGTAGTAGTAGTTTGTTTCTTTGGGGATGCTTCGGTGCTTCCGGTCCAGGAAAGTTTATAATCATCAGTGGAATCTTGAATTCGAAAAAATATCAGGAAATTTTAGGAGAAAATGTATTGCCTTCAGTTCGGGAGTTGTGAATGGGTTGCAGTTGGGTACTGCAACAAGAAAATGACCCAAAACATAAAAGTAAGAGCACCATGAAATAGCTTCAACAAAAGAATTTCAACCTTCTCGAGTGTCCTAGTCGAAGCCCAGATCTCAATTTAATCGAGAATTTGTGGTTTAATTTGAAAAAAGGTGTCCGCAAGGGAAACCCTTCAATCTGAAGGAATTGCAACAATTTTCTGAGATAAAATTTCCACTGAGAGATGTGAAAAAGTACCCAAAACGAATCATTGAAGTTATTCAAGGAAAAGGTGGTCACACAAAGTATTAAATAATTTTGTAAGTAAATGTACAACAACTTTTGCACTTCAATTTTTTTATATTTTCCTCAAATTCTTTGATGTTTTACATTTTATGTTGGAGTTGAACTCATTTTTTTTACTTGTTAAATTTTTCCAAACGAAAGGTAAATTTTTCATAATTATCCTTTGCATGGTATAAAAGATAGGTACGAATAAAACTGAAATATTTCTCTGTACGAATACTTATGAGCGCTGCTGCATATACATCAGACTCGATATATACAGTATACATCGTTTACTTTTCAACCCACGCGTAACTGCCTTGGTAACTATGGTAACCAGCACATCTCTTTTCAAGAGGGGAAGAGAAGAATTAAAGCAAGTTAAAATGTCTAAACTACGAGGGAAAAGAGAGAGAGAACAAAACAGCAACAACAAAATAAACCTTAATGTCTTTCCAAACATTTTAAAACTAAAAGTGTATGTCGGAAAACTTTAAAAAAATCAATAACTCTATATATACACACACACACACATAAAGAGAGTGGTTGGTAGATAAATGGGTACCCTGAGTGGCTTAGTTGTTAAGACGCTGGGCTGCTGGTGGGGCGTGGTTCGGATTCCACGTTAAACTGTAGGTCTAAGGTGGAGTGAAAAGCTCGACCTTCGTCAGAATGAACAATTCGGGCGAAAGCAAACCAAAGGTGTGTATATATATATATATATATATATATATATATAATATACCAGGGTGTCCCAACAATTTCTAAAATAAAATCATAACATTTTATGTATTTATTTTAAAGTTTGAAGTTTCATATTCGAGACATTTCACCACACCGAGTATCTCTCATATTAGTAAATTAACATAAGGTTGTCATCATGAATTTGGGAAATGTCGGTAGAAACTGAGAGAGTTTGCAATGAATTTGTCGCGAATGCAAAGAAGTGATTTTAAGAGCATTTACGCGTTGCAGATTATCTGGAAACTTTGATGACTAGTCACGTACATCCAATGTTGACACTCGCATACTTTAGAGTCACTTCCCCTATATCAGAGCAAAGAGTGTAGGAGATAGGATTGGTCAGTGGCTTTGATAAGTGACACGTGTCTCACTCAAGGTTACCAGATTAGGTACTTCAATGCGCGTGCCACACAAAAGTTTGCGTTCAGTGGCGGCAAGCATGATTCCATGACTTACTGTAGTATTTTCCAAATTTTTTATTGCATCGCTGCCAGAATTACTTGCTAAAATGAGGGACATCAAAGTGTGAAATTTCGTGTAAACCACTCGAAAGATTGACGTGAAGCTATAAAATGAGGTCTAGCCGGTTGCTATATACCTAATATTAAAGAAACTACAAATTTTTTAAAGTTAGACTTTTGGAACACCCTGTATTTATACAAAGTAAACGTAAAACTTGATGTCGATGTATAAATACGAAGTAATTTTCTATTTGCAACGATATTCTGAACTACTGAAATAAATAAGTAGCTTTTGAGTATCCTCTTGCTTTGATCGTTTATGCGTTTATAAGGATACCAACCGTTTTTAATGATTATATATATATATATATATATATATATATATATATATATATATATATATATAAATCGTATCGACTCAAACTCAGTATAAAAACACTCGAGCGATATTATCTCCAACCAAAACGTGTTTTGATTCGCCTTCCTAGCATTTGGAGTGCCTATTTAAGACTTTAGAAGAAGGCTAGATGCCAGGAAGGGACGATGAACGAAAACACTCGTTTTGAAAAGCTCGAAATGAAGTTGGGCTTCAAGGAAGCTTCTAAATACTTGATAATTACGAAGCTCAATGTATTAAATTTAAAAGCTTTGAGTAAATGAATTTTATGACTGTTTCTGAATAATATACAAATAAATTTATTATATATAAAATGAGAATATTTAAAAATAATGATATTGTACAAGCATAATATGTATAGGGAATACAGGATGTAAATGTGTTATGCACCAAAGTGATTTTTATGCCTGTTCTTGAGATTTATTTTTACTATATATATATATATATATATATATATACACACACACCAGTAAAACAACGTAACAGGTGTTAATTTGCTTGCCACTCTACCAAGCTTGACAAAAGGCCTACTCAAATGGGCTTACTAATCGTGCCTAAAAAATTTTTTTAACCCATCAACATCCAAACTCTCAAAGTGCAAATTTACCGATTTTTCAATACCAGACGATTTTATTGGGCCACAGAAAACCTACTCGAGTATTAAAAGCTTAAAACTATTAAAATATGATTAAGAATGATACCCTATATTACAGGGGTGGCGAATCTTTTTATAGTCGCGTGCCAAAAAAAATCATGTAAACCATAAAAAAAAAATTCGCATGCCCACCAAAGTTTATGTACGTATATTACACCAAATTTTAAACATTGTCTATTATTTTATACTCTTACTCATTTTTTGGATAACAATTTCTATGAATGTATAAAACCCGCAAGTTTGATCGCGTGCCCAAATGGGCAGCGTGACATAGGTTCACCACCCTCTCTATAATATGCTAATGCCAACAAAATTATTTATATATATGCGCCTCGGTGGTGGTGTGGCTAGCGTCGCTGACTAGGACTCCATCGGCCCCGGGATCGAGACCCGGTGACGCAGCCAGCGCGCAGCAAAACCCGGCTATTCATTCTTCCACACAAAATAAATGGGTAGATAGATAGATAAATAAATGGGTATCCTGAGTGGCCTAGTGGTTAAGACGCTGGGCTGCTGGTGGGGCGTGGTTCGGATTCCACGTTAAACTGTAGGTCTAAGGTGGAGTGAAAAGCTTGACGTTCTTCAGAATGAATAATTTTGGCGGAAGCTAACCAAAAGTATGTGTATATATTTTGTGTACCTTTTGGAGAATAACCTTTGGTTAGCTTCCGCCCGAATTGTTCATTCTGAGGAAGGTCAAGCTTTTCACTCCACCTTAGACCTACAGTTTAACGTGGAATCCGAACCACGCCGCATCAGCAGCCCAGCGTCTTAACCACTAGGCCACCTAGGGTACCCATTTATCTACCAACCACGTTCTTTTATTGTGTGGAAGGATGAACAGCTGGGTTTTGCTGCGCGCCGGCTGCCATCGGGTCTCGAACCCGGGCCCCCGGGGCCGATGGATTCGTAGTCAGCGACGCTAACCACTACATCACCGAGGCGCAGAATGGACTTGTCGTGTCTCTCTCTCTGTATTAACATCCAAATAAGAAGGGAATAAACTACACGGCAGTTTATTCTTTTTACACACGAAAGTGTATAAAGTATCGGTGAATCCGTGCATATAAATTATAAAGTGAAATTCATTAAAATTAAGAAAGTGTAATACAGTTTACATAAATTATCACAAGTTTAACGTTTATATTTAGGTTGTAATACGGTTGGCATTCGAGAAAAGTTTGAAACAAAGCAGGAAAAAGGTCATAAACCCCCGTGACCATCGAAAGGAAAGAAAAGAGAAAGGAAAAAACCAATTGTGTGTGTATTTCTTTTTACGATAATTAATGAATAGCATGACCGTGGGTCCAAATTCTCACTTAATCTGCAATTTGTGTAATCTGGAAACAACTGAAAATGCAGCAATTAGATGTGATTTCTGTCAAAAACTGCACGACTTTATCTGCGTGAATTGGGATGATAGGAAAATATCCTTCGTCTCGAACGCGAAATAGATCGCGGGAGTCAAATTTCTGTGTGACGGATGTACACAGACTGTAAACTCCTTTGCGGTATTTAAAGAAATGGAGAAAGCGAATTCGAGTGTTACAGAAAAGGAGGGAATAATGGAGAAACAAGTCCCGAAATGTCCCAATGAAAATTCGGGTGGATGAGAGAGAAGAGGAAATAACGAATAACAATATAATACGGAATGAAGACATAGAAGAAAGAAGTAAAAGTTGTGTGTAGTAAAACTGCCCAACGAGCAAATTGATAGAAAGATAAAAACAAAAAATGTAGGAAATAAACAACCGAAGAAAAATAATGATATCAAAATTAAGAACAGAAAATAATCAAATAACAAGAAATAGAAGCGTAGAAAATATCTCCTGTAAATACTACGCAAAAGGGTATTGCAGATATCGGAATGGGCAATGCATCTATGCACATCCCACGTTACGTACACATTACATAAGAATATTGCAAATTTGAAAAAAAAGTGCAAGTTCCACCATCTTACTGTCTACAACACCTATGCAAGATATGGGAGATGCAAATACAAAAAGGTACAAAAATGCCGTTACTACCACCCTCAAAGGAACCCGATAGGTGAGCAGACGAAACCAGCAACAAAGAGGGCTACCAATTTTTTAGATGTAGCCCACAATTCAACTATTAAATACCATCCAGCAAATACAAAGCCACCTGACAAATATAGGGATCCGAGAGTCGTACAGAAAGACATTACATGCGATATCGGGACAACGTGTATCGAAACAGATGAGAGAAAATTCTCGGAGGATAACAAGGCAACGAAACCGGCACCACCATTGGAAAACGAATCGGAAACACAAGTATGTAAAAGTGAAAGGGGGAAAAAATAAAAATAATCCTAGCCAACATTCAGGGCCTTAAATCAAATCATTCGTCGGACAAACTTTTATACCTGAAAGGACTCATGCAAGAAGCGGGAGCAGACTTTGCATGCCTCACGGAAACCCATCTAAAGGATTGCCAGGCGAACTGTAAAAACTAAGTTCTGTATTGGCAAAAAAGAAATACAAATTGACAACTATAACATCTTCCGAGCCGACAGAACAGTGAAACGTAAAGGAGGATGTGCTATTTACACACGTGAAAGGCATACGGCAGAAATGACTATAAGTACTTCGAACAGCTACGTAGAATGTGTAGCAGCAAAGTTGAAAAATTAAATATGGTACTAATTGTAATGTACAGACCCCCCGAACACGCCAACCTCAAAATTCTCAGATTCCATTAGAGAGGTAAGAAACTGGTTAAGATCTACATTCTCCAACCCCAAATATTTTTCTCTGTGGTGTATTTTAATTTTCCATTCATGAAATATAAAAGGATAGGAAAAAATATATGTATACACCAGGACAAGGGGGGGCACACGGGAAGACCAGGAGCAGGTAAAAATGCTACTAGCTCTGGCTGATGAATTTTTGTTAACACAAGCAATAACAGAAAAGACAAGAAAAAACAACTGCCTAGATTTGGTATTCACAAACAACAGCAACCTAATTGATAACGTAGAAATATCCCCAACTATAATATTGGATCACAACATTATTGAAATAATAACCAATATAAAAGCAACAGGAAAGGAAAGAACACGCACAACAGAAAGAAGCAAATTCAAATTTTTTTATTTTCACTCCAAAGCTATAAACTGGGAAGGTGTTTCATCCAGCATGGAAGCAATAGATTGGAAAACCATCTTCAAGGCCAAGACAACGGAAGAGATGTTGATGACCTTAGAGGAGAAGACGCTGGAAATTGTGGAAAGACGTCCCAAAAATACAACAAAGAGGAAAGAGAAGCAGATTCGAGAGACAAAAGAGGTTATTGTTCAGAAAGAGAGAGTGACTGCAAAATTAAGTAACTGTAAAAATAACATCAGAAAAATATTAAATGATAAACTGCAGAGTATCGATTGCGTCATACAGAAACTACTTGAGAAGCATACAGAAAAAGACGACGACGATGCTATAGAAGCGATAAAGGTTAACTGAAAGTTGTTCTATAATTTTTCAAAAAGGAAGTCTGAAAACCACACGACTATCGGTCCTTTGAAAAACGAAGACAGTGCTTTATCTGATGATCTAACAGAAGTATCTGAAATAGTAAGAGCTCAGTACGAATTATCATTCAGTATCCCAAAAACTGACAAACTGATATGCGATAGAAACGCGTTCTTTGAAGAACAAGGGGAAAGTATAACGGACTTCGACTTTACGGTAGATGATATTACACAAGCTATAGGGAAATTAAAAGCACACTCAGCTGCAGGACCGGACAAATGGAATGCCACACTGATCAAAAACTGCAAGAATGCAATCGCTGAGCCTCAATATTGGATATGGAGACGATCACTAGACACGGGAGAAATATCGGGCATCCTGAAGAGCGCGAACATAGTCCTCCCAATATATAAAGGAGGAGGTCGATCCGAAGCCAAAAACTATAGGCCAGTGTCGCTTACATCTCGTCTCACTAAAAAATTTGAAAGAATAGTTAGACAAAAAAAATCTGAGACTTTTTGGAAACTCGGAAAAAATTCAATGATAACCAACATGGATTTCGGTCAAGCAGATCATGACTATCACATCTAATGGAACACTACAGCAATACGTATTATTGATGCACTGGAAAGTAATGAAAACTATGATATAATATACACAGGCTTTACCAAAGCGTTCGACAAGTGTGACCATGGAATCATAATACATAAACTGAAATATATGGGAATAACAGGAAAAGTAGGGAAATGGATATATAATTTCCTTAGTGAGCGGCGGCAAGTCGTTACAGTACAAGGAATATCTTCATCAGAATCAGAGATCCTCAGCTCAGTAACCACAAGAAACAGTATTAGCTCCACTACTCTTCATAATCATGCTAACTGACATAGGTGAGGACGTTACCAGAGACAACACAGTAACATCCTTTGCCGATGAGACAAAGATCAGTAGAAAAATAAGAAACCCAGAGGATATAGGATCTCTACAAACAGACATGAACAGAATCTACAAGTGGACGGACGACAACAATATGAAGTTTAATACTGAGAAATTTCAACTGTTACACGGTACGGAAAAAGGGAGGACCTAAAATCTATGGAATACTATACCCCAAATGGACAGAAAATTGAGAGAAATTCTAGAGCAAAAGATTTAGGAGTTGTAATGACTGACGATGCGAAATTTGAAACACAAAATAAGATAACAGTAAACAGAGGAAAGAGAATAACTGAGCAGATACTGAGAATCTTTAAACGAAGGGATAGGAATATAATGATTCCTCTACTGAAAACACTGATCATACCCAAATTGGAATACTGCTCGGTCCTAACATGCCCATATAAAAAAAGACGTCGTTAGACAGCTAGAAGGGATTCAGAGAAGCTTCACAGCCAAGATCAGTGGGTGCAAAGAACTAAATTACTGGGAAAGGTTACGCGAATTAAACCTATATTCACCGGAAAGGAGGAGAGAGAGATACACCATTATTTACACTTGGAAAATATTGAAACTAGTCCCCTAATCTTACTCTGAACCCTGTAACTCCCCAAACAACAGTGGAAAGCAGAAAAGGAAGACTGTGTCGTGTTCCCAAATTAAAGGCTATACAGGGAACATCCTTAACCCTGACAGAAAATAGTTTTCTTGCGAGAGGACCAAAACTCTTTAATCAGCTGCCCAAAGACCTAAGGAACACGAGTGGTGTTGCGGTGGACATCTTCAAAAGAACATTAGACGCCTGGCTCAGAACAATCCCCGATGAGCCGGGCGTACCTGGCTGTGTGAGGTGGAGAGTACAAGAAACCAACTCGCTACTTCACCAGGCCAATTCGACCTTCGTGAAATGAGGAATCATGGCACAGAACATTTGAAAGGTGTGTATCTCATATATAATATTATATATATATATACAGAGAGAGAGAGAGAGAGAGAGAGAGAGAGAGAGAGAGAGAGAGAGAGAGAGAGAGAGAGAGAGAGAATCACAGTCGTGTGTTTCGTCATACTAATGGAAAATAAGGTGTTAAATAATAATGTTCAGTCGCGATAAGTAAAGCTGTTTAAAATAGTTTTGACAGCGCAAATTATGAACTTTTCTTTTTTATGTAGACAATGGGAATATTACGAGAAACAACGGCCTTAAATTAAGGGGTGAAAAATATGAGATGAACGTTGCAAGGGGCTTTCACTTACAAATGGTCGAGAAGTGGAATAGTCTCCCAGGGGGTGTCGTAACGAGCACTTCGGTAAATATGTTTAAGAACAAATTAGAAAGGCATTTTAGTAGCATAAATTTAAAATAAAGGGGGTAAAAAAATAAAGGGGGGATATCTTATGATTATAAGTATGGTATAATAGTTTCCAGTATTCGGTATTCATTTGCTTGTCTTCCTTTTTTCCCCCTCTCTCTTTTAACTTTACTTGGGATGGCCGAGAGGGGAATCTTGCATTCTTTGTTAATCTGTAGCTCTGTAACTTAATTAAGCCCAACATAACCTATGCTGACCGAACCTGATCTAACCTAACCTAACTTAATCGAACCCACTTGTCGATTTTATGTTACGTCCATCAGATAGTTATCCCCATCAAGGCGACAATCGTTGTGCTTTCTATTCAAAGATTTATTCAAAGATTTTCATAAATGTTTCTGGAAGGAGGAATGGTGAAGTTGTTAGGTAAAAACCGAGAGAGAGTCTGTTTTCAGAGAGAGAACTTGGACCCCTTTCCTCGTTTACATTGTGACGTCACGAGAAGACAAATTTTCCACAGGCAAGAAAAAAGAATTTACATTCTTGTAGAATATTAAAAACTGCCCAATTATCGGAACTATATATATATATATATATATATATATATACAGGGTGGCGCAAGTCAGGAACCATAGGCACATTTTATTAAATTATAATAAATGTTCGAATTGGTGGCCTTCCACTTGGAGACACTTTCTGACGCGTTGAATGCACGATGTTTGAACATTCCTTAATACATTGGTACTGATTTTGGCACACTCAGATGTGATTTTATCCTTTAGAGAACGTATAGTTCTTGGTCGATCAGCATAGACTACCGACTTGAGATGGCCCCACAAAAAAAAAGTCAAGAGGCGTGAGGGCTGGAGACCTAGGTGGCCATTGGCAATGTTTCATCTAAAGAGCTCCGGACGATGGTTGCGAAGTGTGGTGGTGCACCATCCTGCTGAAGCCACATCGCCCGTTCTGCCAATGGATTGTCGTCCAGTATGGGCATTAGAAATGTTTGCAGCATATGCAGATATGTTTCACCTGTTACATTGCCATCGAAAAAGTACGAACCAATTAACCGATCCCCCCAGAGCGCAGCCCACACCATAATTCGTGGATCGAATTGCACATGTCCTTCCTTCATCCAGTGGGGGTTCTCATTAGCCCAATAGCGTGCATTATGCCTATTGACACGACCGTTAAGGTGAAATATCGCTTCGTCGCTGAACATGATCTTTCGTTGAAGCTGTCGATGTTGTAAAAACCACTGGCAGAACTCTACACGACGGTCTGTGTCGTCACCGTGCAGTTCCTGAACGAGTTGGACTTTGTAGGGGTGGAAACGATTTGTTGTAGGAATTCGTTGAATGGATCTTCTGGAGACACCCGTTTCCTGGGATAACTTTCTTAAGGACTTACGTCTGCTGTTTTTGAGGTGACTGAGTACCGTTAGTGATGTTGATGTATCGGGTGAACTTTTTGGCCAGCCACTACGCGGCCGATCATGAACACTTCCCGTTTCTTTGAAGCGAGTGAACAGTTTTCCAACTAATGCCTGAACGAACAACTGGCGGCCTCTCAGGGTGTTTGTCATTAAAAGCAGTAGCAACTGATCGGTGTGTTACCACGCCTTGCACACATTAAAACTATATCCACCCGTTCATCTATTGTCAACTTCTATGCCATAGGTTCAACAGCAAATCTGAAAACAACAACGCATATTAAAACACACACTATTAAAATGTGCCAATGGTTCCTGACTTTTGCGCCACCCTGTATGTATTCGTGTCAACAATCGACTCGGCTTTTTAAACCAAAGTGCATCTTTTAATATGTGTGTGTGTGTGTGTTGGCAGTCTTCAGCTCCCCCACCACGTGAGAAATGTAAACAATGACGTCATGCAGAAGGGTGTTGAGTGATCGGAACTTAATGAAAAACTGAGTTCGTGAATGTTTAGAACGTAAGTCTATAATAAAAACAAATAATGTACGACTATTTATAAAGAAGTATATTTACCTGATTCAAAGGTACGTTGGAGTTAAATTATTTACAGTTTTCAGTGAGTGAACGTACCGTTAATATACATGTATTAGACTAAACACTAACTACACGTTTATGTAAATCCACGTGTAGAGAAACATGCGGAGTGTCAAAGTAAAAGGTGCGTTTGCTCAAAACATTTTAATAAATGAAGTGCGAAATTTTTTTTACTCTGTATAAATCAAATTAAAAATGAAGCTACAATTGCTCATATATATATATATATATATATATATATATATATATTATAGAATTTTTTTAAGTGCAATACGCATTACTTAATGAGATGTAACAAATTGTGAAAGGTTAATTGAGAGTAATTTGTTTAATGGAGGGCGCAGCCATATACTTTTTGAATATATATATATATTTCAGTGTCTCTCTGTCTGTCTTTTTCTTTACAAAAAAGGGTGAAATTTTCATCAAAAAAGAGAAAAAGGAAAATTCTTCTGTAAATAAAGACATATCTGAAATGCTTTCAAAGTCACGTATAAATTGACTGTTGACAGACGTGCGTAGGGGAACTCTCGAGGACTTGGAGGGGGGGGGGAGAAGAGTATCTGTAGAGTGTCCAATTCTTTATTGTTTCGTGTCATCTATAAACTGCTCTAGGTATGGAGCAGGTATATACTGCTCTAGGTATGGAGCAGGTATATACTGCTCTAGGTATGGAGCAGGTATATATTGCTCTAGGTATGGAGCAGGTATATACTGCTCTAGGTATGGAGCAGGTATATACTGCTCTAGGTATGGAGCAGGTATATACTGCTCTAGGTATGGAGCAGGTATATACTGCTCTAGGTATGGAGCAGGTATATACTGCTCTAGGTATGGAGCAGGTATATACTGCTCTAGGTATGGAGCAGGTATATACTGCTCTAGGTATGGAGCAGGTATATACTGCTCTAGGTATGGAGCAGGTATATACTGCTCTAGGTATAGAGATCGCCTTTGTGGGCTCTTAATTTGTAATTAGCTGTAGTCATTATTGATTAGGTATACTGACGAAGTAATTATTTAGTTCATTAATATTTGAAGTTACCAGTTTACTTTTCAATGAACAAGCAAAACAAATAAATGTTCACAGTGAATAACATTACAATGGCTTAAATTGAATGTGCAGCGATTCAGTGATTGAATTAATTATTGGAATTAATGTTAATTACAATGAAAGACAAATGCACAGTAGTTAAATTAAGATTGCGCGCAAATGAATCTGAGTCTTTTATGGTTGAAAGGAATAAGATAATAGGTAAGCCGAAGTGAGAGCTTGTTAAAAATAGATGCTACATCTTTGAATGGCGAGGAAAGGCTAAGAAGCACCGAGTGGTAAATCTTGAATAGGCGAGACTTGTTGACCCCTGTGTCTAGCTTTGGTGATGAAAAATCCTCGTTAATAAGGCACCTCGAACACTGCTCGGAAACTTCAGCCGCAGACCTTTTTGAGAAAGCTGTGCCGGCAGGAGAAATCTTCTCAAGGGTGACCCTCGGTAATGCCATTCGATACGCACTTGAGAAATGTAAAGAGCACCGATATATACCGTATTTCCCGGCGTATAACGTGCACTTTTTTTTTCCCAAAAAATACTCCAAAAATCACCCTGCGTTAAAATTAACTCGTTAAAATTGAACATGTGAAGTGAGGTAGGAGGTATATTGTTTCCTAAATTTTTATTTTCCTAAATTTTCTCTTCAAAATTAGGGTACGCGTTATACGCCGGGAAATATGGTATATATATATATATATATATATATAAAACTTAAAGAACGACGCTTGTATAGGAGAATATTCCGCGCAAGACGAGAGAGAAAGAACGAAACATGAAAATATGAGGTAACCACCCGGGAATCGAACCCGGGATCTTCCGATTGCCGGTCAGATGTGATAACCATTACATGTACGGCATGCGGGAGGTGCCCCTTTGGGGCATTGGTTTCTGTGCGTATGTAGAAGAATTACGACATTTGATTGGGTGAGGCCTGTGGTGTAATGGTTATCACATCTGACCGGCAATCGGAAGATCCCGGGTTCGATTCCCGGGTGGTTACCTCATTTTTTCATTTGTTTCGTTCTTTCTCCCTCGTCTTGCGCGGAATATTCTCCTATACAAGCGTCGTTCTTTACGTTAATTATACTGCGTGTTTGCAGTTACAATGTATATAATGTACGGCATGCGGGAGGTGCCCCTTTGGGGCATTGGTTTCTGCGCGTATGTAGAAGAATTACGACATTTGATTGGGTGAGGCCCGTGGTGTAATGGTTATCACATCTGACCGGCAATCGGAAGATCCCGGGTTCGATTCCCGGGTGGTTACCTCATTTTTTTCATGTTTCGTTCTTTCTCTCTCGTCTTGCGCGGAATATTCTCCTATACAAGCGTCGTTCTTTACGTTAATTATACTGCGTGTTTGCAGTTACAATGTGTATATATATATATATCGGGTGGCCACAAAAAAACTTTACTTAATTGAAAGTTTAATAACTGCAACAATTCAAAACTTATGCGATTGAGATTTTGCACACATTAACAGATGCATATAATCTATAATTGCTGGAATTTTCAAATATGTAGGTTCAATAGTTTTGTTACAGTGAACAATTTAAAAGCATATGTCTAAAAATAGCATGCCTGGTGTGCATCTGACACGTACGTGCGCTAGCGTAGGCTAAACCTAATGTAGCGTAGTATGACACGCGCGCTGGCGTAGGCTAAACCTAATGTGAATTTGCTTTCTTTTATTTTTCCGCTAAAACCCCGCCAGCATGACGTTAAGTAAAAGTAATAAAGCCATCATAGAAGCATGTGTCAAGGAAAAAGGTTGGAATGGAAATAGGATTGTCCGAGAATTCCCCGCAAAGAACTGGACTCGTCAAAGTGTTTATAACTTAATAAGAAAGATAAAGGATACTGGATCAACAGCTAGAAAACCCGGCAGCGGCAGGCCCAAAAGTGTTTCAACAGAAGAAAATAAGGCTGCTGTGGAGGAACTGATTCAATCCCAGGAGAATACACCAGGAACTCATCGCTCCCAGAGACAGATTGCGTACGACCTTGGGATTTCTCGCTCCTCTGTACAAGGGATTGTAAAACGTTTGAAATTGAAGGCCTACAAGAGAATTCGAGTTTCTCGGCGTGATCAGAATGTAAGACAGCGTAGAAAGACCCGCTGTAAATCCCTATATGAACGCTACTCAGCTGAAGACGTGCAAAAAGTTGTGTTTACAGACGAAAAGGATATCACGTTGGAGGTGGCCAAAAACAGGCAAAATGACATTCCTCCCTCCAGGCTTTATCATGAAACCTCACGATTCAGCAGAAAAGTAATGGTATCGGCGGGAATTTCATGGAAGGGGAAAACACGAATTCATTTTATTGCCACAAACGAAACTAAAGTTAACTCTGAACGCTACATCAACCTGTTAGATAATGGGTTACTTCCTGATTGTCGTCAGCTGTATCCTGATGAGGCCTACATTTTCCAGCAAGATGGGGCACCCGCCCATACAAGCCGAGCGACCCAAAATCATCTAGAGCAAGAGACCCCTAATTTCATCAAAAAGGATGAATGGCCGCCTCAGTCTCCCGACTGTAATCCGATGGACTATTCAGTATGGGATTCCCTCATGGTGAAGGTTTACGGCAGCCAGAAAGACAAATTCACCGGAGATGAACTTAAGGAGAAAATCAGTAGAGCATGGGAGGATATCACCTTAGATGAGGTTCGAAAGTGCATCTCCTCGTGGAAGAAGCGATTGAGGGCAGTTTACCAACAGGGAGGTGGTCACATTGACCATTTGTTTAAGTAAATTTTGTTAAGTTCAAATTCATTTTCTTCGGCATGCTATTTTTAGACATATGCTTTTAAATTGTTCACTGTAACAAAACTATAGAACCTACATATTTGAAAATTCCAGCAATTATAGATTATAACCATCTGTTAATGTGTGCCAAAGCTCAATCGCATAAGTTTTGAATTGTTGCAGTTATTAAACTTTGAATTAAGTAAAGTTTTTTTGTGGCCACCCGATATATATATGAATAAAACCATGAAGGAAAGGAAACACAATGGTGCTCAAGCGCTTTCGTCTAATGACATCCTCAGGAACACTGAAGTACATAAAGAGTTACAGCCTATATATAGGTTACAGAAAAAAAAAAATATTATATATATATATACAATAAACGGAGAAATTAAAATTAAAATTAAACATTAAAGGATTGTGGGAGGAGCATACAAATTTGTAAGGAAAAACTACCGATTTTTAGCACAAGATCAAATGAATTGTTTCCAACCGATGTATATGTAGATTAAAAAAAAAAATAGTACAAATTTATACTGGAAATCTGCCCGGGTTTTAGCACACTGCCCTTCTTGTTTAAGGTTCGATGTATATAAAAATAAATTGAAAAATAAAAGTTATTAGAGTAGCATTCAAGTTTACCAAAGATTTAGCATTCTACCCTTCTTATCTAAATCTGTTCTGAAGGAATTCAAAACAACAGGATCGAGTTGAAAAAGACCTTTGCTTATGTTGAAGTTATTTGTAAGTTGGATAATGGCAGACTCAAGAATATTTCTATTAACAATGTTGCTAGAGTGAAATAAAACTGAAGCATTATTCCAATCAATACAGTGGGATAACTCTGACAAATGGACAAAAAGGGCACTGGACGACTGTCCTGTTCTAACGGAATATTGATGCTGTTTTATACGTGTGTGCAAATCCTTTCCCGTCTGACCTATGTAAAAGGAATCACATTGTTTACAACCAATTTTATAGATAATGCCTGAATTATTGGTAGGGCTATTTTTTACTATGATATTTTTCACTATATTGTTATATGAAAATACTACATTAATATCCAAAAGTTTAAGTACATTAGCAATGCCTATAAAGCCCGGGAAAAATGGAAGTACTAAAATATTTTTTGACAAAGTACGAGTGTTATTATTCACACGATAGAAAGTTCGTTTTGCCTTGTTGAGACAAGATTCATAAACGCAGATGGATAACACAGATCACTTCAAATACCGTTGATTTTTTCTAATTCGGCATCGATGTATTCCGGACTGGCGATCCTAAGGGCGCGGAGAAACATTGAAGAAAAAATGGCCTTCTTAGTGGGGGTGTCATGTCCCGAGCAATGTTCCCTCTAATTTTTTTTAGTCCGTGTGCGCAAGAAATTTTCGTTGTGCATACATTTAGATTCATGGTGAAAAATTGTGCAAACTTTTCTGAGCGCTATTATCTTCAAAATGAAATATATATAAATATTAAATACTTGATAAATATTATTTCCATAAGGTGATAGCTTCATCATTACGCTACTATTAAATGGATATTAAAAAACTGTTTACAATTTTATATATTCTTAAAAAAGAAAACATTTTATCCATTCTAAAAATATGAATAAAATAAAAAATTCAACAAAATAAAGAAATAAAATAAAAATAACTAATTGAAAATGACTATTTTAGTTATCATTTCTCAAAACAATTTTTAGCATTTAGCAATTTAAAATAGACTATCATGATTAATACATGATTTTATCCATTCACAAAATAGGAATAAAATAAAAATAATTTTATTTTTTATGAATTATGAGATAATTACTATTCGTTTTTATGCAAAAATAAGAAACAGAAGGTTTATATTCAATGCGTTAATGTATAAAAGAAAAAACTGCAAATACATAGAGTAAAAAAAAATCTGTATTGCGTAATTGCGCGGACGTCGGCGAAGTCGGGCGGAAGGGGTTAATACTTAAAAGAGCGACTATAGAGTATGTTGATGCAAATGGTCAGACCTTGTGTGACGGTATAGTTTTGAAATTACTTCATTTACTGTCGTGACTCATGGTACACTTGAGCCTGTGCGCATTTTATTTTGCTGTGTGCGCGGGTTTCACAACGCGTGTGCGCGCGCACACGCGCACACCTTAGAGGGAACATTGGTCCCGAGTAAAAGTGTACGTAGGACAAATTGTGTTTTTTTCCGATAGATACTAAACTTAAAACCTGGGCTTTCCCTATGTACACGCACATCCCAAAACGGGATTGAGTTGTCTTGTTCCACTTCTAAAGTAAACTTAATGGAGGGGACTTGATCATTTAACTTGAGTCTGCCATTATCCAACTTACAAATAACTTCAACATAAGCAAAGGTCTTTTTCAACTCGATCCTGTTGTTTTGAATTCCTTCAGAACAGATTTAGATAAGAAGGGTAGAACGCTAAATCTTTGGTAAACTTGTATGCTACTCTAATAACTTTTATTTTTCAATTTATTTTTATATACATCGAACCTTAAACAAGAAGGGCAGAGTGCTAAAACCCGGGCAGAATTTCCAGTATAATTTTTTTTTTTTTTTTTTTTTTTTTTTTATCTATAACATTGGTCGGAAACAATTCATTTGATCTTGTGCTAAAAATCGGTAGTTTTTCCTTACAAATTTGTATGCTCCTCCCACAATCCTTTAATGTTTAATTTTTAATTTTCATTTCTCCGTTTATTGTATATTATATATATATATATACATTCAACTGCAAAGAACACGCAGTATAAATAACGTAAAGAACGACGCTTGTATAGGAGATATTCCGCGCAAGACGAGAGAGAGAAAACGGAACAAATGAAAAAATGAAGTAACCACCTGGGAATCGAACCCGGGATCTTCCGATTGCCGGTCAGACGCGATACCATTACACCATGGACTTCACTCTTCCAAATGCCGTAATTCTTCTACATACTCGCAGAAACCAATGCCCCAAGGGGCACTCCCGCATGCCGTAACATTATATACATTCAACTGCAAAGAACACGCAGTATAAATAACGTAAAGAACGACGCTTGTATAGGAGATATTCCGCGCAAGACGAGAGAGAGAAAACGGAACAAATGAAAAAATGAAGAAACCACCTGGGAATCGAACCCGGGATCTTCCGATTGCCGGTCAGACGCGATACCATTACACCATGCGAGTATGTAGAAGAATTACGGCATTTGGAAGAGTGAAGTCCATGGTGTAATGGTATCGCGTCTGACCGGCAATCGGAAGATCCCGGGTTCGATTCCCAGGTGGTTACTTCATTTTTTCATTTGTTCCGTTTTCTCTCTCTCGTCTTGCGCGGAATATCTCCTATACAAGCGTCGTTCTTTACGATATATATTATATATATATATATATATATATATATATATATATTTCTGTAACCTATATATAGGCTGTAACTCTTTATGTACTTCAGTGTTCCTGAGGATGTCATTAGACGAAAGCGCTTGAGCACCATTCTGTGTTTCCTTTCCTTCGTGGTTTTATTCATCATAAATATTTTTCACGTGTTACTTTCGTGAAATAATTTTGATATATATATATATAACTTTAAAAGTTTGGAAACCTAAAATTACGGAAAATGTTCCATATTCTAGTTTATATCTAGAATTTGGCAACAAATATTCCTAATTAGCATAATTTTACTTGTTCACGTTACGCATGCGCTCAATATAAAGCGTAACCTACAAGGTTATCAGTTAACTGTTTGGAAGCATTCTTACAACTGCATGTCTCCGGTATGGTATCCTTTGTTCTTTTCATTGAAAATCGATTTTAGGCTACCGGCCTTTTCAATTTTTGCTTAACTACAATAGAATACTTGTTTTATAGAATGTTTCCAATATAATACTGCTGTAATGTGTTTTGTAAACATTTTTAGTTTTCTACATCATGTCTTGAAATAATGAGTGCCTTCAACAATTTTACAGATGGATTAAAGTGATTTTTTTTCCCGTGGAATGGCTCCAATACGGCAGATACCAGAAGATATGCGCCTGAAGATCGTGGCTGTATGAGAAGGAAGACGTACTATTAGGGAAACTGCTAAATAACTGGATATTTCTGTAAAGTGGGTATGGGACACTATCAAACGCCATCTTGAAACAAGGTTAGTTAAAGACGAACAACGAAAAGGAAGGCCAAGACAAAAGACAAACTCTCAACACCAGTACATGGTCATATGCCTAAGAGAGAAAGTTAGTGGACTTATAGTTTGCCGCAGGACTTAAATTCCTCACAGGGTACTACTGTTTCGGCCATAACAATAGGACGTCAATTGCAGGAGGAACGGTTGCACGAAAGAATTGCTGCCAAAAACCCGTACCTAAAATCGGGAAACAAGTCTAAGAGGGTAAAATGTGCACGAGATCATGCGCACTGGACGTCAACTGATTGGGCGAAGTTCTATGGGCAGGAATAAAAATTTGAAAGACAGTGCGTACGACGGCAACAGGCGACAGGGTAAGAAATATAAGATGTCCTTACAACCAACAGTTTAGCATGGTGGAGATCTATCAATGTTTGGGGGTCCATAAGTTCATCTAGAGTTGGCTCCCTTGTGCAAATCGATGGTACTCTAACTAAAGAGAAGTACGAGCGAACTCTTCAACTGTATGCTGTGCCAGATGGAAGGAGTTTGATTCGACAAGGGTTTATCTTCCAAGATAACGACCCCAAATATGACACGGATTTTAAAAACATATCTGAAGGAAGGACGCTGAAGAAATAAATATTATGGAATGGCCATCACAAAACCACGACATGAATCCAACTGAGACTATATGGAACCATGTAGACACTGAGAGGGATAAACTGAAGCCATCTAGCATTGAACAACTGTGGAAAGATCTGCAGAATATTTGGATGAATATTTCATTGGCAAAGAAATACTGACAGCATTATTAACAGAGTCCAATCTGTTATAAGGACAAAAGGGGAACATATTAAACACACACACACACACACACACACACACACACACACACACACACATTGTGTGTCCGTCTCCACATACATGAGCCAGGTATCGACTTTTTAAATCCATATATCTAAAAAACTAACCAAACCTAATTTAATCTAACGTAACCTCAGTGCCATCGAACCGAGAAGGGTGTGATAAATGTTTCGGACGTAATTGAGGGCTCGTTAAATAGTGAGGTACTCGTTAATGTATCCTAACCTAATTAGAACCAAACGCATCTATTTTCCGACATTAAAAATGTTCGCAGAAAATTTTTTATAGATTTTTTTTTTAATGTTACGAGGTATCAAAAAATGTTTCCTCACAAAAATTTACTCCACTACATCTGTGAACTATCACACGCTCGACTTCACTTATGCCCAATTGCCTACCCGCAACACACGTAAATGCTGATTTCATCTCGTTTCTTCCGAGTGTCATCTGTGGTCGTCAGACGAAAATTTAAATTACAAATTTCACCTAACTTTATGTAACCTCACTTTACTTAACTAAATCTTAAGTACAATTTCACATTTCGATTAAAGGTAGAGAATAACAGCTTATGGAAGTAGGAAGATATCTTGATATCGTTAATATATAATTTTATTATACTTTAAATCAAAGGGAGTTTTCAGCTTCTCAAACTTTTTTGTTCGCTCCTCTCGTGAAAAAGTTTTCAGGAAAAAAGTTTTTGTTGCTTCGTAAAATTAAAGATGAAAAGTTTGCGAAGATTAAATTATTTTTTGATGCGCATCAAACATATATTTTTTGCTTTAGTTTTTTAATTTATGTATACAAACATGTACAATATATATACTGTACAGAGGGTTGACAAAAGTAAATAGACAGTTTTTTTTTTCTGTTTTTTATTTCATGATAAAAGTCAGTAAATAAAAACAGATTAATTGACTCAATATAGTTAAAATTGTTTTATTTCCCCTTTGCATTATGTAAAGCTAACACATGTTCTGGCATTCCATTGATAAGCTTTGTCATTTGTTCTCCAGGACAACATCGTGCTCTCTCTCTCTCTCTCTCTCTCTCTCGGTGGGTATCGGTGGGGAAATAGGTAGGTGGATTGAAAACTGGCTGAGGAATAGGCGGCAGAGGGTGGTAATTAAAGGGGCTAGTTCGGGTTGGGCCTCGGTCACTAGTGGGGTTCCTCAGGGTTCCGTTTTGGGGCCACTGTTGTTTACCATTTACATAAATGATATCGACGGTGGCATCGTCAGTCGGATCGCCAAATTCGCTGATGACACCAAGCTTGGGGCCAATGTTGGGACGCCCGAAGCGATCGAGGAACTGCGTGCGGACCTAGGTAGGATAGGAGAGTGGTCCGAAAAATGGCAAATGCCGTTTAACATGGGTAAATGCAAAGTGATGCACATTGGCTACGCCAATCCCAAGTCGGACTACTCGATGTTGGGCAGTAATATCGAGGTGACTGATTTAGAAAAGGACTTGGGTGTGCTAATTAGCAGCGACCTTAAGTTTACGAAACAGTGTGTAGAGGTGGAAAAGAAAGCCCAGAAACTATTGGGTTATATCAGGAGGCAATTTCAGTTTCGGAACAAGGAGATTGTGCTCTCACTGTACAATTCCCTTGTTCGGCCGCACCTGGAGTATGCTGTGCAGTTCTGGTCGCCCACCCTCAGGAAAGATATTGAGAGGCTGGAGCGAGTGCAGGCGAGGGCCACAAAGTTAATCCCTTCCGTTAGGCATATGGGCTACAATCGACGGTTACGCGCCCTGAACTTGTTTTCGCTTGAAACTCGGAGGCTGCGCGGTCGACTGATCGAGGTTTTCAAGCTCTTACGCGGGTTCAACGATGTCGATTTCAGAAGTATGTTTAGTTTAAATGATAACCCAACTCGCAACAATGGTTGGAAGTTGGATTTGAAACGGTTTAGGACTAGTGTGTGTGGGAATTACTTTACGTATAAGATCTGTGACACATGGAACAGGTTACCTTCGGAAGTTGTGAACAGTTCCTCTGTGGATCAGTTCAAGAAAAGGTTAGACCAAATTTTGCACACTATATGAGTGTGTAGAAAATTTCCGTGGCACCCGTTGCCATTGGTACCTCCTTGGTATGGGCCGCAAGGCCTTTTGAGGTACTTCTTTTCCTTGTAACTCCTTGTAACACTCTCTCTCTCTCTCTCTTTTATTATATATATATATATATATATGCGAGAGAGCGAGTTACAAGGCCAAGTAGTACCTCAAAATATCTCAATATAATAGGACTAGAAATAACGGGTATAAGTTGACAAGTAGAAGGTTCGAGACAACAGTTGCCAAAAACTTTTTTACGCACAGAATAGTAAATAGCTGGAATAGTTTGCCGGCAGAAGTAATTAGTAGCACGTCTATAAACATGTTTAAAAATCGATTAGACGCATATGTTGATAGATTGGGTATAGTTTAAGGTAGTGAAATTAAGGCCTTGTGGGGATAGATCCCACAGCTCAACACAAGTGTTGTGGGATATAGGGAGGCAGCATCTTGGGTTAGGGGATACTCTCTGTCCTTACACACCCCATTTAGAGAGATTCCTCTGCCGAGCGGTGCCCCCCATAGTACTGTGAGGTATTGAAAAACTCATGATCTTCACTTGCCCGACAAACACCTTTAAATGGGAGACCCAAAATGGGTGCACACACATTTCTACATTACTGTACAGTCTTCACAGCCACACCTAAACTTTTCCTCCTAAGTATATATATTGTAATGTATATGGTGGTAAATTTTGACTTGGTCCGCAATCGATATGGATCGTGACTTGTTTTTGGTTGGATGGATACCGTAATGAAATTGACTGGATCCTTTGGATCTGATATATTTGCATGTCGGTTATAAATAGATATAGAGTGTAACATATTTGTGGAAAGTAGTCTATTATGACTTGATCCTCTGGATCCAGAGATTCTATCCTTAGTTTTAAATCGATAATTAATTAGTTTCGTAAAAATTAGTCGTTGCCAATGTACAGGCAGTTTTTACATAAATTTCTTATGTTCTTGTGGTTCGGAACCCACGTAAAATTGTAGGTCCCCTCCACCACCACGGAGGACATGCACAATTACGAACACAGTTAGGTAGACCAGCCATGAGTGGATCCTAGGGTCTTTGTTGGTCTGAAACATTATAACATTATAACAAAAGGCCTTACGGCCCATACCGAGGACGTAGCAATGGGTACCAGAGAAAAATTCCTACATATTGTCACAGTTAGCTTCTCGAACAGCCACCCCAGAAGAGAGATCCTCAAATAGTGTGCAAGATTCGGTCTACCCTTTTCTTAAACTGATCCACAGAGGAACTGTTCACAACTTCTGAAGGTAGCCTGTTTCACGTGTCACGGCTCTTATAGATAAAGTAATTCCCACACACTAGTGCTAAACCGTTTCAAATCCAACTTCCAACCATTGTTGCGAGTTGAGTTATCATTTAAACTAACCATGCTTCTAAAATCGACATCGTCGAACCATATAAGAGTTTGAAGACCTCGATGAGTTGACTGCGTAGCCTCCGAGTTTTCAGCGAAAGCAAATTCAGGGCGCGTAAGCGTCGATTGTAGCCCATGTGCCTAACGGAATGGATTAACTTTGTGGCCCTCGCCTCGACTCGCTCCAGCCTGTCAGTGTTTCCTGAGGGTGGGCGACCAGAACTGCACAGCATACTCCAGGTGCGGCCGAACCAGAGAATTGTACAGAGAGAGCGCAATCTCCTTGTTCCGAAATCGAAATTGCCTCCTGATATAACCCAACAGCTTCTGGGCTTTCTTCTCTACCGCTACGTACTGTTTGGTAAACTTAAGGTCGCTGCTAATTAGCACTCCCAAGTCCTTTTCCAGAGAGAGAGAGAGAGAGAGAGAGAGAGAGAGAGAGAGAGAGAGAGAGAGAGAGAGAGAGAGAGAGAGACCACAAGCCTGCCTGACTTCCGTTCGATGAGGGATAGATGCTCTAAACTGCTCCATTATCAGGTATAATCGCTCTGTGAAGCAGTAACACCTGTCTCGTTGAAAATCGGAATAAAAGTTTAAATAAAGTGACATTCCGGGTTATTAAAATGTATAAAAAGTGCGTTTTTGAGTGCATATTTAGTGCTCGCAAAGTGATGTAAATAAAGTTTTGAAATCACAGCATTTCATGTAAAAAATCATTCAAGTGAACAAATTAGCCAGTGCCCGTAGCCCGTTTCTCTATAAGCGAAATAAAGGCAATAAGGTCGGGAGTTTGGCTCCCGATGGTGCTGGCCTCATTTGTCTGGCTAGAGCGCTGTGCCAGTTTCTGGCTCTGGACTCATTAGTTAGTGAATAAGGTATTATGCATTTGAAGTATTGTAGCTTCCTCGTCTCTTGGACAGGTATCCCCCTCGGCACTCTTTCCTCTCGGCAATCAGAAAACGACTGTGACCCTTGTCCCTCGGTAAAAAGCCTTCACTCTTACAGGGCCACTGAAACACTCTTTCGCCGTTTCTCTTTCCCTCACCTCCGCATTCACGTATAACCACAAAGAAAGGTCAAAGTATTTTTAACTTGATTTTGAATTGAATAACATGACAAGAGAGAATTAATTCCAACAACTCTGCGAAATCTGCAAATCTGATACGGATGAAACTAGGACAAGAATACGAGAGTTTCGCGTACATTTTTATTGTAACTTTTTGAAATGGGATGCTACAAACGTTCGACTCATCTCGTGTGTAAAGCAGGTAAAAGGAATGAAATTCTTCCGTGAATACTGTATGCAGAAAGTGGATTGTTTTGCAGTATTCACTACGGGGAATAATTTAAAGACGAACTACACTGGAATAGAAATGAAGGAGTTCAGGATATGAAAATGGAAAAATAAAAACGTTAAATAGAGAAAATAAAAAAACCGATAGAAAACTGAACAGAAACGGGAATAAGGATAAGCAAATTAATACTTATGAAGCGAAAACAATGACGAAAAAGGAAATCACGAGACTTCGGTGCAAATAAAACTGTATGAAGACATTTTTCAAAAGGAAATTGTATGAAATACTGAGGCGGATATTGTATCTATGCACATCCAATTCTATGCAATTTCCATTACAAATATGGTCATTGTATATTTGGAGTAAAGTGCAAATTGCATCACCAGCAAAACTTACACAAGGTATGTAAATTCCAAATGTGGTAGAAAGCTCTTCTATCATCGCCTGTCAATGGGCATTCCACTAAAATTCCAAAATAATAATGTAGGAAGATGGAGGAAATAGTTTTTTCAATATCTCTGAGGCTATCAGACTCGTAAAAAAATTATGAAACATATATTGTACAACGACAGACATCACCGAGGGGAGTTCCCGAGCCGAATCTGTATGTTACCCGCAAAACAAAATTACATGAGCAATGGGAACAGTGTCGAAACGTGTACTATAAAGGGAAAAGAAAATTTCTCAGATAACCGCAGGACAACGAAACGTTCAATACTGAAAGACAATGCATCTCAAATTCACAAAGTCAAAGTGTAAAGGATGAAGATAAGCCTGGTAAATATACAAACCAAATAACTCTCTAAATAAGGTTTTATACCTGAAAGGGATTATGGAGAAAGACTCCCTGAAACGCATCTTAAAGATTCCCGAGCAAACACTGAAAACTATGAATATTGTATTGATAAAGAAAGAAAAGTCAACAACTCTAATATATTACAGACTTACTGAACAGAAAAACAAAATAGAGCGTGTGTTGTTGTATGCATTCATAAAAAACGTTGCAAAAGTGATAAGTAAATCAAACCACAGTTACGTAGCACTTTTGGCCAAAAAAAAAAAAAAAAAAATTATATATTAGGAATAACTATGAAAATAAGAACCCACTCTAATAGACAGAGTGGAAATAAACTCTGTCTATTAGAGTGGGTTTTTATTTTCATAGTTTGACCTTCACGTAGAAAAAAAGTGAAGTTTTTTGCATTTATATATTAGGAAGTTGATAAGAGCCTTAAAATCTCAAACCTTTAATATAGTATTTATATTATCTGAAATCGAACACGAAATTTTCGTTTCTTTGGATAAGGAAAAAAAAAAATCACTAGAATACTATGCTTGAAATGGACAGGATATTCAGAAAAAATCAATAACAAAAGACCGACGATGCGAAATTGAGACACAAAATAAAATAGTAATAAACAAAGCAAAAGGAATGGACAGATTCAGATTCAAAAGATTCAAAAATTTATATTCAGGAAAGAATACAAGTGACGGAGTTTTACAATTTTTAGATATTTGATATGACATTATATTAGATATTGAGAACCTTTAAAAGAAATAGAAAAATTATGATTCTTTCGTTGAAAATACTGATCGTATTGAGGTAAGTTGCTTAGCCTTAACGTCCTCGTATAAAAAAGAAGGAATTAGTCACAGTTAAAAAGAATTAGGAGAAACTTTACAGCCACGGTAAATGAAGTGAAAGAACTAAATTACTGGGAAAGATTACATAAATTGATCTATGTTCGTTGGAAAGAAGAAGAGAGGTACACCATAATTTACAAATGAAAAATAATAGTAAACTAGTTCCTAATTTCAAACTAAACACTACAACTATCCAAACAACATTGGAAAAAAATAACGGCAAACGTGCAATGTTCACAAACTAACAACTAGACGAGTAACATCCTCAAAACTGAAGGAAAATAGGTTTGTCGTCAAAGAATGAAGAGTGAAGACTATTTAGCCAGTTACCAAAAAACTACGCAACACAACTGTTGCAAGTGTAGACGTCTTCAAAAGAAGCTTAGACATTTGGGTCAGGATAATGCTAGATGAGCCGAGTATGCTTGCAGTGTGAGAGGGAGAGATCCGAAGAGCAACTATCTCCTCCATCAAACCAATTCCAGAGGCAGGGCCACGACCCTGACCTCCATACGATGAGGGATCGTTGTACGAAACCTGCAAGTATACTGTATATGAGGCGTCGCGAGTACGTGGGACAAACTCGTCACATTGGCGATTTTGCGATTGTTCCACGAATGAATAGTGCGCGCGCTTTTTTATCGTATACAGTGATTATTTTTTCGAATTTCATTCAAGTTAGGATTTTAACTAAAAAAAAAAACTCTAAATCAAATTAGTACTACTACGAGCTACCTTACTTTTTATACACTCAGTTTTTTTGTTTTAGGTTTGGTTCGGTTAGCGTAACCGAACCTAAATTGAACCCCCAAAAGACATCTTCAACAAAATATTTTCCCTGTATTAAGAAAATTATACAAAAGATAACACCGAATAGGGGCGAACGTAACTTCTAGCTATATACAGGGTGGTGTATCGGGGCCAAAAAAAGTAAAGCGATACGATACTCGATACATTAGCAAAAATGTATCTCGTTACGATGCTAGATATATGAATAAAATGTATCGCGAACAATATATATATATATATATAATATATATATATATATATATATATATATATATATAGATATATATATATATATATATAAATAAATAAATAAATAAATGAAAAGGTTTATTGGCAGACTATAGTCCATATGACAAATATTATTAATACAACAGTTCATATACTAAGGATAGAAATATATACAATTGATTAGAAATAATACTGTAATATCGAAGTGAAGTGGAGCTACAGACAGACGTTTTCGTACCAAGAATTCCATAGCTTAGAGGATAAATGGCAGGACTCATGGATAGCTTGGATAATCGGGTTGGTTGATTTTTTAATTCTTTGCATTAGACTGTATTGAGCATGTCTTGTTACCTCCGGGAAGCTCGGGATATTGCGGGTAGCAAACATTTGCGAAGCTGAGCATCTGGGGGTAATTTATGTAAGAGTCTAAAAGACCTGTTGTACAGCAAATTTAGGGTTCTGCCAGAACCTTTTTTTATAATTCACCCAGAGTTGCTGTCCGTATATATTACTGCAGAAAGTACGAGAGAGTGTGTCTTTAGCTTCACTTGTACAAAATCGAAAGTTCCTTATGGTCATATTCGCTTTAGCACACAGGCTTCGAGATTGTTTTCTTATATCCGAGTCATCACTGAAGCAGCTGGTAATAGTTTGACCCAAATACTTAAACTCTTGTACTGCCTCAATTACTTCGCCATTCATTTTAAACCTCATATCAGCTGGCTGATTACGGCTTTTAGGATGAAAATGCATAACCTTAGTTTTTGTAGCCGATCCAGACCTTTAACAGAGGGACTTATTAACACCATATCATCGGCATAAACTATGTTATTTATCCCTGTGTTTAACCAGTCTTTAACTCTTTAATTAACCTCTTTACTTCAGAAAATGATATCAAAGTATTTTCCCTTGTCCCTCCCACAGTCGTTTCGCTGCAATCTATTTTAATATTATCCCTACTCACACTGTTAAGAATGTTAGAGTAGTGGTTTTTCAACAGCTTTGCAATTTCATCCTCCCCCGACACCCCATCGATTGTCGGAGGGAGGACATTTTTGACATTTTGACATTTTTGACATTTTTGACACCCGTTTGATTCTTAACAAATTTCCAAAATTTATTATCGTTATTTATGCGAGCTTCACAGGCTTTTGATGCTCGAACAGACTCTTCTTCCTGTTTACATCGCCTTATACTGACCCCTACTTCTACATATATTCATGTATACTGGTCCTAATCTGGGTCTACCATGAAAGCACCATAAATCATAGGCGTCTTTCGATACCCTCTTTAGTGGGGCAATAAAATCATTCCATCCAGGAATAATCTTAGTATGATAGTTATAAGATTTAATCAGGGGGCTTTCTGCTTCTCTTAAGAGGGATATTATCTTACTATAATACCTATCTATGAGTTTACAGTGAGAATCATTTGAGCAAGGATTACTACAGGCAAGATGCAAAATTTCTAAATTATTAAAGAGGTGACTTGTTCTGTCTTTGTATTCTATTCTCTGTTGCATATTAACATTGGACCAATCGACGCGATTATTCTTACCTATTGAGTTCTTGTTAAATCGTGTTGCGCATAAATTGGTAACGTTAATTAATATTTCTAATGGTCTATGATCAGAAAGAAGGAAATCATGCAGAATATGAACTCTAACAATTCGATCCTTTAGAATTTAGATTTATTACTAGTGAGACAATGATCAATCCACCTGGTGGTACCACTCATATCACTAACATATGTAAAATTACCACTGGTTACCCCAAATACATCTACATCACTTACACTTAAATTGGCCGACTCGCACATGTTACCCAATTCTACAAAGAATTCCGAGTTCACGTGCCCGTCAAAGTCCCCCATTATAATAGTGAGAATATTTGGGGTTATCTGATAATGACTTAATTTTGTACAGCAAATCAATGTATTCATCTAAATTACTGCCGTTGTTGTATGGTAAATAGAAGTTTACATTTAATATGCAATCATTGTTCACTTTTAATTCAATGCCTAACAACCTTACATTATCGCTTGTTAAAAATTTTATATGTTTTGACAAATTTTTCCTTATTAAGAAAGCAACACCACCAAAAGGCCTACCGTACATTAATTCATCTGACAAGTCTACTGCTGATGACGCATGGTGCATGGTACATAAAGTCATCATGGATGGTAGAGAGGAATTTTAGCTCTTGCTTAGGTAGCCAGTGCTCCTGCAGGAGTATCAAATCTGCACTGTCGCAGATTTTATATACATCTACAGTTGAATTCCTCACTGACCTTACACGTTGTACGAGACTATTTTCAACAAGTTATCCGCCATGACTGATAGAAAATTTATTAGTAGTAAGATTATTATTATACACAGTACAACTTTCAGGCATTACCGTTAGGGCGCCTATTATTATTATTATTATTATTTTGCTTGTCATCAAATCTCTGGAAAAGTGAATAAACTCCTTAACAATAATACCGTCTGGCCACTGACTCGTATTATATGGGTTATATAATGTATAAATATATATATATATATCAGACATGGGGCTGAGTCCTGGCCTCGGGCATACTTTGCAGGCATAGACCTCGGGCCTCAAAAGTGGCCTTGGCCTCGGCCTCGACGCCAGCTGAAAAGTGGAAAGGCCTTTCGTGAGGCCTTCGGTAATCCTGATTTGTTTTGTTCTGTAATTTTCAACCGGTAGCGTTGGGGTGGAGATTCTTCAGGTGGGCGCGCTCGGGGTGGATATTCTTCAGGTGAGAACCATGACGTGACAGGTGACCGTATGTGGCAGCATGCTTTGATAAATATTATTCAGGCAGGTGATTAGTCAGGCGGCAGTCCCTGATAAATACTATTCACTTAGGTGACGTTAGGTAAATAAATATTATATATGTCGTGATATACTAGGGGGACTCAATATATTTGCCCCACCCTTTTTTCTTAGCTAAATAATAGGTCATGGGGCTGAAATGTCTTTTGGGACGTACGTTTGAACTTTCTGCGCTTCACATAACCGGATTTTTCCAGTTTGAACCTCCCCTCCTTGTATAAAACCGCTTTTAAACGCCTTTGTATAAAGACAATGGTTAACGCAGTTTCGAAAATGGCGTCTGACAGTGATGTGCGTCGTAAACAGAGCTGTTATCGAGTTCTTAACCGCAGAGAAGGAAACAGTTGGAAATATTCACAAACGTCTACAAAACGTTTACGGAGATGCTGCTGTTGATCGAAGCACAGTTGGACGCTGGTCTAAACATGTGAGATCATCGGAGAGAGAGGGAGAGCCAGCCTCGATGATGAGCCACGCAGCGGTCGCCCGGCATCGGCTGTGACCTCACACTGTGCAATGTGCTAACAGCAACATTCGATCAAATCGGCACGTTACATACAAGGAGCTTTCACTGGAGCTAGGAATTGTGAAGGAAGTGTGAATACGATAATTCAGCAACTGGGATACTCAAAAGTGTGTTCATGATTTGTTCCTCACCAACTGACTGAAGATCACAAATCCCAAAGAAAAGAAATTGCTTCCGAGTCGTTGGTTCGATACGAACGAGACAGAAGGGGATGACTTCCTTTCACGAATTATGACTGGGGATGAGACCTGGGTACACCACTTTGACCCTGAAACAAAACGCCAATCCACGGAGTGGCATCACGCAAATTCCCCACGCAAGAAAAAGTTCAAAATGGCTCCCTCTGCAAGAAAGGTTATGGCCACCATCTTCTGGGACATGAAGGGGTGAGTCTGGTGGACATTATGAAGAAACGACAAACAATCAACTCAGAGGCATATATTGCTACCCTACAGAAACTCCAGAGACGTATAAAGCGAGTTCGACCGGAGAGAAAACTGGAAGACGTCGTCCTTTTGCACGATAACGCAAGACCACACAACAGTTTGCAAACAAGAGAGGCCATCACAAAAATGCGCTTGACTGTGTTACCCCACCCTCCATACAGCCCGGATCTGGCACCTTCAGATTTCCATTTGTTTGGGCCAATGAAGGATGCTATTCGTGGAAGAAAGTTTCAGTGACGATGAGGTTGTTGAGGAGGTTAAGAGGTGGCTCCATCAGAACCCAGCGGACTTTTACCAGCAAGGAATAAAGAGCATTGTTTCGAGGTGGAGAAAAGCCGTAGAAAAGGATGGAGACTATGTGGAAAAATAAAAACTTGTAAAAAAGGTATGTAACTACTTGTGAACAAAATTTCTGGAACTTACAAGGAAACTTGGAAAGAAAAAAAAAAGGTGGGGGCAAAATATATTGAGTGGCCCTCGTATAAATATTATTCAGTCAGTCAGCAGTAGACCAATTGACTTAATGTAGCAAAACTAATTTGGGAAAGCAATCTATCAGTTGGTCATCAGTTGAACTGAGCTCGTATAATGTGTGTGTGTTATTTATGTGTATAAATTATTGTACTGTATCTATTTCTATAACAAAAAGTAGGCCAAACTAGAGAAGAATACCACTTGGTATACTGATAAGTAGCTACTAGTGTCGATAATTTTGTTTTTCGCCCGTCGTAAATTGTAACATATAAACTTCTAAATAATATGATTTGAAATTAATATATAATATCGGATGCAAACAATAATTTTGCTAATATCAGCATTATAAATGAGATGTAAATTGTTATATTGTTTGCAAATAATTTTTTCGGTCTTTTTCATTTACTTTAATAATATATAGTAGTATATTTGTATATATAAAGGGTGTTCCAAAAGTCTTGGAGGCGTTCTATTTGGCTATAACTCTTTTGTTTGGGGATCAAATAAAAAAAGGTTTACAACACTTGAAAATATTTTACTGCGATTTTAATTACAAATTTAATATCTGGTGAAAATCTTCATTTTTCATTACGTAAATCTAAAATCGCATTAGCGTACGTTATCCGACTCTGATGATCTTGTGGTTTAATTTCTTGAGCAATTTGAATTTTGTACGGGTAAAGATTGATATCCCCTCTTAAAATTCGATGTAAGGAACTTCTTGAAATGTTTAATTCCTGGCTGCGTCGTCGGATTGATGAGGATTTTCCTCAACGCTTTCACGAACCATCTCAACCCCAGTTGGACTTCGGTTTGTCAGAGAACGCCCAGTCCGTTGTTCGTCTCCCTGACCCTTTCCCATACGAAGTTTTTTTGACGTACCGTCGAATAGCTCGATTAAAAGGAGTAGAACGTGTGTTGAATTTTAATCGAAAAGCTCTTTGAGCGGCAACGATGGAAGAGTTGTTTGTCAAATAAAGTTCCACAATAGCCACTCTTTGTTGCACTGTCCAGGATTCCATTTTCATTAATCCCAGCAAGGGTACTTTAATTGCAAAAGAAAAAGAAATAAATTAATCAAAAAAGAAAAAAGTTATA
Organism: Bathynomus jamesi; assembly: GCA_023014485.1. NCBI lineage: Eukaryota > Metazoa > Arthropoda > Malacostraca > Isopoda > Cirolanidae > Bathynomus > Bathynomus jamesi. Next base: position 443,321 of record JAJOZX010000872.1, on the reverse strand, counting down.
GCCAAATAAAACCCCTCTAAGACTTCTGGGGCACCCTATATAACTTTAAAAATATGTCTGATAATGGATAATATCAGGTGCAAATATACTCTTGAATCAAATTACATATATAACGTGTTGAAATATGAGGTGCAAATATAGTCTTAATATTATCGTTATTATATTATTATCGTATATATAATTATATAGTAATGGCATGATATAAACTTCATACGGTATCTATAGGCCTACCGTCAGGGCCGTAGTCAGACCAAATCAGTAGGAGGGGCGGAGAAATTGACAGGGGGGGACAATGAAAAAATTTAATGTCATTTTTTGTGAATATCGAAATATACTGCAGAAAATTACATTCAAAACTATAACAAGTAAAACACCGTAGGCTAAATAAAAAAATGATCAAACCGATACATATAGATAGGCATATTGGGTTATAGAATACAATATTTAATCTAAATTTAGTGTAAATAAAAGTCTTTGTAGGTTTTTTAAAATTTTAGAATAACTGTATGCGGCGAGGTTTTTTAGCGAAATTCTTTAGGAATTCAAACATGTCTATTTGCTTCGTTCTCTTATTTTCAAAGGCAAGTAAAACAAGTTGGCTTTGGCGTTTTTGTAGCATGGAACGCCGTTGCGGTTGGTTTTCCCAGGGGGGGCATATTATTTTCCAGGCGGGGCTTTGCCCCCCCTGGTCCCCCCTTGGCTACGGGCCTGCCTACCGTACATCAGAAAAATCTTTCACCTACAGTACAAGCTACAATTACATTAATAATCTTTGGTAGACTTTAAGACCACAATTTCTTATTGTCAAGATATATAAAAATGCAAAACTTAAAAAAAATAAGGCATCTCCACATGTAGCTCTGTTTGCAATGCTCGCTAGAGTGGCTAATAATTGTAGCCATTCAGAAATTATACGATCAACACTCGGTGAGTTAGTACAATCTTGAAATATTTTTGCTAGATCATCTTCACATCATAACTTTCCATGTTATCATAAATACGTGAAATATTGCGGGTATATTAAAATGAAAATTAAGAACTGCATGAAATGAGAAATAAAAAGTTATTGTGCTAATGTATGGTGCCCAGGAAATATTGTTCTGGCAACTGTGTCTGACTGTGTGACCCAGCAAGTGTAAAAACACAGCCTGTTGGTGTTGTGGTGTGGCCGCATGTGATAGATGAACGTGATTAATGCTTAATAATTCCCTTTTATTAGGTAAGTGAAGTGAGCTATGTCTTTGTTTATTAATTTTGAGTAGAATCTTGCTTTTCCTTATTGATTTCAAAAAAAGAAGAAATACAGGCTCGTGTGAGGCTACGGTAGGTTACCTTTGGAAGAGCTTTCGGCCTAGGCTGGGCTAGATTGTTGAGCCTTCCCAAAGCATGGAGGAGCTTATTTGTAAAAGATTTCGAAGCGAGTATCTGCACCCAGAGGTGCAAATACCGCATTCGTTATTTGCATCCGAATATCACACCTCTGGGTGCAAATACCTTCAGCCTAACAATCTTAAGGCCTCGACCTCGAGGCCTTTGAAAAATATGTCATCAGCCTCGTGAATTTCTGAAGACCTCAGACTCGGCCTGAGGCCAGGCCTCATCCCCATGCCTGATATATATATATATATATATATATATATATAATATATATATATATATCCCCGCAAGGGGGTTCTAAGCTCGTGCTCTTGAGTGCTCTTTGTGCTCGTTTGTTCCTGGAGGTTTCACGTGCGCCCTCCCGGCCCTAGCACCCAAGGATGATGGGGCTCGACCCTGCAGTCCTTGTCATCCTTGGTCTTTTTCCACTTCGACTGTCCCCTCCACCCTTTCTTTTTCCTCTGTCTTTCCTCTCACTTTTTCTTTGTTTTTCCGCTGAGATATGCCCTTTAAATAGAGGCGAATCGGTTCTTCCTGAACTAAAAAAAAAAAAAAAAAAAAAAAAAAAAAAAAAAAAAATATATATATATAATATGACATTATGAAACAACTGAATTACTTCCTATTTGTATTGAATTTTACAAACAGTGACTTCTCAAACAATTCATCAGACATTCTGTTTCTCTTTGCTAAAAAGTCTCTCAACTAGAGCGCTTGATGGCGGTGTAGTGCTGTATTTTATGAACAGTTCTTTTATCAAAGGATACATGTGTAATTGTTGAATGTCTGATGAAGTCTATGAATGTCTAAAATAAAGTATCGCGTTACTGACACTTATTTGTATCGTATCTTTCGATACGATACGGCAAGCTGCGGCAAGTCGTGAGAGTACAAGGAGTATCTTCAACAGAATCAGAGGTCCTCAGCTCAGTACCACAAGGAACAGTATTAGCTCCACTACTCTTCATAATCATGCTAACTGACATAGATGAGGACGTTACCAGAGACAGCACAATAACATCCTTTGCCGATGACAAAGATCAGTAGAAAAATAAGAAACCCAGAAGATATAGGATCTCTACAAACAGACATGAACAGAATCTACAAGTGGACGGAAGACAACAATATGAATTTTAACACTGAGAAATTTCAGCTGTTACGGTACGGAAAAAGAGAAGACCTAAAATCCATGGAATATACCCCAAATGGACAGGAAATAGAGAAATTCTAAAGCAAAAGATTTAGGAGTTGTAATGACTGATGATGCGAAATTTGAAACACGAAATAAGATAGCAGTAAACAGAGTAAAGAGAATAACTGAGCAGATACTGAGAACCTTTAAACGAAGGGATAGGAATATAATGATTCCTGTTCCCAAATTAAAGGCTAGACAGGGAACATCCTTAACCCTGAAAGAAAATAGTTTTCTTGCGAGAGAACCAAAACTGTTTAATCAGCTGCCGAAAGACCTAAGGAACACGAGTGGTGTTGCGGTGGACATCTTCAAAAGAAGATTAGACACCTGTCTCAGAACAATCCCCGATGAGCCGGGCATACCTGGTATGTGAGGTGGAGAGTACAAGAAACCAACTCACTACTTCAGGCCAACTCGAGAGAAGGGGGCGACATGCTTGACCTTCATGAAATGAGGAATCATCGCACGGAACATTTGAAAGGTACACACACACACACACACACACACACACACACACACACACACACACACACACACACACACACTTCTTTTAAACCATTCCCCCCCCCCCAAACATACTCCTTTCAGCAATCACCACCCCAATGTTGATCTTTACAAGTATATCCCCCCAAAGTTTAAACTCTGCAAATTAACCAAAATAAGATGAGAAAATAATAACAACAAATTTATTATTTATTGCAAGCATATAATAAATAGAGAACCATTATTTACATAGGATAAAATTTGAATGCCCGGTTAGGTCAACTGTACGCCCTTGACGATTGGTTAGGTTTAGTCGTGATATTTTCGTTAAAACTAGCGAAAATATCACGACTAAACCAAACCAATCGTCAAGGGCGTACAGTTAACCTAACTGGGCATTCAATATATATATATATATATATATATATATATATATATATATATATATATATATATATATATATATATATGCGCCTCGGTGGTATAGTGGTTAGCCGCTGACTACGAATCCATCGACCCCGGGTTCGAGACCCGACGGCAGCCGGCGCGCAGCAAAATCCAGCTGTTCATCCTTCCACACAATAAAGAAAGTGGTTGGTAGATAAATGGGTACCCTAGGTGGCCTAGTGGTTAAGACGCTGGGCTGCTGATGGGGCGTGGTTCGGATTCCACGTTAAACTGTAGGTCTAAGGTGGAGTGAAAAGCTTGACCTTCGTCAGAATGAACAATTCGGGCGGAAGCTAACCAAAGGTTATATATATATATATATATATATATATATAATATATATATATATATTATATATATATTATATATTATATTTCATTGTAATTATATACAAGAATAAAATTCAATAAAAACCACGCATAACAATTGCTTCAAACGTAAACCAAACAAACAAACTAAAAATAAAATGGAAATCGAAGCTGTTGTTAATTAAGATTTTTGTTTATCATTATTCTGAGACCCAATCATTTCCATAATCTTTTCCCCTCTTAAACAAAAGGTGATCATGGAAACAAACAAAAATCACGCTTAAATGAAAACGTTGTTCTACGATTGCAAATTCATGTTTATTCAAGAAATAAGGATTGAGAGTGTCGACAAATTATTGAAAAACTCGGAAAGTCGACGAGGTTTTTTTTTAATATTAATTTTTTTTTTTTTTTGTAGTCTATCGTTTTGGTATAACGAGAGAAAAATCAGTATTCGCTATATGGACAATATCTTTCGCCGTATTGGATGAACATTTTGATGCTGAAGAGGTTCTAAATTATTTGAAAAAGTCTCTCTCCTTCTTTTTAGTTTACTTTGAATTATTTGTAGTTGAAGTTAGGTTGTCTCATGATCAGCAATGTTCGAAATAAATATTGTTTGATAGGGTTTCAAAAACCTATTTTATTAGGATATCTGCATGCAGTGTTTTGGGGGGAGCGGGGAATAAAAGATTTGGCTAGAAACAAAATTTCTAAAATGCATAAAAAATTAATAATAAAACTTTTCTTTCTCATTAATAACATAAAGAAAGATGTTATCTTGGAATTGCTTTTGAGGAATTTAGAGTTTGTGCATGATATTCATTTCTGGAATAACGAGTTATCGCAACCCATTGATGGTTCCAGGATCGAATCCCGCGGACAGCGTAAATTTCTGGACAAAATTCTTAAACCAAATTGATCTACAGACCAAGTAATATATACAGTGGTACGTGGTCGAGTCGATAGGTTCAGCACCATGGGGTAATAGAGCAGGGGTCCCGCGCAGCTTTTCGCTTAGAAATAAGTGATTGGCTGTTAAGGCTTATTTGCCCATAATCCAAAAAAAGCGAATAGCTTACGGGTTGGTACTCGATGTCAATTCCTTCATCTTTTTGTCTGCTTATTTCATCTTAAGTTGTTTTTTCTTAAACTTCATTTTCAAGATAGATTTACTGAGTAAACGCTTCCATTCGATTAGGAAAACCTAACACTTAAGTTATTTTTTTTTTAAATACCAGTTGATACTGATATCTCGGCTGAAGCAGTTCTTAATGAATTTATTGCTAAATACTTCGGGTGAAGTGGTTAGACCTAATCTTGCTATAAAAGGATTACTAAAGAAGGCCGTCTCTATACCATTTCCCGTGAGGATCGTACTAAAAATTACGAAGGGAAACTGATTTTGAAAAGGTTTATTAATACGGGTACATCTTTCAACTAGGGAAAACAACTGCCTAGTGAAACAGACATGAATTAAGACACAGAACTCATATAAATAATGGATATCGGTATTTTAAAAAGTTTAACGATTATTAAAATAGAAACATTTTGAAATCCTATTATAGTCGTTTTGATAACATTTGATTAATATTCGAATAAGGGACAGTACGAATTGTTTTATTTGAATTTTTAACATTTTAAAATCTATTATAAAGTAAAGGTTATTCTATTCTAAAGGAGCTTTTATTACTCCCAGATGTAGCATGATTTTGTGCGTGTACGTATTGATATGAATATACGAGCCATCTGCGGGGCGAAAAAGACTTAATTTAACTTAATTATCATAGTTCGAATTTTACATTTAGTTATAAACCTTAATTTATTCTTACCAAACCTTTATTTGAATTGAACCTTTATTGTTTTTTGTCCATCTTTATACAGGGTGATCGAAAAGTCTCTCCGCAGTAGTAATAAGATATTTACTTTATTGAAATTTTACATAAGGAGATATAAGAATTTTATAAATGTATAAATAATATATATATATATATATATATATATATATATATATATATATATATATATATATATATATAATATATATATAAATGTGTGTGTATATATATATACTCTAAACAGGTAACAATGATATGTCATTACATTTATAGAATTCTTATATCTCCTTATGTAAAATTTCAATAAAGTAAATATCTTATTACTACTGCGGAGAGACTTTTCGATCACCCTGTATAACTTTCTATTGACAAATACTGACCCTCCATCCAGCACATTCCATTTCTCCATACAAAACCATTAACCATCTTTCCAATAAGACTGGTTTCTTAAATGACAATACGAAGAAATTAAATTTGAAATTGGTGAAGAACTTGAATGATCTGAATTTAATTAATTTTTGAATGTTCTCTTATAATTATTTGTTTTGCTAATGTATTGTTATCTTTTATTTCGGGAAGGGTGGAGAGGGGGGGGTCTAGTCTTTTATTTTAGTTTGCATGCTTCTTTTTACTCTGAGGCAAAGTTTTAACAAACCAAAATGTTTTATTGTTTGTTAGACGCAAAAAGGATTTTAGTTCTTCAAATTTTTATTGTTATTCTGAGTAAGACATATACACTACAGTATATACACGAAAACAAGTAAAGCGTGCAGCCCGAAGGATGGTTCGTACTCGCGTCACAAATCAACGTCCTGAGCCCAACATCTTACCACAATACCATACAGGTATATATATATATATATATATATATATATATATATATTATTTAGTGGTGGACCGGATGTCAGTTTTTCAACATCTGCGGATGCGGATCTTTAATTTCAATATCTGCGGATATTTAATTCGTCTATCAATATAATATAGAATTATGAATATGACAATTTTTCAAATTTCGTGATATTACTATTATGGCAGGCAATGCATAAGAATTAAAATTAATATTAATGTTTTCATTATGATAAAAATAATAACTTTCTCAAGAGTTTCAGCCACAGAAAATTCAATGAACAAGTTTCATTCAATTTTCTGTGTTACCAGCTATTTATATTTTGAGGTTTATATATTTGTTTGTTCATTAATAATTAATACTTTACATGAAATGTGCATGACTGGACCTTATAAGCTACTTTATAAGCTAATTTAATTGTAAATTGCATAATTTATTAGAGGTAATATCCGCATAACATCCTCAGTCAGAAGTGCGGATGCGGATATCCGGTCCACCACTAATATATATACAATCTTCAAACACCAACTCGACAGGTTCCTGTATAAACTCCCTTTCGTAGATGGCTATGAGAGTAGAAAACAACTCTACTTCAACAAATATCCCAAAGGAGATGGGATGCTGCAGAGGTCGAACGCAGGTCGATCCTGAACAGTTCTTCAAACTAAATTAAAGTAATATATATATATATATATATATATATATATATATATATATATATATATAATGCAAACCCACAAGGAAAAAGAAAAATGATTCCAAGGCCTTTCGTGTATTCTTCGTCAGGGAAGGGAGAAGGCGGAAGGCGAGAAGACAAAAATATATACCTATGTCCAGCGGGACAGAAAAATAAAAAGATTAGCTCATGATTAACAAGAGTTAATTAGAGGTAAAAGGTATTTTAACAGGATACTGTCAATTTTATACATTCCCCGCACTGTTACTGAAATTATTTTTAAAATGGATAAAATGCACATTCTAGGATATTCCTTTCAATTATATCTGTTTTTAACGAGCGCTTTAGAACTATCCCACTTGATGCTATGATTACATCTATACATATGGTTAAACAATGCATTATAATTATTTGCTGTTCTACACGCGCATTTATGCTGTTTTACCCTAATGTCTAAAGTTTTACCCGTTTGGCCTGTATGCACTGAGTTACATTTTGTACATCCGATCGAATACACACGACCAACCGCATTATCCAGGCTAATCTTTATTAGGCGTGATTTAACAGTATTATTATACTTAAACACTACATTGATACCAATTGCTTTAAGTAAAGTCTGAAGATATTGAAAATTAACATGGTAAGGTAGGCTAAGGATATTTTTACGCTCAAATTCCTTTACAGTTACACTATTATAATACCTATTCTTGGCAGTGCGGGAATGTATAAAATTGACAATATCCTGTTAAAATATCTTTTGCCTCTAATTAACTCTTGTTAATCATGAGCTAATCTTTTTATTTTTCTGTCCCGCTGTACATAGGTATATATTTTTGTCATCTCGCCTTACCTTCTCCCTTCATTCCCTGACGAGGTGTACTTCTGAATACACGAAAGACCTTGGAATAATTTTTCTTTTTTCTTGTGGATTGCATCATTCATTCATTTCACGTGTTTAATTGAAATTCATACCAATATATATATATATATATATATATACACATTTAACTGCAATGACCACGCAGTATATTAATGTATAGAAACGACGTAAGTATAGAGGAGCGTTCTGCACACGAGGAAGAGAAATAACGAACAAATGAAAAATGAGGTGAACCGCCCGGGAATTAATATACTGCGTGGTCATTGCAGTTAAATGTACATATTCACGATTTGCGAGGGTGCCCTCTCAGGGCATTGGTTTCTGCCCTATGTAGGAGAATTTCGACTTATGACTGATCGAGGCCCGTGGTGTAATGGATAGCGCATCTGACCGGCAATCGGAAGATCCTGGGTTCGATTCCCGGGCGGTTCACCTCATTTTTCATTTGTTCGTTATTTCTCTTCCTCGTGTGCAGAACGCTCCTCTATACTTACGTCGTTTCTATATATATATATATATAAGAACAGGAAAATGTCCAGGCAAAAGGTTTTTGAAATGAGGTCTTATATATGCAAATAAAGAATTATATTTACCGAAGAAAATGTTCTTTTGGCGCTGAAGTTTACACCCTGTAAAGTTTATTTTTGAGCATCCAATCGGCCAACATCTTTCTTCCACTTATGAATACTTAAACAGTCTATCAGGTCTTAAGTACTGAACGTGTTTGCTCAAGGAATAACTTAACTACGTCCAGAATATATTCTGATATTAGTATCGGTAAGTTTGTTTCTTACTTTTAAATTTCCGTTTGACTGCCGCCATTGAAACAATTAAACTTTTTGTATTTTAACTGAAATGTCTTGATGATACAAAATAAGTTACTTTATAAAAAAGCTTTTCTTAATTTCCCCTTCAAATTTTGTTTCTTATAAACAATTTTAATTACTTTCAAGATCCATGCTTAATTTTTAAGTTTTAATCGTGTACTCAGAAAAATAAGGGGATCACCTGAAGATCAGGGCCTCCAGCCTTCTTTAGTTAGCTTTATAAGGCTAACTAACAAAAATATCACGACCTAACCTAACCAATCGTCAAGGTCGTACAGTTGACCTAACGATTGGTTAGGTTAGGTCGTGATATTTTCGTTAGTTAGTCTTATAAGGCTAAGTAAAGAAGGCTGGGGGCACTCACCTCTTATGTTTCAATGGCGGCAGTCAAACGGAAAAGATCCTTAATTTTAAGTGGAATGTTAATACAACTGTAGTTCGCAACAACTTTACTGTTAATAAGGATAATTAAAGCTTGTAACTAATTTTAACTGTATAGGTCTGTTCGTTTGATGGGGTTGTTTAACCTCTTTCGCAACATCTAAAGACATTTTACGAGGAGAACCTACAGTTCTACATGGGATCCGAACCACGGGTCGCTACATAGTCTGAACGCGGAGGACGGTCCCCCGTCCAACTATTCTCCAGACCCAATGTTGCTTAACTTCAATCATCAACGAGAAGCGCTGTTACGACATTAGCCACGACGTATCCCAAAAGTCCGTAGGTTAACATAAATGAAATTACTTTGTAACTATTGATCTTTTATGAATGTAAAGAATTATGAGCGGGAATCATTCACGGTTAAGGTTATGTTAAGATAAGGTAAGGTTGTACCTTTCATTATACTTTTTCCAACTATCCTATACTACTACTACTATCAAAACTTTTCTGCCAGAAGTGGCTGGCGGGCGAAGAATACTCGCTTGTCCTCTACTTTACTACCAATTCTGTTCCGGTGTGGATGTTTTACACTTTAATAAAAGTAAACACGGTATGAAAGTTAGTTTCCATTCTGAGCCACTTTTCTTTGCCGTCTTTTTCTCTTGCCAAATTAACCAAGAGTGGATTTTTAGGGTCTTTGTTAGTCTCTAGTTCTGTAGTTCTTTCGAAAGCAATTTGTTGATGCAACGCGCGCACCCACACACGCCGCAAATAAATAAATAAACTGGTTAAAATAACTTATAAAATATGAGGTAAACGCTTTGACAACCAATCCAAAATAGTTTATCGAGACTGTAATGATTGTTACCAGAAAAATAAGCATGGTTAAACTTAAATGGTAGAAGCAACCAGTTTGGATAAATTATCAAATAATTTCGTTATTTTTCCATCGTATATGTACGTAATTTGCAATACAGTTTTTTTAGAAGCTGGCTTGAAGCTGCAGCAAAATTCCTTATCAAAACAAGTTTTTCTCGCTCAAAATATACAGAGAAAAGCTGCAAATTGGAAAAGTTTAAAATATATGCACTATATATGCGTACATGCAGACTCGTGTAGTTTTAATGAGTTTTTATACAGACGAGGACTGTTTGTATAAAAGACAATGCTGCAGACTGAGATGAACCAACAAATGTATTTAAGGATCTCTCTCTCTCTCTCTCTCTCTCTCTCTCTCTCTCTCTCTCTCTCTCTCTCTCTCTCTCTCTCTCTCTCTCTCAGGTCAAGCCCGGGGATTGATGACGGGCTCCCACCAGGGGGAGATGATCTTGAGCCGCTGGCAGAGGTACTTTCAACTGAAGGGTGCGTCCATGTACAGGTGGGTGACCCTCCTTCCCCGTTGCAGGGGGCTCAGGCTCCTGCGGAAGTGCCCCCTCGTTGGTGAGAGGCTCTTCAACTCCCGACAGCCCTGGCTGTTCCGGAAAAGGGTCGTGCTAGGGGGCGGTCAGAATAGGGAAGGCTCCCTCCGTGCAGTGCTTTTTAATGCTAGGTCGATTAGGAATAAGTTTTGCGAGCTACGGGCGCTCTTAGCATCAGAATACCAGGATATCGTTGCTATCACCGAGTCCTGGATTCATACTGATCGTAGGGACTACGTTGGGGAGTTAGAGACTCCCGGGTATAGAATGTTTCGCAAGGACCGCACCCGTCATCGGGAGGGGGGAGGGGTAGTAATATATGTCAGGGACACGTTGAGTCCGGTTGACTGCCAGTTCCGATTGGAACGGGAGCTGCTTGGCGTCGATCTGAACGTGGGAGGGACGAACTATAGGTTAATTTTGGTGTACAAACCAGACCTCCGCATCTCCTCCTCGAGGAGGATACAGCCCTGTACACCGAACTCCGTAGCCTACTTGGGTGGGACAGGGTGTGTGTGTGTGTGTGTGTGTGTGTGTGTGTGTGTTTGTTTGTTTGTAGTTTTAGGAGACTTCAACTGTCGCGGCATAATAAATTGGGAAGACAGGACTGCTGATGCCAAAGGGAGGAGGCTAGTTGACTTTGCTGATGAGAACTTCCTGACTCAGTGGGCCAATGGGCCTACACGAGACGAAAGCATTCTAGACTTAGTATTCACGACTGAAGATAACCTCGTCACTGGCCTCACCGTTGACGAATCCTCGGGCGGGGGTGATTACGGTCTGATCAGGTTCTATGTCTGCGTCCCTCAGGTGAAGCGTAGTAACTCGAGAGGCAGTAAGCTCGATCTACGGCGGGCGGGCTTTGTTGGCCTCCGGATAGCGTAGGTGAGATGGCGTTCGAGGTCGGTGGCGATGTTGAGGGAGTGTGGAGTGCATTCCGGGATCAGTTTATGGTCCTGCAGTCTGCTGCCATACCCTCAAAACCGGTCACCTCTACTTCAACGCAGCCTAAGTGGTTCAGTCGTGACATCGCTTTGGCTATCCGAAATAGGAAAGCTGCGTATAGGAAGGCAAAGGCCAATCGTTCCCATGACAACACTGAGGCATATGCCCGCCTGTGCAGGGACGTGAATGCGAAGGTTAGGCTAGCCAAACGTAACGAAGAACTCCGGGTGGCAAGCCTCTACAAGGCAAACCCTAAGGAATTCTTCAGTTACGTTAATAATAGAAAGCCCCTTAGAAGCATGATAGCCCCGTTAAAGAACCCCAGCGGCGCGTTGCGGACGTCTGACGCGGACATCGCTAATGTGCTGAATGAGTACTTTCCGGGAGTGTTCACCAGGGAGGACACGATGGTGCTCGCCTGGATAGGGTTCGGTGAACCGCGACAGACGTTGCCAATAAAATAGACAAACTGAACGTGTTTAAGGCTCCTGGGCCAGACCAGTTCCTCCCCTAGAGTCTTGCGGGAAGTGCGCGACCAGGTGGCTCCCCACCTGGCTACAGTCTTCAAACAAATCGTTGGAGACGGGCCAGGTGCCTGGTGACAGGAGGGAAGCCAACATGACCGCTATCTTTAAGAAAGGGGATCACGAAAGTCCAGGGAACTATCGTCCCATTAGTCTCACTTCGGTCGTAGGTAAATTATTAGAGGGGATAAAAGCGGATAGGATCGTTGACCATTTGGATTCCCACAAGCTGCTTGGAGACTCCCAATATGGGTTTAGGCGGCATAGGTCATGTCTCACCAACCTGCTCGAGTTTTTCCACGTCATGTGGAGTGACTACGATAAAAGTAGGGCAATTGATGTACTTTATCTTGACTTTCAGAAAGCCTTTGATAACGTACCTCACCGCCTGCTAATGGTCAAAGTCCGCGGGCTGGGTATCGATGGGGAAGTAGATAGCTGGATTGGAAACTGGCTGAAGAATAGGCGACAGAGGGTTGTAATTAAAGGGGCTACCTCGGGTTGGGACTCAGTCACTAGCAGGGTTCCTCAGGGCTCCGTTTTGGGGTCAATATTGGGACGCTCGAAGCGATCGAGCAACTGCGTGCGGACATACGTAGGATAGGAGAGTGGTCCGAAAAATGGTAAATGCCGTTCAACTTGGGTAAATGCAAGGTCATGTATATTGGCTACGCCAATCCCAAGTCGGACTACTCCATGTTGGGGAGTAATATCGAGGCCACTGATTTGGAAAAGGACTTGAGTGTGCTAATTAGCAGCGACCTTAAGTTTACCAAACAGTACGTAGAGGTGAAAAAGAAAGCCCAGAAGCCGTTGGGTTATATCAGGAGTCAATTTCGATTTCGGAACAAGATTGTATTCTCCCTGTACAATTTCTTGGTTCGGCCGCACCTGCAGTACGCTGTGTAGTTCTGGTCACCCACCCTCAGGAAAGATATTGAGAGGCTGGAGCGAGTCCAGGCGAGGACCACAAAGTTAATCCTTTCTGTTAGGTATATGGGCTACAATCGACGCTTACACGCCCTGAATTTGTTTTCGCTGGAAACTCGGAGGCTACGCGGTCAACTCATCGAGGTTTTCAAGCTCTTACACGGGTTCGACGATGTTGATTTTAGAAGCATGTTTATTTTAAATAACTCGACTCGCAACAATGGTTGGAAGTTGGATTTGAAACGGTTTAGGACGTGTGTGTGTGTGTGTGTGAATTACTTTACCTATAAGATCTGTGACACGTGGAACAGGCTACCTTCAGAAGTTGTGAACAGTTCTTCTGTGGACCTGTTCAAGAAAAGGTTAGACCGAATCTTGCACACTATTTGAGGATGTAAGATCTTTATCCTGGCACCCGTTGCCATTGGTACCTCCTCGGTATGGGCCGCAAGGCCTTTTGAGGTTCTTCTTGTTCTTGTAACTCCTTGTAACTCTCTCTCAGTATCAAATCCGAATAAAGGACCTACATAACTTCTAAATATGTAACAGATAACATCGGAAATCTCTCTCTTCCCACATGGAAAGAAGTGGGGTGAACTCCCGAGAGAGTCACCTGAGTCGGAGCCATGACAGGGTAGGTGGTCGGGCCAACTCTAACCACAGAACCGGGGTACAACGACACGAGTGAGAATCGGACCTGGCTCTTCACAGCTTGAATTAAGTCCCCAACGAACTGAACCAAAGGAACTCTAACTCATAAGTCAAAAGAAATGTTGGAAAGGGAAAAGACAAGAAAGTGCGAAACTGAGACCGGGTTCGAGTCCCACTAGGTCCTAATTTTCTACTTTATTCCCTTTTCCATCTTCTATAAATGCGGTTATTGTACTTAAGAACACATTCAAGAAGCTTTATTTGAAGAATGCAAAAGATTAAATATTTTTTCTGAAACTATATGGACATAATTATACCTAAATTTAGTGACCGAATGCTCCCGTAAATATAAACTAAAAACTGGACAGATTTTTTGATACGCGGAAGAAAATAATTTCTTTGTGCTAACCACACGATACATAACAACCAATCCCAAATGGTTAAAAAACCACGCATGCGGTAGTTGCGTTTATCATCGAAGATTGTTACCAGACATAACATGGTTAGGACAATACAGAGCCTGAAAAAAATGTGCAGCATGGAGGTTTCGTCCCTGCATTGCTGGGCCACGTCCCAAGCACTTCTTTTCTCACTAACACCATCCAGTAAACCAAAAATTTCCCTTCAAGTGCAGTTTTTTAGCATACCTTTGGTTACCTTTGGTTAGCTTCCGCCCGAATTGTTCATTCTGACGAAGGTCAAGCTTTTCACTCCACCTTAGCCCTACAGTTTAACGTGGAATCCGAACCACGCCCCATCAGCAGCCCAGCGTCTTAACCACTAGGCCACCTAGGGTACCCATTTATCTACCAACCACTTTCATATCTTGATTTTTTTTTTTTTAAGAAATGTACAAGTTGACCCTTCACTTATAATTATTATTATTATTATTATTATTATAGAAAACTACAATAACCGTCGAGATTGAACAAAAACGTGTAGTATAGAGGACACGGGGACGAAAGCTTTTCTTTGCTGCACGTTTTCCGTCAGTTTCCGAATTAACAACAATGTACCGTTATTTTAGTTCTCGATAATAATAGTTAGGGCCAATATATATACTAGTGTCGCCCCAAAATGTCCCTATTTCTAAATAAATGTTCTAGGCTAAAATAAAAAAAGGAATCTAGACACAAAGACAAACACAATAAGTACATAGAACGTAGGAGTTTGTTAACCTTAATTAAACATGTTCAGTGTAATCATCATTTTTTTTTCAAAAACAATATTCAATCTTGCACAAGTGTTTGACAAAAGTTTGGAAGTAGCTCAGCTGGGATGTTGTTGATTACCTCATACACTTTCGTCTTTAGGTCTTCAAGTATCTTAGGTTTGTTAGAATAGATTCTGTTTTTTATGTAACCGCACAAAAAAAAAATGAAGGGGTGTAAGGTCAGGTGAGTATGAGGGCCATTCCACTGGCTCATGAAGAGAGCTTAGTTGCCTGAAAATTGGGGGCCATTCCACTGGCTCATGAAGAGAGCTTAGTTGCCTGAAAATATGTTTCTTCAAAAAGTTGCGAGTTTCACAAGCAGTGTGTGGAGGTGCTCCATCCTGCTGAAACCACTGTGGATCTCGGGTAATGCATTTATTTCTTTTTAGGACAAACTAATTGGTTGTGTTAAGTAGAAATCTTGTAGCATCTGACGAGATAAATTTTGCGTTACTGTTACTGCTTTTCCAGTTTCATCCTCAAAGAAATAGGAACCTACTACACCATGCGACCGAAATGTCGAGTTTAGCAACACTACGTAAAAGCTCTATTGGAACACCAGCATGACTTTCCCAGTAACGAAAGTTTCGCTTATTAATCTCCCGAGACAGATGTACATAACACTCGTCATTGAAGTAGATGTGTTTCAAAAACTCAAGATCTTCTAGCTTTCTTAACGTTCATGTTGCGAACCCCATTCGTTTTTGTGTTTAGACAAGCTTGTGAGGCTTGTGAATGAATTTTGTAAGGAAAAAGGTTTAATTCGGTACAAAGTATACGATGCACAGATGTTCGTGAAATACTTACTTCTGCTGACAAACGTCGAATTGGGTTCTGCGGACTGCGCGCAATAATTTCATGAACCATATTTACGTGTTGCACAGTTCTTGTGGATCGTAACCTCCCACAATTGATTGATTGCATTTGTTTGAAATTTTCTAACAATTCTCGATAGATCGATCCGGTGGATCTCTGCATCCATATTCTCTGCAAAAGTTTCTCTGCTGCAAACGCGGCATCACTGTTTGAGGGTTCAACCATATTGTTCCGTATATGTGGAAAAAAAAAACCTAACTGTTGCCTTTCTGAAGAAGAACCCAACCCCAATAACAAAATATACATGTATTATAAAATAACGAGCAAATGAAAAAAAGGGGCATTTTCTTTTTAATGCAAATGTGTTAAATATACATTTCCATTTCCCATGAAGCCCTTTTTCTTAATTATATTTCATGTTTGATATTGAAGTGGAGATCCTTTTGAAAAGAGAAAAATATATTAAAAACGCTGTAAATAACTTTTCTGATTAATTTCGGAGCAGAAATTCATCCGACGTCGGAGGCCTTACAAGCAATTACTCTTTCATTCGAAATTAATTCGGTACACGAGATAAATGCACGCATGCTATGAATGAACTCTGAAGCTATTCTTTTCACTATTCTTTTTTCCTACTTTCCTATAAATCATCTTTCACAACTTTTTCTGTCAGCAATGGCTGGCGAAGGAAGGAGAGAGCCTTGTCTGTTCTACACTTTACTATTACTATTACTATTATTTCCGTGTGAAAGCTTTACACATCTCTAAATGTAAACATGGTATCAATTTTCAATATTATTTATTTTCATTTGCTATTATTTTTTTTTTCACTTCTTCTTTGGGTTAACCAAGAGTGGATCTTTGGGTCTTTGTTAGCCTCTCTCTCTCTCTCGTCTATGTATATCTTCCTAAACGAATGCAATATTTCGCCACACTAGTTCGATGAGGGACTTTCGAGCGTGGGTAAAAAAAAAAAGTTTTGAAGCTCGAGAATGGAAACGTTTCAGAAGTTTTATAAGGATGCAAATAGATGGAAAAATCTCTTCCGCCATTTCCCAATTTCAAAATTCTGAATTTCGAATTCCGTTTGATATTTTTTTTAATACGCTGGAATTATATATATATTATATAATATAAATTATTATTTTTTATTTATTGTGTGTGTGTGCGCGCGTGCGTAGGTACTTAGAATAAGTGAGTTCGGATGTGTGTGATAATTTCACAGATGGGATCTTTTCGGTTTTAGGTCCAGCATTGGATTTTTTTCATATTTTTTGTATAGACGTAGATTTTTACGCTGATTCCATTTCCGCAATCCGTTTCTTGGAGAAATAAACATGAAAAAAGTTATGTGCAAGTTTATTACGTTTACAGGTTTCCAGAACACAGAACGGAACACAAACCAAAGTTTGCTACTTGCCAAACTGCGCAATATCGTTCAGCATTTGGCGCACTAGATCTTTGCCTGCGTGTCGGCGACGCCAGAGAAACTCGCAGAGATACGAGTCGATCATGGAACGGTGCGTACCACACCGGCGCTTGTTACCGCGTTTGAGTTGGTTCCACGTAGATTCTATCCGTTGCGTGTGTGCTCCAGTTGAAGGGTCCACGAAGTTTTCGCTGTGGTCCACTGTTTTGTGACTGAAGCTGTACCCTTCGAGCTGTTCGATGCGTTCATACGCTTTCCATTTGTCGCTCATTATCGTCGTTCCCGGTCGAATGCATGCTTTGATGCATGCCTCCAGCGTTTGACGCGAACGATTCGGAACAGCGTACATAAATATTTAATTGATTTCGCGGCATACTGCACCAAACACCCATTGTTCAGGAAACTGCCTTCCAGCGTGGCTTTTTCGCCGCGCGAACATAGGTTAGGTTAGGTTAAGTATAGGTGGATATTTGAATACAAGTTTTGGGCCATAACCTTTTTCGTGTTTATTTCTCCAAGAAACGGATTGCAGAAAAGGAATCAGCGTAAAAATCTACGTCTATACCAAAAACATGGAAAAAATCCAATGCCGGACCTAAAACCGAAAAGACCCCACAGATGTAATGTGGTAATTTTCTTTTTTGTGAGGTAACACTTCTGTTACCTAGGAACATTAAAAAAAATTTGGATCAATCCCAGAATAGGCACCTGAAATCATTTTTAGGTGCTTAATCTGGGATTGAGGCAAAACACAGGTGCTTAATCTGGGATTGAGGAGAAAAAAATATAAACAGTTTTTAGAGATATAATTTCATTGTTTTTATCAATATTTGAAAAAATCAACTCTAACCTAACCTAATTTATGTGGCAAGATAGATTTGCTTCAGATGGATTCAGAAACATTCGGGTTCATATTGCAGGAATTTATAATATCTAAAATTTTTCTTTATTCATTAAACCACTTTAAACCTTTTATAACTTTGCCTTTATTACATTTGTAATAAACTTTGTATAAACAATAAATTTTGTAATCATCAGGTTTTTTTTATTTAATTCCTTGCAAGGTGCCTATTCTGGGATTGAGGTTGAACGCAGGTGCTTCATCTGGGATTGAGGTACATCAGGTGCCTATTCTGGGATTGACCCAAAAATTTTCTTCCTGACTGGGTTAGTTTACACTAGGTTAGGTAGGTTGCATAAATAAATTTAGGTTAAGTTAAATTAAGTTTGGCTAATTAGTTTTATAGATATTTAAATAAATAGATTTAAAAACTGTATCTCACTTATGCGGAGATGTTTACATTTATGTGCGCGCGCGCAAAGAAGTAAATTACTGGAAAAGGTTACGCGAATTAAACTTATATTCACTGGAAAGAAGAAGAGTGAGGTACACCATTATTTACACTGGAAAATAATGGAGGAACTAGCCCCTAATCTTACTATGAACCCTATAATTCCCCAAACAACAGTGGAAAGTAAAAAAGAAAGACTGTGTCGTGTTCCCAAATTAAAGGCTAGACAGGGAATATCCTCAACCCTGAAGGAAAATAGTTTTGTGGTGAGAGGACCAATACGGTTTAACCACCTGCCCAAAGACCTAAGGAACACGAGTGGTGTTGCGGTAGACATCTTGATTACCGGTAGATGCCAGGCTCAGAACAATCCCAGATGAGCCAAACGTACCTGGCTATGTGAGGTGGAGTGCACAAGAAACCAACTCGCTACTTCACCAGGCCAACTAAGAGGAGGAGGGGCGACAAGCTTGACTTCGTGAAATGAGGAATCATCGCACGGAACATTTGAAAGGTTAAAAGATATTTTATATATATATATATATAACAACTTTCCTCTCCTAGTTTTCTGAATTAATAAATTTGAGTATTTTTTATAATAAAAATTTTATTTTGAATTTTAAAAATGTTCTCATGTCCAGACGCTTTCGACACATATCCAATGCCATTTTACAATAGGAAAACTAAAAATATTATTATTATTACTGATATTATTATTGGTAGCCATATTATTTTTACTACTGCTATTATTATTATTATTATTATTATTATTCACTAAAATATATATGTATATATATCAGACATGGGGCTGAAGCCGGCTTCGGTTTCGGTTTCAAGAATTTGAAAATGGCTGGCTTCGGCTTCAGCCCCATGTCTGAATTATATATATATATATATATATATATATATATATATATATATATATATATAATATATATATATATATATAAAGGGTAAAACTTTTGCAGAATGAAACAACTTTGTTGAAACAATTTACATTTGGAAAAAAGTTCGCCAACAAACCTAAAATTTCTAAAGCACAAAAAATTACTAATTAGTAGACTACTGATTTTTTATTTTATTTTATTACTTATAAAAAAGAATAAATGTCCAAATTTAAACAAAATATTACCAATTAGTAATTTTTTACGATTGTTTAGAAGTTTTATGTTTGTAGTCGAACTTTTTTACCTGAAAATGTGCATGGCTAACTATTTGACGACTATTCCAAATGGTTCGTTCAACCATACTATGTTTGCCTTAAAAATTTAAGTTTGCTCCCAAAAACATGTGTAAGCGCTGGACATATCAAAAGCTTTTGATAGTCTGGCACAAATCCTTAATTTCCAAATTGCCCTCCTTCAGTTTCTATCCTTCTATCTGTGCCTTCAGCTCTGATTTCTTTTCTAGCCAATCTATAGCTGCGGTTGTAGATGGTCGCTGTTCTCCTAAAACTATTAATTGTGGTGCTCCTCAGGGTTCTGTCCTGTCACCCACTCTTTTCCTTTCATTTATCAATGAGCTATTGAGTCGCATTTCCTGTCCTATCCACTCCTATGCCGATGACTTCATTCTTCACTTCTCCACCCGCTTCACAAAGCGTCCCTTTCAACAGTCACTCCATCCTTCGCATCGGACGACTATGATGCACCTGACCTCTGATTTTCCTACTATCTCTGACTGGCGCAGAGAAAACTTTGTAGCTTTCAATGCCTCAAAAACTCGGTTCCTTCATCTGTTTACTCGTCACAATCTTCCACACAACTATCCCTTACCTTCAACAATACACAACTCAATCCTTCCTCTTCTCTTAACATTCTTGGCGTTTCCTTTTCTCGTGATCTTTCCTAGAAAGATCACATATACTGTCTTTCTAAAACAGCTTCTAAGAGGTTAGGTGTGCTGTCCCGGCTCCGCAGTTGCTTCACCCCCACTCAGTTGCTGTCTCTGTACAGGGGTGTTGTCCGCCCCTGAATGGAGTACGCTTCTCGTGTGTGGAGTGGCTCAACCCACACATCTCTACTTGACCGGGTGGAAGCAAAGGCTTTTTGTCTCATCAATCCCTCTCCCTTTGCAGCAATGTTGCCTCACTCTCTCAACCGGTCAACTCTGGAACAATCTTCCTTAATCTATCTTTACCCGAGTCTATAACCTCAAACGCAGTGTCCAGGCATCTCGAAAACCTTGGTCTTTCTTCTTCCTCTATGGGGGTAGGCGTTTTTGTGGGTATCCTAAAGATTGTTGCGATTCCGTAGGGAAAACAACAAACACACACACACACACACGATAGGATTTCCACTGAACTAAAATAAATATTATTTAAGTCATTGTGGCATTATAAGGATATAAAAAGATTTCCAGGTTATTTAAAGTTAACTGATACCAATCGATTTTATATTACACAAATGCCCAACAACACATTGTTTGTGTAACGAGAGTTACTGTCACTGACATTTTTAATAATCTGACATGACCTCGCCTAACTCTATTATATGATGTCGATGGCAGTGACCTCTATATAATTTAGGGTAGCTTCACCCATTCCAAGCAGGCCTGACCAGAAATGGAAGACGCCTTAAAAAATAGTAAATGCTTTAATTATAGAAATCTACATAAAACAGATACCCAGTAGAATCCAAATATATGCTAACTTGGACCCACTTTTTGTAGGTAAAATTGCTTAAACGAAGATTCCTTCAGAGAATCGAAATCCCTGATTTTATTTCATGAAAAACAACAAAAAAAAAAACGGAAAAACAGAAAGGAAACCTTCCTTTTTATTTTCCATATAAACAAATTTAAGAATTTTATCTGCGAAATAAAATTAGAGTTTTGGGAGAAACAAATTCAAAATGGAGTATTTTTAAATCGAATTATGAAAATCTAAATACTGTTATCACTAACACACACACACACACACACACACACACACACACACACACACACACACACAAAATGTATTTATTACCAAAAGTATTGAGAAAAGCTTTTCTCTGCTTATACCCGAATGTTCCAGGTATAAATTACTTTGTAGAGGGCATAGTAAGTTAGTCTGCTACCGGCTACAGTCAGCATTTATACGTATGGCATGTAGATAGAGGTAACGCAGTTTGAATGTCGCAAGATCGTTAGATGCCACATCGCATGGCAGGTACGACTGTGCGTAATTTTTTGTATAGACGTAGATTTTTACGCTGATTCCATTTCCGCAATCCGTTTCTTGGAGAAATAAACATGAAAAAAGTTATGTGCAAGTTTATTACGTTTACAGGTTTCCAGAACACAGAACGGAACACAAACCAAAGTTTGCTACTTGCCAAACTGCGCAATATCGTTCAGCATTTGGCGCACTAGATCTTTGCCTGCGTGTCGGCGACGCCAGAGAAACTCGCAGAGATACGAGTCGATCATGGAACGGTGCGTACCACACCGGCGCTTGTTACCGCGTTTGAGTTGGTTCCACGTAGATTCTATCCGTTGCGTGTGTGCTCCAGTTGAAGGGTCCACGAAGTTTTCGCTGTGGTCCACTGTTTTGTGACTGAAGCTGTACCCTTCGAGCTGTTCGATGCGTTCATACGCTTTCCATTTGTCGCTCATTATCGTCGTTCCCGGTCGAATGCATGCTTTGATGCATGCCTCCAGCGTTTGACGCGAACGATTCGGAACAGCGTACATAAATATTTAATTGATTTCGCGGCATACTGCACCAAACACCCATTGTTCAGGAAACTGCCTTCCAGCGTGGCTTTTTCGCCGCGCGAACATAGGTTAGGTTAGGTTAAGTATAGGTGGATATTTGAATACAAGTTTTGGGCCATAACCTTTTTCGTGTTTATTTCTCCAAGAAACGGATTGCAGAAAAGGAATCAGCGTAAAAATCTACGTCTATACCAAAAACATGGAAAAATCCAATGCCGGACCTAAAACCGAAAAGACCCCACAGATGTAATGTGGTAATTTTCTTTTTTGTGAGGTAACACTTCTGTTACCTAGGAACATTAAAAAAAATTTGGATCAATCCCAGAATAGGCACCTGAAATCATTTTTAGGTGCTTAATCTGGGATTGAGGCAAAACACAGGTGCTTAATCTGGGATTGAGGAGAAAAAATATAAACAGTTTTTAGAGATATAATTTCATTGTTTTTATCAATATTTGAAAAAATCAACTCTAACCTAACCTAATTTATGTGGCAAGATAGATTTGCTTCAGATGGATTCAGAAACATTCGGGTTCATATTGCAGGAATTTATAATATCTAAAATTTTTCTTTATTCATTAAACCACTTTAAACCTTTTATAACTTTGCCTTTATTACATTTGTAATAAACTTTGTATAAACAATAAATTTTGTAATCATCAGGTTTTTTTTATTTAATTCCTTGCAAGGTGCCTATTCTGGGATTGAGGTTGAACGCAGGTGCTTCATCTGGGATTGAGGTACATCAGGTGCCTATTCTGGGATTGACCCAAAAATTTTCTTCCTGACTGGGTTAGTTTACACTAGGTTAGGTAGGTTGCATAAATAAATTTAGGTTAAGTTAAATTAAGTTTGGCTAATTAGTTTTATAGATATTTAAATAAATAGATTTAAAAACTGTATCTCACTTATGCGGAGATGTTTACATTTATGTGCGCGCGCGCAAAGAAGTAAATTACTGGAAAAGGTTACGCGAATTAAACTTATATTCACTGGAAAGAAGAAGAGTGAGGTACACCATTATTTACACTGGAAAATAATGGAGGAACTAGCCCCTAATCTTACTATGAACCCTATAATTCCCCAAACAACAGTGGAAAGTAAAAAAGAAAGACTGTGTCGTGTTCCCAAATTAAAGGCTAGACAGGGAATATCCTCACCCTGAAGGAAAATAGTTTTGTGGTGAGAGGACCAATACGGTTTAACCACCTGCCCAAAGACCTAAGGAACACGAGTGGTGTTGCGGTAGACATCTTGATTACCGGTAGATGCCAGGCTCAGAACAATCCCAGATGAGCCAAACGTACCTGGCTATGTGAGGTGGAGTGCACAAGAAACCAACTCGCTACTTCACCAGGCCAACTAAGAGGAGGAGGGGCGACAAGCTTGACTTCGTGAAATGAGGAATCATCGCACGGAACATTTGAAAGGTTAAAAGATATTTTATATATATATATATATATAACAACTTTCCTCTCCTAGTTTTCTGAATTAATAAATTTGAGTATTTTTTATAATAAAAATTTTATTTTGAATTTTAAAAATGTTCTCATGTCCAGACGCTTTCGACACATATCCAATGCCATTTTACAATAGGAAAACTAAAAATATTATTATTATTACTGATTATTATTGGTAGCCATATTATTTTTACTACTGCTATTATTATTATTATTATTATTATTATTCACTAAAATATATATGTATATATATCAGACATGGGGCTGAAGCCGGCTTCGGTTTCGGTTTCAAGAATTTGAAAATGGCTGGCTTCGGCTTCAGCCCCATGTCTGAATTATTATATATATATATATATATATATATATATATATATATATATAATATATATATATATATATATAAAGGGTAAAACTTTTGCAGAATGAAACAACTTTGTTGAAACAATTTACATTTGGAAAAAAGTTCGCCAACAAACCTAAAATTTCTAAAGCACAAAAAATTACTAATTAGTAGACTACTGATTTTTTATTTTATTTTATTACTTATAAAAAAGAATAAATGTCCAAATTTAAACAAAATATTACCAATTAGTAATTTTTTACGATTGTTTAGAAGTTTTATGTTTGTAGTCGAACTTTTTTACCTGAAAATGTGCATGGCTAACTATTTGACGACTATTCCAAATGGTTCGTTCAACCATACTATGTTTGCCTTAAAAATTTAAGTTTGCTCCCAAAAACATGTGTAAGCGCTGGACATATCAAAAGCTTTTGATAGTCTGGCACAAATCCTTAATTTCCAAATTGCCCTCCTTCAGTTTCTATCCTTCTATCTGTGCCTTCAGCTCTGATTTCTTTTCTAGCCAATCTATAGCTGCGGTTGTAGATGGTCGCTGTTCTCCTAAAACTATTAATTGTGGTGCTCCTCAGGGTTCTGTCCTGTCACCCACTCTTTTCCTTTCATTTATCAATGAGCTATTGAGTCGCATTTCCTGTCCTATCCACTCCTATGCCGATGACTTCATTCTTCACTTCTCCACCCGCTTCACAAAGCGTCCCTTTCAACAGTCACTCCATCCTTCGCATCGGACGACTATGATGCACCTGACCTCTGATTTTCCTACTATCTCTGACTGGCGCAGAGAAAACTTTGTAGCTTTCAATGCCTCAAAAACTCGGTTCCTTCATCTGTTTACTCGTCACAATCTTCCACACAACTATCCCCTTACCTTCAACAATACACAACTCAATCCTTCCTCTTCTCTTAACATTCTTGGCGTTTCCTTTTCTCGTGATCTTTCCTAGAAAGATCACATATACTGTCTTTCTAAAACAGCTTCTAAGAGGTTAGGTGTGCTGTCCCGGCTCCGCAGTTGCTTCACCCCCACTCAGTTGCTGTCTCTGTACAGGGTGTTGTCCGCCCCTGAATGGAGTACGCTTCTCGTGTGTGGAGTGGCTCAACCCACACATCTCTACTTGACCGGGTGGAAGCAAAGGCTTTTTGTCTCATCAATCCCTCTCCCTTTGCAGCAATGTTGCCTCACTCTCTCAACCGGTCAACTCTGGAACAATCTTCCTTAATCTATCTTTACCCGAGTCTATGACCTCAAACGCAGTGTCCAGGCATCTCGAAAACCTTGGTCTTTCTTCTTCCTCTATGGGGGTAGGCGTTTTTGTGGGTATCCTAAAGATTGTTGCGATTCCTTAGGGAAAACAACAAACACACACACACACACGATAGGATTTCCACTGAACTAAAATAAATATTATTTAAGTCATTGTGGCATTATAAGGATATAAAAAGATTTCCAGGTTATTTAAAGTTAACTGATACCAATCGATTTTATATTACACAAATGCCCAACAACACATTGTTTGTGTAACGAGAGTTACTGTCACTGACATTTTTAATAATCTGACATGACCTCGCCTAACTCTATTATATGATGTCGATGGCAGTGACCTCTATATAATTTAGGGTAGCTTCACCCATTCCAAGCAGGCCTGACCAGAAATGGAAGACGCCTTAAAAAATAGTAAATGCTTTAATTATAGAAATCTACATAAAACAGATACCCAGTAGAATCCAAATATATGCTAACTTGGACCCACTTTTTGTAGGTAAAATTGCTTAAACGAAGATTCCTTCAGAGAATCGAAATCCCTGATTTTATTTCATGAAAAACAACAAAACAAAAAAAACGGAAAAACAGAAAGGAAACCTTCCTTTTTATTTTCCATATAAACAAATTTAAGAATTTTATCTGCGAAATAAAATTAGAGTTTTGGGAGAAACAAATTCAAAATGGAGTATTTTTAAATCGAATTATGAAAATCTAAATACTGTTATCACTAACACACACACACACACACCACACACACACACACAAAATGTATTTATTACCAAAAGTATTGAGAAAAGCTTTTCTCTGCTTATACCCGAATGTTCCAGGTATAAATTACTTTGTAGAGGGCATAGTAAGTTAGTCTGCTACCGGCTACAGTCAGCATTTATACGTATGGCATGTAGATAGAGGTAACGCAGTTTGAATGTCGCAAGATCGTTAGATGCCACATCGCATGGCAGGTACGACTGTGCGTAAGATTGCAAAGACTTTAAAGTTCCCGAAATAAACTATGAGAAATATTATACAAAAATGGAAGACTGTGGAACATTATGATTCGAAGCTCAGACCAGGGAAGCCAAAAATTGACAAAACGTGCGCGCGAACGTCGAAATATGTAAGGAGGAAAGACTGGATTTGTAGCCTAAAATCCATCACCCAGGTCAAGGAGTGTACAGGTCTTTCGGCAGTGCGTCCACTGTACGTACGGAACTACTTCCATGGAAGGGCACCTGTCCACAAGCCATATATCACAGCTCTAACTGCAAAGCGACAACTGTAGTGGACCAAAGCTTCCCGAGACTGAGGAACAGAACAGTGCAAACGGTCATGTTGAGTGATGGGTCCTGCTGCTACACTCTGTTTACATTCGATGGCAGCGTTTGGGTATGGCGACAGCCCGGAGAACGCTTCCATCCTCCTTGTACTGTCCCGACTGTTAAGTATGAAGGTAGCAGTGTGATGGTCTGGGCATGTTTCTCATAGTTTGGAGGAGGCTATTAGTGTTTGTGAAAGGTACAACGACTGCCAGAGCATGTGACATTTTTCAAAATAGTGTAATGCCAGCGTTAGTGGATTTTTTTTGAGGGCCTATACCAACACGACAGACCCCAACCTTGTCACAAAATCCAGACTGTAACTCATTGGTTCGAGCAGAATAACGCTGACAACATGTCATGCCTTATTCAGAGCCCTGATCTCACCCTGATAGAACACCTGGGATGAACAAGAGCGACGCCTCAGTAGATCGCAGAGACCAACTTCTTTCACCGTATTGGAAACTGCACTGTGGGATGAATGGCGCAATATCCCTCCTGAAACCTATAAAATTTGGTAGGAAGTGTTCCGAGAGGATTGAGGCTGTCATCAAAGGCGAGGATAGGCCTACACTCTATTAAATACATTATAAACAATTATCTATTTTATTTATGTTGTTCCAATATCTTCGTGGTGTATATACAGGGTGTTTCAGGAGGAAAGGTCAATACTTTGGGAGGTGATAGTATCGGTCATTGTGAGGAAATAAGTTCATATGAACATGTGTCTAATTCTGAATGGTTACGGAGATAGAGCTGTTTGAATCTACAAATACAAAAGCATTGTTAATGGTAATCAAGAAAGAGAAACCAATTACTGTTTCTAACATTTAATGTTTAAACATTGGCATTTTGAATGGTATCAGATATAGAAATGACAAATTTGTTACAGTTTACAATACGTTTTCGAAAATCCCACCGTCAACCTCAATGCACTTTGCAACTCGTGTGCGAAGATCGCGTGTTGTTCGTCTGAGTTGATCTTGACGTTCCTTTATGCGGGCAGCAGCATCCAAAATGCGCGCGAGCAATTCGTCTCGTGTATCCACCTTTCTTTTGTAAACTTGACTTTTCATCCACCCCCACAAACAATAATCTAACGGAAAGAGGTCTGGAGACCTTGGTGGCCATTGAATGGGACCACCGCGAGGGGAGGAAGAGCTGCGCGCGCATCAGATTCAAACAGCTCTATCTCCGTAACCATTCAGAATTAGACACATGTTCATATGAACTTTTTTTCTCACAATGGCCGATACTATCACCTCCCGAAGTATTGATCTTTCCTCCTGAAACACCCTGTGTGTGTGTATATATATATATTTTTATTTTATTTTATTTATTTATTTAGGCATGAATTATTGTTAGCATTTATGTAAATTTTCTTTCGTGACCGACTCAGTATTTCGAACAAGTTACATATTTTATATTTTCAAATTTTTAATCACTTTCGCTTGTGTTAAAGTAGTAGGGGCGATTCTATGACAGTTCAGCGAAAGCTTTTTTTACCATATACAATTATTTTTTCGAACTTCACCAACGTTAGGAATTTAATTAAAAAAAAAAAATCAAAGTCAAATAAGTTATCTTTTATGGTTTCTCAGACTTTCACACACCATCTGATTTGTTTTAGGTTAAGTTTGACCTAACTGATAAAAAAGGTGGTTTACTATTGGCACTTGTTGGGTATATATATATATATATATATAAGGCGTCGCGACTATCAGGGGCGAACTCGCCAAACCAGTTTTGAGATAAACGCGTTTAAACTTTGACTATTGTGTACGAGAGGCACATAGCACAAATACGCGCATGAAAATAATTACATTTTGAGCGTACGAGGGGGATTGTACTTGCTATGCCAAGTTTTGGATGGGGGAGGGTTGAACTATTCATTCGTGAAACAATCGCAAAATCGCCAAATGTGGTGAGTTCGCCCCTCTCGTACTCGCGACGAGTGAACGTGTAAACGTGTGAACATGCGTACACATACAAAGGAAGGAGGGTCACCTTTTCAAAGTAATAAAAAGTAGAAAAAAAAGTTTATTCGTACCAAACATATCTCTTAAAACACAATGAAAAACTTTTTTCTTTTTATTAGATTTCAGAGAGAGAGAGAGAGAGAGAGAGAGAGAGAGAGAGAGAGAGAGAGAGAGAGAGAGAGAGAGAGAGAGAGAGAGAGAGAGAGAGAGAGAGAGAGAGAGAGAGAGAGAGAGAGAGAGAGAGAGAGAGAGAGAGAGAGAGAGAGAGAGAGAGAGAGAGAGAGAGAATTTATATTGACACGATCAAAGCTTTAGGAAACCATCTACTACGATAAAAAAAAAGAAAAACTTCGTAATATAAGGATCCAAATGCACCTATCACCGACCGCCATGGCACTCACAGACCGGCGTGGCACCCGTTCCCTATCGCTTTATCATACTTGAAATCTTTTCCTTATACTTTTGTTAACTTTTTTCTTCTCCCCTCAGTCAACGGAAGTTTTTTTAAATTTTTTTAACCAAACTCCCGGAAACCTACTCGTAATCTCTCAGAGTATGGGAACTTTCTTCAGCTATCGGCCCGGGGGCCTTGGATTTAGCACCAAAGTTTAAGGAAAAACATCTTTGGCTAGATTCATTGGTTGCTATTATGTCCAATTTATCTCTCTTTGGTATATTAGTCTGACAATTTTTTTTTTTTTTACCAATTCTTATTTGAGGGCATAAATTTGGGTCTTTCCTCCTTCCAGTTATTAAGCTCTAAATTATGTCCCAGACCCGAAAGTTTGGACCTTTTATGTACTATAGTTTCTTTTTTCCGGGTCGGTGGGTAGAGGGACAGCTTATTATTCATAAGAATTATACTGCAGTAGTTTATGGTGCGTTACTTTACAGACATATATATATATATATATATATATATATATATATTATATATATATATATATATAAGAAAAAGGGGTAATTATTATATTTTTAGACAAAAACCAAAACTTATACCTCAACTGGCAGAATTGAGCGTCCACTTTTCAAGGCACATAACATGTCCGTTTCAAGATGCACGATCTCTATGTATCATAAAAAAACTTCAGGGAACCATTCTGAGTTCATTCCCATCTTCAAACGGACATGTTATGTGCCTTGAAAAGTGGACGTTCAATTCTACCAGTTGAGGTGTAAGTTTTGGTTTTTGGCTAAAAATATAATAGTTACCCCTTTTTCTTTGATGTATTCAATCTGACGTGAAGGCAGCGAGTCTTCTGCTTATATTGAGGTTCTAAATGTAGCTGGGCTAGGCTGCTTTAAATCCTAGATCCTGTCCCAAAGCTGGATCCTATTTGCTTTGCAGATAGCTGGTGAGGGAAGTTATATTTTTGGGACCTCTCTGCGAGTGATCCGTTGCCCACGTCGGGGTAGCATCATGAAAAAGAAAAACTATAGTATTTGTCATTTACCATTACTTATTCGGACTATAGTGGATTTAATTATTCTAGAAGAGTTCCTTGTTCCATGCACGGTCTGTGTGTATCATATATATATATATATATATATATATATATATATATATATATATACAGGGTGGGCCGTAAGTTTCCATACATACGAAAATTTAAATACGTGCGTCGGTATTTGGATCAGCAGTTTCCGGATGCTTGGATTGGTCGGCGTGGTCCTGTGGAGTGGCCTCCCAGATCCCCAGATCTCACCCCCCTTCATTTCTATCTTTGGGGGCACTTGAAGGCCATGGTGTATCAGGAAAAGATACGAGACATAAATCATCTAAAGGAACGTATCACCAACGCCATTACAAGCATAACGTCAACTGTGCTAATGCGTGTTCATCAACAGTGGGGAACACGTATTGAAATGTGTTTTCAAAACAATGGCAACCATGTAGAGCATATTATATAAATAAAAATGGTTGTCCATAAAAAAATGTTTATTTTTCCTATGTATGGAAACTTACGGCCCACCCTGTATATATATATATATATATATTGTATATACAGGGTGGGCCGTAAGTTTCCATACATAGGAAAAATAAACATTTTTTTATGGACAACCATTTTTATTTATATAATATGCTCTACATGGTTGCCATTGTTTTGAAAACACATTTCAATACGTGTTCCCCACTGTTGATGAACACGCATTAGCACAGTTGACGTTATGCTTGTAATGGCGTTGGTGATACGTTCCTTTAGATGATTTATGTCTCGTATCTTTTCCTGATACACCATGGCCTTCAAGTGCCCCCAAAGATAGAAATCAAGGGGGGTGGGATCTGGGGATCTTGGAGGCCACTCCACAGGACCACGCCGACCAATCCAAGCATCCGGAAACTGCTGATCCAAATACCGACGCACCTGAAGACCATAATGAGGTGGAGCTCCATCTTGCTGGAAGTAAACTGGGAAGTTACCTTCCTCGTTTAGCAGGGATGGGAAAATCTCTTCTTGCAACATGTTAAGATACCTTTCGGCATTAAGATTTCCACTGACAAAAATTGGTCCAATAATTCTGTCACCCCATATCCCGGCCCACACCATCACTTTACCGGCACCTTGCATCTTCGTCGGACTCAGCCAGTTAGGGTTAGCATTACTCCAATAACGTATGTTTTGCCGATTAACCTCTCCATTGACGTAAAAATTTGCTTCATCAGTAAACAAGATCTTACAAACGCATATTCTTAGGGTATCTGAAACATAAAAACAAACGTTTAAATTTTCCTATGTATGGAAACTTACGGCCCACCCTGTATATATATATATATATATATATATATATATATATATAGTGTGTGTGTGTGTGTGTGTGTGTGTGTGTATATGTATATATATATATATGTGTATATATATATATATTCTGCATGATTTCCTTCTTTCTGATCATAGACCATTAGAAATATTAATTAACGCTACAAATTTATGCGCAACACGACTTAACAAGAATTCAATAGGTAAGAATAATCGCGTCGATTGGTCCAATGTTAATATGCAGTAGAGAATACAAAGACAGAACAAGTCACCTCTTTAATAATTTAGAAATTTTGCACCTTGCCTGTAATAATCCTTGCTCAAATGACTCTCACTGTAAACTCAACAGGGATATTATCTTACTATAATACCTATCTATAAGAGAAGCAGAAAGCCCCCTGATTAAATTTTACAACTATCATACTAAAATTATTCCTGGATGGAATTATTTTATTGCCCCCCCTGAAGAGGGAATCGAAAGACGCCTATGATTTGTGGTGCTTTCATGGTAGACCCAGATTAGGACCAGTATACATGAATATGTGTAGAAGTCGGGGTCAGTATAAGGCGGCCATTAGGCGATGTAAACAGGAAGAAGAGTCTATTCGAGCATGAAAAGCCTGTGAAGCTCGCATAAATAACGATAACAACATATTTTGGAAATTTGTTAAGAATCAAATGGGTGTCAAAAATGTAAAAAATGTCATCCTTCCGACAGTCGATGAGGTGTCGGGAGAGGGTGAAATTGCAAAGCTGTGGAAAAACCACTATTCTAACATTCTTAACAGTGTGAGTAGGGATAATCTTAAGATAGATTGCAGCGAAACGACTGTGGGAGGGACAAGGGAAAATACTTTGATATCAGTTTCTGAAGTAAAGAGGTTAATTAAAGAGTTAAAGACTGGTTCTGCGTCAGGGGTAGATGATTTATCGAATGAGCACTTAAAATATGCAAATGACGTAGTATGTCTGCATATATCATTGCTCCTATCAGCCATGCTTGCTCATAGCTATATCCCTGGAGAGTTCATGAGGGTATATATCTTGCCCCTGGTCAAAAATAAGCACGGAGACATTCTGTCCAGCAATAATTACAGGCCTATTGCTGTCGCTTCCTGCTTCTCGAAACTACTAGAAAAACTCTTGTTACTCCGATTAAATAATTTCCTATGGACATCTCCTAATCAGTTTGGCTTTAAAAGGTCCCACTCAACTGACCTATGTATCTATGTACTTAAAGAAACAATATCTAAATACATTGACAGTAATTCAACTATTTATAGCTGTTTCCTAGATATAAGTAAAGCATGTGATAGGGTGAACCACAATATTTTATTTGCAAAACTAGAAGAGAGGAAGGTTCCCATGTACATATTAAATTTATTGAAATTTTGGTATTCCCACCAATCTTTCACTGTTAGGTGGGGCAATGTACTATCCGAGTGTTTTGGCTCCTTCTTGCAGGTGAGAGAAGGCTCTTTGCTCTCCCTATGCTGTTTAATGTGTATATCGACGGATTAATTGCTTCACTTAATGAGGCAACAGTGGGATGTTGTATAGATAACACAAGGATAAATAACTTAGTTTATGCCGATGATATGGTGTTAATAAGTCCCTCTGTTAAAGGTCTGGATCGTCTACTAAAAGTCTGCGAAGTGTATTCGCAGAAACATGATAGTCTTTTTCATGTTACAAAAACTAAGGTTATGCAATTTCATCCTAAAAGCTGTAATCAGCCAGCTGATATAAGGTTTAAAATGAATGGTGAAGTAATTGAGGAAGTAGAAGAGTTTAAGTATTTGGGTCAAACTATTACCAGCTCCTTGAGTGATGACTCGGATATAAGAAAACAATCTCGAAGCCTGTGTGCTAAAGCGAATATGACCATAAGGAACTTTCGATTCTGTACAAGTGAAGCTAAAGACACACTCTTTCGTACTTTCTGCAGTAATATATACGGACAGCAACTGTGGGTGAATTATAAAAAAGGTTCTGGCAGAACCCTAAATTTGCTGTACAACAGGTCTTTTGGATTCTTACATAAATTACCCCCGAGATGCTAAGCTTCTCAAATGTTTGCTACCCGCAATGTCCCGAGCTTCCCGGAGGTAACAAGACGTGCTCAACACAGTCTAATGCAAAGAATTAAAAAAATCAACCAACCCGATCATCAAAGCTATCCATGAGTCCTGCCATTTATCCTCTAAGCCCAAAGGCCTAAGCTATGGACTTCTTGGTACGAAAACGTCTGTCTGTAGCTCCACTTAACTTCGACATTACAGTATTATTTCCAATCAATTGTATATATTTCTATCTTTAGTATATGAACTGTCATTGTATTAATAATATTTGTCATATGGACTATAGTCTGCAAATAAACATTTTCATTATATATATATATATATATATATATATATATGTTATAATGTTTCAGACCAACAAAGACCCTAGGATCCACTCATGGCTGGTCTACCTAACTTGTGTACGTAATTGTGTATTGTGCATGTCCTCCGTGGTGGCGGAGGGGACCTACAATTTTACGTGGGTTCCGAACCAGAAAGCCTTAATTTTACTACCTTAAACTATACCCAATCTATCAACATATGCGTCTAATCGATTTTTAAACATGTTTATAAACGTGCTAGTAATTACTTCTACCGGCAAACTATTCCAGCTATTTACTATTCTATGCGTAGAAAAGTTTTTGCCAACTGCTGTCTCGAACCTTCTACTTGTCAACTTACACCCGTTATTTCTAGTCCTATTATATTGAGATATTTCGAAAAAGCTATCTCTATCTACGTTATCGAACCCATTCATAATTTTAAAAACCTGGATTAGATCACCCCTTAGCCTCCTAGTCTCGAGTGTAGTCAATTTTAACTCCTTAAGCCTATGCTCGTACGACTTCAACCCAAGCTACGGAATCATCTTAGTTGCTCGTCTTTGAACTCTTTCGATTTTGTCTATATCTTTGCGCATATGCGGATTCCAAAATTGGACCGCGTACTCCAAATGGGGTCTAACTAATGATTTATAAAGAGGACCTATAATATCGTGCGATTTGTACTCAAAATTCCGAGCTATAAAATCAAACACTTTGTTCGCTTTATTGACCATTGCTGTACTTTCGCACTTTTAAATCACCAGTGACTATAACTCCTAAATCTTTTGCCTGCTCTACGCTTGCTAACTCCTTCCCTGACATACTATACGCAAAATTACCTTCAGGGTTAAGAAAAAAAAAAAAATATATATATATATACAAACTCAGAATGGTCCCCTGAGAAACTTATATGTTAAACACAGACCGTGCATGGAACAAGGAACTCTTCTGGGAAAATTAAATCCACTATAGTCCGAATAAGTAATGGTAAATGACAAATACCATAGTTTTTCTTTTTCATGATGCTAGCCCGACGTGGGCAACGGGTCTCTCGCAAAGAGGTCCCATAAATATAGCTTCCCTCACCAGCTATCTGCAAAGCAGACAGGATCCAGCTTTAGGACATGGATCTAGGGTTTAAAGCAAGCCTAGATCCATGTCCCAAAGCTGGATCCTGTCTGCTTTGCAGATAGCTGGTGAGGGAAGCTATATTTATGGGACCTCTTTGAGAGAGACCCGTTGCCCACGTCGGGCTAGCATCATGAAAAAGAAAAACTATGGTATTTGTCATTTACCATTACTTATTCGGACTATAGTGGATTTAATTTTCCCAGAAGAGTTCCTTGTTCCATGCACGGTCTGTGTTTAACATATATATATATATATATATATATATATATATATAAAACCTTTGGTATGAGCTTTGGTTAGCTTCCGCCCGAATTGTTCATTCTGACGAAGGTCAAGCTTTTCACTCCACCTTAGACCTACAGTTTAACGTGGAATCCGAACCACGTCCCACCAGCAGCCCAGCGTCTTAACCACTAGGCCACCCAGGATATCCATTTATCTACCAACCACTCTTTTTTTTTTGTGTGTGTGTGTGGAAGGCTGAACAGCTGGGTTTTGCTGCGCGCCGGCTGCAGTCACCGGGTCTCGAACCCGGGGCCGATGGATTCGTAGTCAGCGACGCTAACCACTACACCACCATATTATTATATATATATATATATATATATATATATATATATATATTGTGCAATAAAAAATAAAATGTACAAAAACGGGTCTTGATGGAAGATATAATTATATGTTTATTTATAATTTATTGTAAGGAGAATTTATATTCGTTGTATAATTACAAGAAGAAAGTTAATGACTTTTTCCCCTTTATTTTCACGTACGTACAATAATGCTTTAAAAGAAACTCAATAACGTATGACATCATTTGGGGTTGAGATAAAAAAAGAAAACGAAAAATATACAAGAATTTAATGAGATTCTGATGTGCCATTTCTTTTTTTTTTGATGCGTATAGTCTTTGGTTCTCCGTCTCCCCATTAACTCATCCCCCCCCCCCTCTCCTTCCACCTCATTCTAATGTGCCATTTCTGGTTTTCTTCTCACTCCCTCCCTACTTTATTTTTTTTTTGTCTTTGGTTGACCCCCAACACGCGCGCGCACACCCACAATCTCATTTAAGAGAGGTTAATTTTTAGTTGGTATTTTGGTTTTAATTTCTGTACCTCTTTTTTTCTCGTAGAAGTGATTTGCGTTAATATATTGACAGTTATGAAGGAGGTTAATATATGACAAGTGTTAATTCTTGATAATAATTAATTAATAACAACATATAGTAACTACAGTAATTAAAGTAATAATACTAATAATGTTAATGAAGGTCATGATAATGATAAGCTCATAAACCATTCATTTATTTATAAATAATGAATGAATGAATGAATGAATGAATGAAACTAGGTCGTACAAACTAAACAGAAATTCGTTACAGTCCTTCAGAATTACAGAATCTGTAATGTAGTTTCCAGCTTTACAATTTCACTAATTATTTTGAGAGAGCTTAAATCCAACATAAAATCAAACTTGCAGGCAGACACCCCCTCCTAACCCCGACCCCCTTCCCCATACTCGGGATTCTAAATTAGTAATAAATGCTTTTATAACTTCGGGTAACTAATCACTTTTGTAGAAGATCATAATTACATAATAAAGTTCGCATTACACATTTTAAGAGAATTTTATTACCAAAGTTATATATATATCTATATATATATACTGTATATATACCTTTGGTAACCTTTTGGTTAGCTTCCGTCCGAATTGTTCATTCTGACGAAGGTCAAGCTTTTCACTCTACCTTAGACCTACAGTTTAACGTGGAATCCGAACCACGCCCCGTCAACAGCCCGGCGTCTTATCCACTAGGCCACCTAGGGTACCCATTTATCTACCAACCACTTTCTTTATTGTGTGGAAGGATGAACAGCTGGGTTTTGCTGCGCGCCGGCTGCCGTCGGGTCTCGAACCCGGGGCCGATGGATTCGTAGTCAGCGACGCTAATATAGTGATCGCCTTTTATTATTTTACTTTCTTCATTATTTATTCTATCTATCGGCTCTTTATTTCATTTATCACTTGCTTTCTCTACTCATTTCAACACTACTTTACAATTATATTCATGGTAGCCACGCCGAGACTATGAAAGTCGTTACAAAACAAAGGGGGGGGGGGTTCATTAACACTCTTTTAACACTTTTTAACTCTTTTATTTACTTTCGAAAATGGTTTAAGTAATTTAGGGGAATGCAAGTACGGAATTTCTATTATAATAATTTACGTCGGAGAGGGAGAGGGGCACAAAACAATTAATTAAATTTTACGTTACATGACGCCAACCTCACGCTTAACGCGCCGCCTAAAAGACTGACTCCCTTGTGGGTAGCCCGCTCTTTTGGGCCTCTGTTCAGGACTGCCAACTCTACCCATTTTAAACAATTTAAATGTAACAAACATACTTTTTCGTAATTTCATAATTATTAGTAAATGATTTACATTAAATATTATCTTAATTAAACAAAAATTAATATTCTTAACTAGGCATTACTACACTCACCACTACACCACCGAGGCGCATATATATATATATATATACAGGGTGGGCGGAAAGTAGCTCCCTAATTTAAATTACATATAAATTATGTATAAATTATGATTGTATTGTTATATTGTTATGGTGTGTTCTCTAAAGTGGTACAATTGTAACGGTAATCTTTTTTTCTCTAAAGTGTTCTCTTTGTGTTCTCTAAAGTGGTACAATTGTAACGTTCATTTTTTTTTTAATTTCAGATTGAAGGGTAACATGGCTGAGCGTTAACACTGCAGGAGCGTGCCCAGTTGGCGGCACGGTACGAAGTTGGCAATCTGTCGTTCGAGTTCAAAGATGGTGGCGGGCCATTCACGGACCACGTGCCCAAGTGGACCCGAAAACAATCAAGAACTGCCACTCGAAGCTCATGACCACGGGTCTGTGGCAGATGTTCGAAGATGTGGTCGCCCTTCGACATCCAGGGCCCAGGAGACGGTGCAGGCAGTTCAGGAAATGTTCGCACGGAGTCCACGAAAGTCAACTCGCCAGGCAGCTCGGGAAAGTGGACTCTCCCGCTACTCAGTGCGAACTGTGCTGAAGAAGGAGCTGAATTGGCGTGCGTGGAAGCCGCATTACTGCCAATCTCTCTCGGACGAGGACTGCGACATTCGCCAGGAGCCCCGACTTGACACCGTGCGACTTCTTTCTTTGGGGGTGGGTAAAGGAAGAAGTCTACCGCACCAAACCGAGGACATTGGAAGAACTGGAGGACCGAATTCGGGAAGTCATGTCCTCTATCCCGCCGGAGTTCCTGCTAAAGTCAGTGGACGCCATTCCTGGGCGGCTCCAGAAGCTGGTGGAAAGAGTTGGAGCCCACATTGAATTTTAGAGAAAATCTACCATGTATGCCTACCTTTTCATATTATTTCTTCTGAAATAAATGGATAATATACGTATTTTTTTACCAATCCAAAATAGGGAGCTACTTTCCGCCCACCCTGTATATATATATATACCCTTTCAAACTACTGCTACGGAACAAATTTTTTTGAAAAATGGGTATCTGAATTTTTAGTTTAGTTTAGTATCCCATGAAATATTTTGACACTTTGTTTTACTGAAAATTGTGAATAAAAACTCTGGCGAGGAAAAAATGCATGTTCAATCAACATATAGTACAACCCTTTCTAATCTAATATAACCAAAGAAGTTCAGGAAATTAGCACTATGGGCGTAGTTATGGTCGTGGCTCCCAATGGTAAATAATACCGTGAAGTGAAAATGCGATATATATATATATAATATATATAATATGGAATAGGCACTCTGTAAGCAGTAAAGGTTTTTAAGAGATAAAAATTTTAAGCCGTTCAGTTCCCTGTTACATGTTAAAATAGGCTAAAAAAAGGTTTGTCTTAGAATTACGTTCCAAATTGGGGACCGCATAAACACTAACCGAGAACTTAATAGTTCTCTTTTTGACCCTATATATCAAAAAGCCATCACAGAAAGGGAACCTATACGGTCAATATTAGGAACCATTTATTACTTGGAGCTTTAAAGTTACAAAAAGACCATTTAGGCGCTTCCACTTCAAGGATTTATGAACTTTGCTGTTCACAATGTTCACACACTCGAAGTTTGCTTCTTTACGACAACTTTTAGTAATACATATACTATTTTTGTCTAGTTGTACTCTTGGTACCTGAAGTATATCTACTGATTTCCATTATTTTATCTATCTATCTATCTATCTATATAATGCATTAGCTGTACTTTTATATGCACGAAGAGTACAATTAGATAAAAATATATGCATTACTTAAAGTGGTCTAAAGCACAAAATTTAGTGTGATCGTGTGTATGGACGCAAAGAAAAACGTTTAAATTTCTCTCTCCCTCTCTCTCTATCCCTCTCATATTCCATTTATTTTCTTTAAATTAGTTTTTCTTATTTTATTTTCTTGTTTGATAAAAAATATATTTGAAGAAATTAAGGCAAACTTTTTGGGAAATATTTTTTGTCCGATGAGAAGTCATCTGAAAGTTAATAGAAAGTCTTTACGACTCTCTCTCTCTCTCTCTCTCTCTCTCTCTCTCTCTCTCTCTCTCTCTCTCTGGGAGGGAGCGGAGGGTGGGGAGAGAGCCTTCTACTTTTCTATCCAGTTTTCTACTACTGCTAGGATAGTTGAAAGAAAAATAAACTTTTACAAAATTTTCCCTGGCACCCGTTGCCATTGGTACCTCCTCGGTATGGGCCGCAAGGCCTTTTGAGGTACTTATTTTCCTTGTAACTCCTTGTAACTCTCTCTCTCTCTCTCTCTCTCTCTCTCTCTCTCTCTCTCTCTCTCTCTCTCTCTCTCTCTCTCTCTATCTCTCTCTCTCTCTCGGGCTATAGTCGATATAAAGACAGTTGGAAAAACACGTGACAACGTAATGTTTTTTGAAAATACTACAGAAAATTTGTCTCAGTTCAAAAAAGGGGAAATAAGAATATTTCATGGGTTAAGAGGATTTTGCCCTCGTTCTGAAAGCGACAAAAAAGGGGAGAAGAAGCTTTGAGAAGGATAGTAATTTCTCACAATTCGAGGTACAAAAATTTTGTTCATTAATTTCCCAAGAAAATTAAGAAAATTAAAAAATATTTGTATCGAAGCAAAAAAATAAACTTCCAAACCCAATTTTTTTGGTCTCCAATTCCACTCTTGTGTGACAATACAAGAACATGATGAGGAGGAAGAGCAACTCTCTCCGTAATTATTAGATAATATAAATGAATCGGATAATGGCGGAAGATCAATCGAACGTCGATCCTGAACAGGGTGAACAAAGTATGGACAATAGGGTGGAATGAAAAATATATTTTTTTTTAATTTCAAATTGCTTGGTGTCGGGAAAGTTGCGTATTTATGTGAAACGTACTGTGTGAAATTTTTGTAATTTAATTTAAAAAACAAAATAAAAATGGCGAAATTTTAGTAATTTTGCCAATTTTTTAAAACTTTTGAGTTCAGTGTGCACAATTTAATTATAGCCGTACGATTACAAAAATTTCACACAGTACGTTTCACATAAATACGCAACTTTCCCGACCCCAAGCATTTTGAAATTAAAAAAAAAAATTTCACTCCACCCTAATGGACATATATATCTGCATGTAGTAGTAGTTCATTATACGAGTATACAGTGTGTTTCATTTAAAAATTAACCAAAATGTTAATATACTCTTCCTTCAACAATGTAGAAGTTCAGTTAAAAAAAAGATTATATATATATATATATATATATATATATATACTGTATATATATGGATTAGTTGTAAAAATATACGCGCTAGCCTTCTAAGCTGTAGAGCTGTGAAGTGTTACATAATCTTTCAGTTTTATTCAAATTTAAAGAAAAAATTTCATGCTACTTTTACCTTCATATACGTTTTTAATTTTATGCAGTATTAGATTATAAATGCTAATTCTCTCTCTCCTCTCTCTCTCTCTCTCTCTCTCTCTCTCTCTCTCTCTCTCTCTCTCTCTCTCTCTCTCTCTCCTGTTGGAGGCGCGGCGGTCACTGACGCGGCTGCGCCCTCCACCCGGGAGCTCATTGATAGGATAGCCGCCCTGGAAAGGCGGTCCAACGGCGGACTGGACAGAGCTCGAGACAGCGAAGAAAGGGTAGAGGTGCAACCGGGAGCCAGGGTACAAAATCAGTGTGAGGAATCGCCAGTGACCCACGTGGAATGCACGGAACCGCGGCGCAAGGTGGAGGGAAGGGAGGGCGCAAAGAAGGGGGCCGATAGAGAAGGGTGGGAAGGGGCCGATAAAGAAAAAGGGTGGAAAGGAGCCAACTGATGGCCCAAAGAAACCGAAGGATGTAGCTGCCGGAAGGGGTGGGTCGGGTGGTGTAAGTGCGGCTGAGTTTATGGGTGACGACGGGTATCGGGCAAGAAGGCTGCGAAGCCG
The DNA here is from genome assembly GCA_023014485.1 of Bathynomus jamesi. Taxonomy (NCBI): domain Eukaryota; kingdom Metazoa; phylum Arthropoda; class Malacostraca; order Isopoda; family Cirolanidae; genus Bathynomus; species Bathynomus jamesi. The sequence continues at coordinate 402,054 of JAJOZX010000872.1, read as the reverse complement.
AGACCTGAGACCCCGGTGGCCGCTGTCAGGACCTCCAACCACTTTTGTCTCCTGTGCGCGAAGGAGGAAGACACCGTTTTGATTGGGGACTCGCAGATCAGGGGCCAGGAGAAGTACTTTGCTTCTGCAAACCGAGACAGGAGGAAGGTAAGGTGCTTACCCGGTCGGGGAACGGCGCATTTAAAGAAGGAATTAGAGAAGCTGCGCGTGGCTAGTCAGAGGACTGTGATCATTGTCGACGCTGGTGGCAACGACCTGTTCCTCAAAGGCGGTAGGGTAGGTTCAACGGAAGGGATCATCACCGAGATCATGTCTCTTGCGGATGATCTAAAACTTAAGACAGACACGGGAATGTTGATGGGTATTTTACCGCGGATGAATGCCAGTGACCAAGCGCTCAGTAAGGTCATTGGCATCAACGAGAGGGTGCAAGAATTGTGCGTCCCACTGGGCGTGAGGTTTGTTGACCCGTTCGACGCGTTTTCGGGTAGGTGGGACCTGTATCAGAGGGATGGTGTCCACCTCAATGTCAAGGGTAAACTCTGCTTGACCGGCACCTATACCGTATGGTGGCACGGGGATTGATGATGGGGGCCCCCACCGGTGAGAGATTATGTTGAGCCGGTGGCGGACGTAACTTCAACAGAAGGGTGCGTCCATGTACAGGTGGGTGACCCTCCTTCCCCGTTCGGGGGGCTCAGCCTCCTGCGGAAGTTGCCCCTCGTTGGTGAGGGGCTCTTCAACTGCCCACAGCCCTGGCTGTTCGGAAAACGGGTCGTGCTAGGGGTGGTCAGAATAGGGAAGGCTCCCTCCGTGTAGTGCTTTTTAATGCTAGGTCGATTAGGAATAAGTTTTGCGAGCTACGGGCGCTCTTACAATCAGAATATCAGGATATCGTTGCTATCACCGAGTCCTGGATTCATACTGATCGTAGGGACTACGTTGGGGAGTTAGAGTTTCCCAGGTATAGAATGTTTCACAAAGACCGCACCCGTGGGGAGTGGGTAGGGGTACTAACAGTGGTGGGCACCGTTAACCAAAAAGTTAACTTCGATAACGATAATCCGTTAACCCCAATTTTTAACTCCGATAACGATAATCCGATAATTTTACTACAAAAACGGAAGTTAACGGAAGTTAACGATAATCCGTTAACGATAACAATTTCTTTACTAACATTTAAAAAAATCAAGGAAAAAAGCTTTAAAACCCATAGAAAATGTTTATTTATGCAAAATCCAACAATAAATAGGTATTTAACTGTATTTTTATCAAGTTTTGCAACTTTTTTGCTTAACTTTTTTTTTTATTTTTAATAAAAAATGTACTGATTACATGTTTTGAAACCCTTGTAACCACTAACCATTAACTAAATTTTAATTTACCAGAGAATTATTATGGCGGGAACTGAAAGGTAAAATTAAGTTTTAGGCACATTTATTAAAGACTGACACAATGTGCTGGTTGCCCTTCAGAAAGACCAACTTCTCAAAGTTAGGCCCAACTGCCAGTCTTGACCTCTTGGGCTTCAGGATGTCCTTGCCGAGAGAGAAGAGCCGTTCCACTGCGGCAGAGGACGGAATTGGCAGACTGAAGTTATGGCGGTTAGAATTCATTCGCGGAGCGGTGATCTTCCGTGAATGACTCCTCGCAGTTAACGTGTTAACGGACTTTAACAGACTAAATATCGAGTTATCGGAAGTTAACTGGTCCGATAACGATAAATGGAAATTAACTTCCGTTAATGGTCCGTTAAAAAAAGTTAACTTCGTTAATTAACTGTTACGGATTAACGCTTTAGTGCCCAACACTTGGTACTAATATACGTGAGAGACGTTGAGTCCGGTTGACTGGCAGTTCCGATCTGAACGGGAGCTGCTTGGCGTCGATCTGAACGTGGGAGGGACGAACTATAGGTTAATCTTGGTGTACAGACCTCCGCATCTCCTCCTCGAGGAGGATACAGCCCTGTACACCGAACTCCGTAGCCTGCTAGGGGACAGTGTGCGTGTAGTTTTAGGAGACTTCAACTGTCGTGGCATAAAGTGGGAAGACAGGACTGCTGATGCCGAAGGGAGGAGGCTAGTTGACTTTGCTGATGAGAACTTCCTGACTCAGTGGGCCAATGGGCCTACACGAGGCGAAAGCGTTCTAGACTTAGTATTCACGACCGAAGACAATCTCGTCACTGGCCTCACCGTTGACGAATCGTTGGGCGGGAGTGATCACGGTCTGATTTGGTTCTGTGTCTGCGTCCCTCGGGTGAAGCGTAGTGACTCTAGAGGCAGTAAGCTCGATCTACGGCGGGCGGACTTTGTTGGCCACCGGGATGGCGTAGGTGAGATGGGGTTAGAGGTCGGTGGGGATGTTGAGGAAGTGTGGAGTGCATTCCGGGACGAGTTTATACCCTCAAAACCGGTCACCCCTGCTCCAACGCAGCATAAGTGGTTCAGTCGTGACATCGCTTCGGCTATCCCAAATAGGAGAGCTGCGTATAGGAGGGCGAAGGCAATCGTTCCCACGAGAACACCGAGGCGTATGTCCGCCTGTGCAGGAAGTGAAGGCGAAGGTTAAGCTAGCGAAACGTAACGAAGAACTCCGGGTGGCAAGCCTCTGCAAGGGGAACCCTAAGGAGTTCTTCAGTTATGTTAATAGTAGAAAGCCCATTAGAAGCATGATAAAGGACCGAAGCGGCGTTCTGCGGACCTCCGACGCGGACATCGCTAATGTGCTGAATGAGTACTTTGCGGGAGTGTTCACCAGGAAGGACAACCGCGTCATCCCCGAGCCAGGCGTCAGGCACGAAGGTGCTGGCCTGGATAGTGTTCGGTGTACCGCGACAGTCGTGGCCGATAGAATAGACAAACTGAGCGCGTTTAAGGCTCCTGGGCCAGACCAGTTCCTCCCCAGAGTATTGCAGGAGGTGCGCGACCAGGTGGCTCCCTACCTGGCTACATTCTTCAACAAATCGTTGGAGACGGGCCAGGTGCCTGGTGACTGGAGGGAAGCCAATGTGACCCCTATCTTTAAGAAAGGGGATCACGAAAGTCCTGGGAACTATAGTCCCATTAGTCTCACTTCGGTTGTAGGTAAATAATTAGAGGGGATAATAGCGGATAGGATCGTTGACCATTTGGATTCCTATAAGCTGCTTGGGGACTCCCAACATGGGTTTAGACGGCATAGGTCGTGTCTCACCAACTTGCTCGGGTTTTTCCACGTAATGTTGAGTGAGTATGATAAGAGTAGGGCGATTGATATACTTCATCTCGACTTTCAGAAAGCCTTTCATAAGATACCTCACCACCAGTTAATGGCTAAAGTGCGCGCGCTGGGTATAGGTGGGGAAGTAGGTAGGTGGATTGAAAACTGGCTGAAGAATAGGCGACAAAGGGTTGTAATGAAAGGGGCTAGTTCGGGTTGGGCTTCGGTCACAAGCGGGGTTCCTCAGGGTTCCGTTTTGGGGCCACTGTTGTTTATCATTTACATAAATGATATCGACAGTGGCATCGTCAGTAGGATTGCCAAATTCGCTGGTGACACGAAGCTTGGGGCCAATGTTGGGACGCCAGAGGCGATCGAACAATTGCGTGCGGACCTACGTAGGAGAGGAGTGTGGTCCGAAAAATGGCAAATGCCGTTTAACTTGGGTAAATGCAAGGTCATGCACATTGGCTACGCCAATCCCAAGTCGGACTATTCCATGTTGGGGAGTAATATCGAGGCGACTGATTTGGAAAAGGACTTGGGTGTGCTAATTAGCAGCGACCTTAAGTTTACCAATCAGTGCGTACAGGTGGAAAAGAGAGCCCAGAAGTTGTTGGGTTATATCAGGAGGCAATTTTGATTTCGGAACAAGGAGATTGTGCTCTCGCTGTACAATTCTCTGGTTCGGCCGCACCTGGAGTATGCTGTGCCGTTCTGATCGGCCACCCTCAGGAAAGATATTGAGAGGCTGGAGCGAGTGCATGCTCGGGCCACAAAGTTAATCCCTTCCGTTAGGCATATGGGCTGCGATCGACGCTTACGCGCCCTGAACTTGTTTTCGCTGGAAACTCGGAGGCTGCGCGGCCAACTCATCGAGGTTTTCAAGTTCTTACGCGGGTTCAACAATGTCGATTTTAGAAGCATGTTTAGTTTAAATGATAACCCAACTTGCAACAATGGTTGAAAGTTGGATTTGAAACGGTTTAGGACTGTGTGTGTGGGAATTACTTTACCTATAAGATCTGTGACACGTGGAACAGGCTACCTTCAGAAGTTGTGAACAATTCTGTGGATCTGTTCAAGAAAAGGTTAGACCGAATCTTGCACACTATTTGAGGGTGACAGAATTTTTCCCTGGCACCCGTTGCCATTGGTACCTCCTAGGTATGGGCCGCAAGGCCTTTTGAGGTACTACTTCTTGTAACACTCTCTCTCTCTCTCTCTCTCTCTCTCTCTCTCTCTCATCTCCTCGGTCTCTCCTCTCTCTCAAAGGAACAAGTACATGGGGGGATAGATACAAGGACCTCTCACTAATATTCCTCACCGAAAAGATTTTCTTCTTTTGTGATGGCACAGCACTGCGAAGTATGAACGATTCAGTATATCACTTGTCGCATAAACACCTTTCACGGCGGGAGACCAAAATTGAAACTCGGCGACATTCAAAGAGTTGGCAGACATTTTTTTTTTCTTTTTCTTGGGTGGCTGGATGCACGTGACGGGTGAGGTCATGGTGTGGAAAATCTGATTTCTGTTCTTAATTCCCATTTCCACCCCTTTCCTGCAGAAGCATTTCATCACTTTGCCGGCGTGATCTAACTTTGTGCGTACATGGGTGTAGATATGGAGAATTTAACCTTTACCTCTCTCTTAATCCTTTTTGAGCTAGCCTGAAGTGGGTCATGGGATCTTTATTGAACCGATACCTCGGTAAATACAGCTGCAAATATTTTGCATAAAATCAAAACCATATGTTCGAGGTTTTTGTGACGATACCAAGTGGTTGATGTGCGATCGGCACAAGTACAGTATATTATTGGTTTGTTTATACAGCACTGCTGTCTATGAGCCTCGGTGGTGTAGTGGTTAGCATCGTTTACGAATCTATCGGCCCCAGGATCGAGACCTGGTGACGGCAGGCGGTGCGCAGCAAAACCCTGCTGTTCATCCTTCCACAATAAAAAAAAACTGGCTGGTAAATAAATGGGTACCCTGGGTAGCCTAGTGGTTAAGACGCTGGGCTGCTGGTTGGGTGTGGTTCGGATTCCACGTTAAACTGTGTAGGTCTAAGGTGGAGTGAAAAGCTTGACCTTCGTCAGAATGAACAATTCGGGAGGAAGCTAAACCAAGTTTAACCAGGTGTACGATCTCTGTGTGCATAGCGTAATTGTAGAGCTAGCTTGTATATTCTCCTTTCCTGTAAAATTTCTTTGGCTATTTTTCCGACCTTTTCTCTTACCGCCTCTTGCGGGGAGGGAGCGGAGGGTGGGGAGAAAGCCTTATGCTTTTCTATCCAGTTTTCTACTACTGCTAGAATAGGTTAAAAATGAACCAGTTTAATAACAGGAACCTCGCCGAGTGGACCGAAAGGTCTTTGAGGTTTCCTCTTGTCCTTGTAACACACACACGCGCGCGCGCGCACAACTCTCTCTCTCATTTTGTGTGTGTGTGTATATATATATATATATATATATATAATATATATATATATACACACACATACACAAAATGAGTGGTGTTTCGGATATCGCGATAATTCGGCTATTTTTCTGCGTGTTGAAATATCGGGCAAATTTCATCAAATCTTTCGAAATTTGCCTCATATTTCGACACCCAGAAAAATAACCGAATTATCGCGATATCCGAAATACCGCGTGCCGAATTAACGAGGTCCTAGTGTGTTTGTGTGTGTTTTATATATATTATATATATATATATATACACACGAGGTCTGTTCAAAAAGTATCCGGGCAGTGTTTATTTTCAGAACAAGGTCACGTTTGGAGTTAACTGTGCTAAACATGTCTCTGCATGTCGAGACAAGTTGACTGATGGGGTTGCACTTCATTGTGTATCGTCAGTCCACTGTGGTGAGTCGATGAAGTTAAATGGGTTTTGTTTGGCGACGATTTTTTCATGCTACTTTGCCTTTTTTTTTTTTTACTGTGAAGGTGTTGTGCACCATGAATATGCTCCAGAGTGACAAACAATCAACAAGAAATTTTACAGTGAAGTTTTGAGACGTCTACGTGAAGCAGTTCGGAGGAAACGGCCGCAGAAGTGGGAGTCCGGAGATTGGATGCTTCATCACGATAACGCGCCGTCTCACTCGTCGAAACTTGTCCAGCAATTTTTTGCCAAAAACGCTAACTCCCCCCCGCCCCCAGTACAGCAGCCTCCATAATCGCCGGATTTGGTTCCATGCAACTTCTTTTTTTTTTTGTTTCCAAAGCTCAAACAAACCCTGAAAGGACATCGATTCGATGATGTTGAGACCATTAGATAAATTCGACGGAGCAGCTTTTGGCCATTCCGAAAAATGCTTTCGAAAAATGTTTTCAACAGTGGCAGGATCGTTGGGCAGAGTGTGTGGCTTCAGAAGGAGCATACTTTACTTTGAGGGAGAGTAAGCCAACCCTGTAATTACCATATTCTGTCTATACTCGCATCAGTCCAGATACTTTTTCAACAAATCTCGTGTGTTGTGTGTATATATATATATATATATATATAATATATATACTGTGGGTTTAAATCAGTCGGTATCTCTCGTTCATGTTGGAACGTGTGTGTGTGTGTGTGGGACGGGGTAGATGCCATACTGTATATACAGTACTTTATCCCTTGAATAAAAACATGAATATACTGTAGTTATTTCTGTATATGCAAACTATCGTACCAAACTCCTTTTTTTCACTTCTATTTTATCTGGGCTAACCAGGAGTGGATCTATGGATCATCTTAGTTTGTAAACTCTGCAGCTTTGTTAAATGTTCTAAACAATGAGTTCTTTCTCTGTTTATGAATTTTCTCTACTCATCAAAGTATTTACTCCCACTTGTCAAAGTATTTTCTCTGCTCATCAAAGTACAGGGTGCTCATAAATTATCTTTAGTCAATTAAAATTGAATTCGTTAAGATAATTTATGGGCACCCTGTATTACTTCCAACTTATCGCACTATTTTCTCTTATCAAGGTATTTTCAACCACTCATCAAAGTATTTTCTCTATTGATCAAAGTACTTTCATTAACTTTTAAAAGTATTTTCTCTATATACTGTATATTAAATTTTTTTAATACTTTTTTGAAATCCTCCGACAATAATGTGATAGTTAATTTTGTGTTCCTCCATCGGAAACCACTTACAGCGAATGAATAATTTAATATTGATTAATGAGATCATTAAATATTAAAATATTCTTTGATTTTCTCAGCCAAATCTTTCAACTTCATTAATTTAATTAAAAACTAATCCACAATGTTTTAATTAGTTTTACTCTTTCTTTTTCAACATTGAATTATAGTCATTTTCTTGAGTAATGATTTAGGCGGAGTGTTTTACGAGATTTCTACAGTAGTTTTAGGGGTCCCCAGTTTCCGTTCGGAATCTTGTAGTGATTATTCAGATTATTAGTAGGAGTACGTCGTGGCTACGTCGCAACACCACTTTCCGTTAGATCAGCGAAACTGAGCGATGTTTGGTCTGTTCAGTAATTGGATGGATGACCGATCTTTGCGTTCAGATCATGTAGTGAGTGACCCGTTGATCGGATGCCACATTACAGTATACGTTATTTTTTGTCATGTGACTGTTGTTATTATAAAGGGAAACCATACAATTAACAAATTATTATTACATTACAACAAATTTTGTCAAAATCAAAGATAATTTCTCCCGAAGATAACACACACACACACACACACACACACACACACACACACACACACACACACACACACACACACACACATATATATATAATCTTAAAAGACTGAGTAAAGTGAATGATCAAACTGCAGCTTAGCAGATGTCTTGCAAAATGCTAAAGGAATTCTTTCCTAATTTACAAGCAAAGAAGCAGAAATAAAGCATTCCCAATTCTAAAGAAAACTAAAGCGAGGGAGAATTTCAAACTCTTGGAATGAGGCAAGGAATTCGAATGGAAAAGACTAAGTAATATCAAAAAGAAGAGTCGAGGGCTTAACTTTATTCTATTTGTCCTCAAGTGCTCAAAAATTAGCATCATTCCAGTGCCAAAAACTTTGCTCACAGTGCCTGAGTTTAGTCATGCATGTTAAGAACGGTTTTCTTCAGTCCTGAAAGTTATATAACATACTGGAACTACGAAGCGGAACTGAAGTTGCCCAAACTAAATTTTACCTCGGGGGGGTCCTCAAAGATAAATATTTTATCTAAAAAAAATTTTCGCCGATTTTTCAAGTTGAAAGGGATCTGATTATAAGGAAACCAATTATTAAATCTCAGTTGTGGTGGCGTTGCTTCCGTAAACCCCCATCACCTTTTTCTTCCTCCTTACACACACACACACACACACACACACACACACACACACACACACTTTCAATAAGACCGAGTGGATGATGGTATCAGGGTGAAAATCAGGAGACGGATTCTATCAGCATCATGCGCTGGAGTCGGCCATTTGTCATGCCTTTGATAGGATGATGAGAAAAGAAATCAAACTTGCTCCCATTCCTTGAGGATTATAAATCTTCGCTTGAGTGCGAATAGGATTAAATCTTAAAGTATTTTTACCCTTCCGTCCCAACCATTTGGTAGCTTTGATACGGGGATTGAGACCCCTTCATTTACCCCGAGATAAAAAAAAAAAACCGAAAAAGAAGAAAAATATCTCAAAGAAGATTTGCGTACAAAGAATTCTTCTTTTATAAAAAAAAAAAAAATAAAGCTAAACCACCTCTCCCCACCCTACCCCACCACCCCACGTAAAAAAAAAAATTAATTTAAAAAAGAAAATTAATCTAATTTTTGACAAAAAGTTGCTGAAAATCAAATTTTATTTTTTTTCATACACTAATTTAATAATCCTTTCTCAGACAACTTGAAGGGATTATAGCAAAGCTTTGAACACTGCAAAAAGCCTCGCGATAATTTAATTCGAATCGCTCTAGCATGAACTAAAAATTAAATCTAACGACAATGAAGTTCTTACTAAAGAGATTTGGTCCAACTTCCGACCGTACTTTAATATGTAGAAAACTCTAATCTACGATATTTCGCAGTTTTTTATTATACAGGGTGGGCCGTAAGTTTCCATACATAGGAAAATTTAAACGTTTGTTTTTATGTTTCAGATACCCTAAGAATATGCGTTTGTAAGATCTTGTTTACTGATGAAGCAAATTTTTACGTCAATGGAGAGGTTAATCGGCAAAACATACGTTATTGGAGTAATGCTAACCCTAACTGGCTGAGTCCGACGAAGATGCAAGGTGCCGGTAAAGTGATGGTGTGGGCCGGGATATGGGGTGACAGAATTATTGGACCAATTTTTTGTCAGTGGAAATCTTAATGCCGAAAGGTATCTTAACATGTTGCAAGAAGAGATTTTCCCATCCCTGCTAAACGAGGAAGGTAACTTCCCAGTTTACTTCCAGCAAGATGGAGCTCCACCTCATTATGGTCTTCACGTGCGTCGGTATTTGGATCAGCAGTAGTTTCCGGATGCTTGGATTGGTGGCGTGGTCCTGTGGAGTGGCCTCCCAGATCCCCAGATCTCACCCCCCTTGATTTCTATCTTTGGGGCACTTGAAGGCCATGGTGTATCAGGAAAGATACGAGACATAAATCATCTAAAGGAACGTATCACCAACGCCATTACAAGCATAACGTCAACTGTGCTAATGCGTGTTCATCAACAGTGGGGAACACGTATTGAAATGTGTTTTCAAAACAATGGCAACCATGTAGAGCATATTATATAAATAAAAATGGTTGTCCATAAAAAAATGTTTATTTTTCCTATGTATGGAAACTTACGGCCCACCCTGTACAGTATACTTGGAGAAGGAAAAAAATGCTCCTTCTTCGTTATAACCACCGTGCGGTATATTTGATAACCAACCCATTTTCATAATTGCATTTAAATGTTTAAGTTTGTTTTTGTTATTGGAAACGTGTGTGTGTGTGTGTGTATGTATATATATATATATATATATATATATACACACACAATGGTGTAGTGCTAAATAAAGAAGTGGGGGAACGCATTTTGAAAGTGTTACTCAGATGCGGGGGGGGGGACAATGGCGAGCGCGGCGAGCCCATAAAGCTGGGGGTCCGGGGGCACTGTAAGCCCCCCGGGAAATCTTTTGAAATCTGACCAATTTCAGGATATTTTGAGGTCATATGCACTGGATATTAGGATATATTCCAAGGTTGAAGATGCAGTATTTCCAGTGTCATTAGATATACGACATCCAGTACGATCAATAAAAATAGCTAACAACTGGAATGATTAACTAAAAAAAATTAACAACTGGTACGCGTGGTGACTGTTTCACCAGATCTTTATAGGCTAGCATTGCCTCAGTCGAAGCTAAAGAAATGAAGCAGTTAATGATTCTTTCTCATATTTCTTCTAGGGGTGGGAATTAAAATTTCATGACGTTAGAGATTTGTAAGTTCGGATTTATTTGAAATAGTGAGGGAACGCCGTTCCCACAGCACTACACCCACTGTGTATATATATATATATATATATATATATATATATATGTATATATATATATATATAATGTAACTACAAGGAAAAAAATGACTCCAAGGCCTTTCGTGTATTCAGAAGTACACCTCGTCAGGGAATTCCCTGACGAGGTGTACTTCTGAATACACGAAAGGCCTTGGAGTCATTTTTCTTTTTCCTTGTGGGTTTACATCAATCATTCATTTCACGTGTTAATTGTGAAATTCATCCCATATTATATATATATATATATATATATATATAAGCAAAGCACAGGGAAAAGGAAAAGGAAACACAAAGTCCGAGCGCTTTCGTGATATATTCACATCTTCAGCGAAGATGTGATTATATCACGAAAGCGCTCGGACTTCGTGTTTCTTTTTCCTTTTCCCTGTGGGTCTTTGCTTATTAAAAAGATTACGTGTTGCTTTGTGATTTCTTTGTATATATATATATATATATATATATATATATATATATATATAATCATGGTTTGAAGAATTATTTCATGGTCGAATTAATTACTGTGATCTCTTGATATAAATGTCGAAATAACATGTTATCTATTCAACAAGTAAACATACGCTTTTTCATTTGGGAGGGTGGGGAAAGGATTAGAGTCCCAGATGCGATAAACGGTGGAGAAAGAATGAGAGAGTACTTTACGTCTTATCACTGTAAATAGGAAAGTTTGGAAATCCTTGAAGTGGAAGTACCTAAATAGGCTTTTTTTTTCCGCTTCAACGTCTAAAGCAATAAAGGGTTTCTAATAATGACCGTACGGGTTCCCTTTTTTCATATATAAAGTCAATGATGAAAGGTAAAAAACGGAGCCATTAAGTTCCTGGTTAGTGTCTATGCGGTTCTCAATTTGGAACATAATTCCGAGGGAACCTTTTCCTAAATCTATTTTAACAGTATACTCCGGAGTATAATCGGTTAAATTTAATACTATAAATTTAATTTTATTTACAGTCTGTTCAAGAAGTACTGTCGTTAAACCCCCATGTTTTTTATTAACTTTTTGTAATATCGCATAATGAACCGATTGTATATATTCCATATTCCTTTTAGTCTATTTAATTTATAATATATATATATATATATATATATATATATATATATATATATATATATAAAATATACACAAAGGATACCCAACAGCAACACTGGTCTATAAGGCTCTGTTTAAGAACGAAGGCTAAAAGATGGAAGAAAATTTTAAAGCAAAGGGAGAGAATCCGAATAAAAATTCTACAATACTTTTATGAGCTAACAAATACTTCTAATTGGAAGTTTAAGGCAAGATAAGCACCTAATCTCGTTTAAAAGGATTCGACCGAATTACTTTGAACTACGCTGGCTGGCAATATATTTCACAAATTAACTATACGATTGAAGATTTTTTTTTTATGCAGAAAGGAGGGGCTAGGGGAGAACGCCGCAAAAAAAGGCCCCCTATGTAAGAAGGAAAGAGACGAAATCAAGGTCTCAAAAGCTCATAATGCCTTTTTTTTTTTTTTTTTTTTTTTTGGCGTGTAAAATGCGTGTATCTGCAGTGAAAAATAGAGGGAGAAGTGTGTGCGAGAGCATGCTGGACGCTCACAGGGTAACACTGAAAAAGATCAGCTAAAAGGGACAGTAACATGAGAAACGGGATTCCTAGCACTCCGTCTCCTGCCAAACGTCCCCCCGGGAGTATTTCTCTGGTCGATTGACTGGTGTCTATATAATCATCATCTCCAGAGAGGAATTAAAATGTTTACCCACTAATTTAAGACCATTACCACGAGTTCTATCTGCATTTGTTAAGATGAAATATTTATCGGCGTCAACGTTATCAAAACCTTTAATCATTTTAAACACTTTGATTAAGTCTCCTCGAATCCGCCTTTTTTTCAAGTGAGAATAAATTTAATGTTTCGAAACGGGCAGCGGATGATTTGTTTCTAAGTCTGGGAATCATCTTTGTAACCCGTCGCTGCACTCTTTCCATTCTGTCTATGTCCTGCTGTAAATATGGGGACCAGATGAACGCAGTATTCCAGGTGTGGGCGTACTAAGGAATTATATCGCGCTGTTTTGGTGTTTTCTCAATCTTACCTAATAATTCAAATGATCTATCAATAAATCCTAAGATTCTCTTTGTTGCGAAGGAAGTTAAACAACCCTAATCTTGTCGCCCCTCCTCTCGAGTTGGCCTGGTGAAGTAACGAGGTTTTTGTACTCTCCACCTCACATAGCCAGGTACGCCCGGCTCATCAGGGATTGTTCTGAGCCAGGCGTCTAATGTTCTTTTGAAGATGTCTACCGCAACACCCCTCGTGTTCCTTAGGTCTTTGGGCAGCTAATTAAACAGTTTTGGTCCTCTCTCAACAAAACTACTTTCTTCATATATATATATATATATACAGGGTGTCCGAGAATTATCTGTACAATTTTTGGCTGTTATTAAAAGTCAACCATGAAGTGTAGAAATTCCAGTGTTGTCCCATTTTACAGAGAATCTCATTAAGATTTTTCTGATACCAAGTTTTGACAAGTTTTTTAGAAATTCCAGTGTGTCCGAAAATTATCTGTACAATTTCATCTTTTAATAAAATTCTTGATAACACGTAAAATTCTTAAGCAAGATTATTTAGAATCTGTATTTTCAAAAGTTTCTTTTATTAAAGTAACGTTGTTACAAACATTCGATATGTGCACCATTAGTGATTCGCAAAACATCCAATCGATACTCCAAATGTTGCCATGTACGCTGCAGCATATCCACATCAATTCGCTCAATAGCAGCTGTGATTCTTGCTTTTAAATCATCATGTCTGTCACCCGCTTACATTTCTAAAAAACTTGTCAAAACGTGGTATCAGAAAAAACTTAATGAGATTCTCTGTAAAATGGGACAACACTGGAATTTCTACACTTCATGGTTGACTTTTAATAACAGCCAAAAATTGTACAGATAATTCTCGGACACCCTGTGTATATATATATATTATATATATTTATTGTATAAAATGCAAATCCACAAGGAAAAGGGAAAATAATTCCAAGGCTTTTCGTGTATTCAACAATACACTTCTTCAGGAAATGAAGGAAAAAGGCAAGATGACACAAATATATGCTATGTATCAAAACAAAATAGTAGAAAGAAATTAGCAAAAGATTAACAAGTACTGATAAGGGTAAAAGATATTTTAACCGGATATTGTCAATTTTATACATTCCCGAACTGTTTGTGCATTCATTCTTTTTAAAAATAATTTCAATTTCTAGAATATTCCTTTCAATTATATCTTAATTTTTAACACAACACTTTAGAACTCTCCCACTTGATACTATGATTACATCTATACGTATGATCAAACAATGCATTAGAATTATTCGCTGTTCTATACACACATTTATGCTGTTTTACTCTGATGCCTAAAGTTTTTCCCGTTTGACCTCCATAAACCGAGTTACATTGTGTACATCCGATCGAATATACACAACCAATAGTATTATCCGGGCTATTCTTTATTAGGGAGGTTTAACTGTATTATTATACTTACAGACTACGTTGATACCAATTGTTTTTAAGTAAGGTTGTAAGACATTTAAAATTTACATGGTAAAGTAGGTTAAGGATATTTTTGTGATCAAATTCATTTACAATTATTACACTATTATAATACTTTTCTTTAGTTTCCTTAAGATAGTTATCTAGAAATGGGATAAGATAACATAATTTAGTACCAATATTCATGATGTAATTGATGTTGCATAACTCAGAAGCTAAAAATTCAGAATCTCTCTCTCTCTCTCTCTTTTCCTTGTAACTCCTTGTAACTCTCTCTCTTCGTCATGTTGAGTGAGTATGATAAGAGTAGGGCAATTGATGAGAAAGCTTTGATAAGGTCCCTCACCGCCGGCTAATGGCCAAAGTGCGCGCGCTGGGTATTGGTGGGGAAGTAGGTAGTTTGATTGAAAACCGGCTGAAGAATGCCACAAAGTTAATCCCTTCCGTTAGGCATATGGGCTACAATCGACACTTACGTGACGCGGGTTCAAAGATGTCGATTTTAGAAGCATGTTTAGTTTAAAATGATAACCCAACTCGTAACAATGGTTGGAAGCTGGATTTGAAACGGTTTAGGACTAGTGTGTGTGGGAATTACTTTACCTATAAGATCTGTGACACGTGGAACAGGTTACCTTCAGAAGTTGTGAACAGTTCCTCTGTGGACATTTCAAGAAAAGGTTAGACCAAATCCTGCACACTATTTAAGTGTGTAGAAAATTTTCCCCTTGTTTTCATTGGTATCTCCTCGGTATGGGCCGCAAGGCCTTTTGAGGTACTTCTTTTCCTTGTAACTCCTTGTAACTCACTCTCTCTCTCTCAGGTCCTAACCTACTGACACGCTGAGGTGTTGTATTTGTTATGTATTTGTGCAAATACAGTGATCAAATACACACCCTTCAAGATTCTCAAATACAAATACGGAAACTGGCTATTTTAAATACAAATACATATTTGACCATGATATATATATATATATATATATATATATATATATATATATATATATATATATATATATATATATATATATAATGTATATAAAGTCTAAATAAACGTCATTCGCTTAAAATTAGATAATTCCTTGTAATTATACTGCAAATCCTGTCAACTAAAAAAGACATTCCTTCTAAAGCCTTTTTTAAGCCACAAAACTCCATACAGATTCATTACGCTAAACTTCAGGTAGAGAATGTAAGTAGAAAGTCTTAAGGGAGATTATTTCATCAACATTTCTAAAATACCTGACGAAGGTTGTACTCCACGAGACTCTCTTTATAATACCTTCTTAGAATTTAGATTGAGATCCCATTAAGACTTCCACTTTAAGGTAGAAATTGGACACAGTCTTCTGTTTGCCAACGAGAAGCAAACTTAAATGCTGTATTGATTTTTGCTTGTTTGACTTTTGAACTAATATCGCTGAGACAAGCTCGCCGAAGATAAATATACGAGAATTTCCCCCGATTTTAATTAAATTTTCATACTTAATTAATGAATGACTTTCTAAGTTATATATTTCTCTATTTTTATTATATTTGTATGTAAATACTAATAATAATAATAATAATAACCATACTTCTACTACTACTAATAATAATAATATATAATGACAATTAGGTCTATGTCAGCTTGAACGTTCATATACTGTATTATTTTAGATGTTCACGAAGGTTGGACAGATCGGTAATAATAATGATTAATAATTATAATATGACTCATTTCTGAAATTTATTATAGTTATAACAACAACATTGTAAAAAATTAGGGATTTATTAATCTTTTTATTAAAAGAATTCTTAGAGAGGCCTTAATTATATATATATATATATATATATATATATATATATATATATATATATATATATATATATATATATACTTCCAAATTTCATTTAATTAAAACATAAAATTAGTTCTTTTGCAAGAATGGGCGCAATAAACAAAATTGCAAATACAGTAATTTTCAGGAACCATTAAAGTAGAAATATAGACCTATATTATTAAAGTTTACAATTATTCCAGATTACCCAACTATATAATAGTCGTATATCTGTTGACAAAGCGGTAAACTCTTAAGTCTGAACGTTGGGTTAAATCTCGGCTCGGACTTTGGATTTCAAAGATTAAGGTGCTTTTCTGGGTTTTCCTTGTCGGTTAGGATCACGCGTCAAGCTGTAAGTCCCCTCCGTCATATGATCTTATATACGCGAGGAAAGAGGTGAAACGACGTCGGTCATCGTTATTATTATTATTATTACCATCATCATTATTATTAACTATTTAAACAAATATACAGGGTGTCCCGTAACTCTGGAACCATAGGGCAAAATTATAAAAACGGCAATAAAAACGCCGAAGAGACTTTTGGGGACAGTGTGTGAAATGAGCGAGGATGGTAGCGGCTGTGTCATCGTCGGTGGATGTCCTCGGAGGTCCACTGCGTAGTTTAACTCCTATGGATCCCGTTTCCCTGAACTTTGCTACAAGTTTGCCGACACAGCTGTGTGTTATCGGCGCGCGGTCCGGATGCAATCTGTTAAATTCCTCAGCGACCTCCCTCTGACTCCGATTTCCTACGAGCAGAACTACCTGGATGCGGTCTTCCTTACGAGTTTCAAAGACATCATGGGCACTCGCATAAACGGAAAAACATGAATTACTTATTTTCCCCCCATAGTTCCAGACTTATGGGACACCCTGTTGAGACGAATTATACCCTAAACATAAATATTATGAGTCGTAGTAATTTCTTGGATCTTAAAGTTTCTCTTTCATTGTTATTCTATTTCAATTGCGTGTTACGAGGATGTTATGAAGTTGTTGTGAACTTGTTTAAACGAGTTGTGATGACTCGCGCAGGCCTTTTCAGACGGCTAATTAACAGAACAAAGGTAGCGAGACAGATCGATTTATTGCAAACATTGTTTGAAGATCTTTGAATCAACAAGATCTTCAGTTTTTTCTCCTTCATTTGTGAACGCAACATTTACATATCCAAATACAAAGTTCGAGCGCTTCAGTAGTTGCTTGCTGCTTATCTTACATACGCTCTCGATATAACTTCGGCGTCCAAATTTATGTATATGTGACCAAGATTGTGGGGCGACGTCTTTACTTGAAGAAGTTAGATTGAGAAAACAGGGATTACGACATGTGATCGACTTAACATCCTATCGACGAGTACAGAAGGTTGACAAAAGTAAATATACGCCTTTAAATATTATATATTTAAAACAGTGTTCCTTTCCACTTTGAATTTACTGATTCAATAAATTTATTATTATTTAATAATATAATACTAATTAATAATGACTTTTATACTCAACAATTGTCAACCCTCTGTATATTTGTGGGTTGGTTCAGTTACATTAGGTTAGGTATGTTTAGTATACGTAGGTTAATTGTTTAGAATGTCGTTTTAGTGAAGGAGGGTTAGTTTTAGTGAAGGTTATAGGTTAGGTTAACCTAACCTTCACCAAAATGAACCTAACCTAACCTCAACCTAATCACTAACGGAAAAATAACTAACCTTTGCGGTGGATAAAGTTTCGCCACTCGGAAAATGTCAAAAATTCTGAGGCCGTGCATCTCCGAAATATTGACCAAAAAATCTTACAGCTAGTACTGCCATAATAACAAATTTTGAAGTTACAGCGCTAAGTCTCTCGTGTAGGCAGAGTTAAGTTATGTTGACTTATTAATAAAGTTATTCCACGACTGTACAAAACTGTATACATTTCTAAGAAATCAGAAAAAGCCAATCGATCACTGAAATAATTTAAAAGAGAACGCAGCCATCACAATTTTGAGCTTCATATGAGAAGCCAGTGTGTCAAATTTGTGAAGTTGCTTTTAAATTCTAAGTGTCTCGTGAACTTACAGTAAATCTTATGCTCTCATTGGCTCAAAACCTTTTTATTCAAAATCTTTCTTATAAAATCATTTACACGTTATAACGAAAACACGGGCTGCCTACATACAGTATTAATAAGTCGGGAGAACCAGAAACTGGCGCGACGCTCAGGCCAGACAACTCGGCCCACTGCGCTAATTCCCAAATTATTATAACAGGCAACATCGGGAGTCGAACCCCGACTTGTGTTTTCGCATCGCTTGTAGAGAAACGGCGTTGCCCACTGAACTACGGACGCTGGATTAACTAAATATGGGTACGTTTTAAGTAAAATATAGAACGTGCCAAAAAATAAAAGTTACAAAAACATACTTTAAACCCGCGAAGTAATTACGTTTTGAATACAACGTCACAAAGTTGGAATGCGAAGCTCAAAATTTTGATGGCTGTGGTATATTTTGTGAATTTATTACCCACTGGATTTTCTCTATTTCACGAAAGTGTAGAATTTTGTAGAAGCGTGAATGGAATATTAAGTAAATGTGTAGAGTTTGACATGTTCATGAATCATGGACGTTCAAGACACTTTGCGTTCTGCAGTATTCAGTAACAATTATAATTATTCCAAGAGATGTGAAACACACACCACACACACACACACACACATATATATATATATACTCGTATATATACTCGTATATATAAAAATACTAAATTACGCTTGATTTAAGCTTTCTCATTTTAAGAATACAAAATTCTACATTCCAGAATTAATGAATAAAAATAAAGTTAAATATATCCCCCACCCCCCAAATAAAAAGAAATACTAAAATATTTACCCACTTGAAGTAATAGAAAAATTTCTCAGAAAATCTTATCCCGAGAAGTTATAAACACTCGGAAACCCTTACGAGTTTTGGTCCAGAGGTGTGAAGTGAGGAAGATATTTAAAGGGTATTGTCACGCGTGTTCTCGATATTAAATATTAGATATAAGTATTAATATCCCAGTGTGTGTGTGTGTATATATATATAATTTATTTATTTATAATAATGTTATTTCGAAATTACTCTAAAATCTCTTCCGAAATAAACTACCATCATCATCATCTCGCCCACAATTTTTTTCTTTCACAAACTCCATCCTCCTCCATCCAAAAAATATATATATTTTTTATTTAATATTCAGCGCTGGTGATCCATACCGGATATAAATCCAGCCAGAAATAATGTACAGTTTTTTAAAAAAAATGTGGTCGAACGCTATTTTTAAAATGTGACCTGTCAAGCCTAATCAGTTCGTGTGTGAAAAACAAACAGCAAATTTAGGTTTCTCGCATAACGTAATGTTGGGATTATTTAACCTCTATCTGAGGTTAGACTGAAGGGACCTACAGCTTTACGTGGGATCCGAACCATGAGTTGCTACATAATCTGGGTGCGGAGGACGGGCCTCCCATCCAACTACTCTCTAGATCGTGGGTGGGCGGAATACAGCCCTTTAAAAGATTTAATCTGACTCGCGCTGTCGACTGGAAGTTATTAATAAAACGGTTCGCAAGCTGTCGTGCGACAAAATGTTGACGTGCATTTGTTATATAATCCAAAACTTATAAACTACTTCAGGAAAATTTGAGAGAAAATAGGCCAAATACAGGAAAATTTTGAGCATATGATAACGTTTCGTGATGATGACATTTTCTCTCTTAAGATTTAATAAATAAAAATATCAATCAGCGATAACGGATTTAAGTTGCGTGGCAGACGTTTCATTACTAATATCGCTAAAAACTTCTTTACGTTTAAAGTAATTGATAAATGGAATAATCTTCCCGCGTCAGTCGTTCATTCTACCAGCGTTAATATGTTTAAGAACCGTCTTGACAGACATTTTAAAGGTATTAACGTTGTTTAATTTAAAAAACAAAGTTAGCAACGAAGCTCTGGTGGTGGTGCTCAGGATGAGTCTGTTGACGATGGATGCCAGCTTGTGACATGCCAGCGTGTGATGCCAGCAATAAAATTATTAAAAAAAAAAAAAAAAAAAAAAAATTAGACTAACACGAATGTAGATGTAGCTCATAGCGTAAACTAACCCACTTTTTGTTTAACTTTACCTGCTTTTTTTTTTTTTTCCCTTACTTTGCATGTCTCTACCTCTTTTCTTGCATGTTTGTAGTTTGCATGGTATGACAGTGAGTTAAGACTGTGTTTGCATGGTTTGTAAGCGTTCTTATTTTACTTCTTTTCATCTTTCACCCCTCTCCTATTCTCTCCGACTATTTTTCTGACTTGTCGGCAGTGGCCGGCGGATGATGATGGTGAGACTTTTCCTCTTTTTCTGAATGAATGTTAACCCACGAATGATAGGTGTTGCTCCTTACTTAACCCCTTATTCTCTTCTCTTAACCCCCTACTCTTTCCTTTCTCTCGGGCTAGCCTTAGAGTGGATCTTAGGGTCTTTGTTAGCCTTAGCTTCTGTAGATCTGTAGATCTTGGTTCGGTGCTCCGCATTGCAACGACAGAACTGAAGCCAAATATTAACACTTTACTCAAGGCTTACAAGCGCTTTCACTCGTCTCACTATGATGATATATAACTTAAATCTTATGCCATCGTTATGCAGCTGATCTTGACAGGTTATTATTATCCTACAATTTTAAATTTAATTACGAACAAATTGTTTAAAATTTAATAAATAATTAAAATTAAAATACTAAAACATATTTCTATATATTTTTTTTCGGAGCTATTGAAGAATAGGGACCCCAGCTTTCTTTAGTTAGGCTTATAAGGCTAACTAACGAAAATATCACGACCTAACCTAACCAATCGTTAGGTTAACTGTACGCCCTTGACGATTGGTTAGGTTAGGTCAGGTCAGGTCATGATATTAGTAGCCTTATAAAGCTAACTAAAGAAGGCTGGGGTCCCTATTCTTCAATAGCTCCTTTTTTTCACATACACTGTTAACCATTAACTTGAAATTTTTTGAATCCCGTTTTATATATGTACTGAGTGAGTTTTACTTTAAGCTGTAATTATTTACAAACTCTATTACTGCAAAGGTTAATTGGCCCGCGATTGTAGTCGAGCCTTTTTAATTGGCCCTCCGATTGAAATAGTTGCTTACCCCTGCTCTAGACCCAATGTCGTTTAACCTAGCTGATCGACGGGAAGCAGTGTTACGACACTGGCCACGACGTAACCCACGTATCTCGCATAATACAACTATTTCATACGTTTATAACTATTTTTAGTTCGATGATGTAACAAATGCCTCCGCTGTTGTGCAAATGTTGTTGTTTATTATTATTATTATTATTATTATTATTTGGAAACAAACGCCTAGCAATTGTAACACCGTTAAGAAAAGATTATAAAGCAAGCAAATTTTATTATAAAAGATTTAATATATACTGCGAGTAACTTATATTTCTACACAATGGCTAATTATTTCCGACAGGTTACATTTTAAAAATAGCTCTGGATGGGCTAAGTTATAAAGATTAATGATTCCAAAGCAATTTCATTTGTTAATCTACGGAGTTTGGGCTACGTCGTGGCCTTTATCGTAAAACCGCGTCTCGTCGATCAGCAAAGTTAAGCGACATTGAGTCTCAAGAGTCGTTCGATGGTAGACCGTCCTCCGCGTTCAGACTATGTAGAGACCCGTGGTTCGGATCCCACGTAAAGCTGTATGTCCCCTTCGTCATATGACCTTAGATATTGCGAAGAGTTAAACTACCCCATTAAAAAAGTAGAGCTGGTCCAACCTTTTTGTAACGACTGTACGGTACATACTGTAGCCTCATTATATATAAACAACCTCACAATTCAAATAACTTCCTCTTAAAAGAGAACTTAATTAGCTTAGCTTTACGTATTCTAACCTAGTCTAACTGCGCTTAACCTAACCTAGACTAACTTAATCTAACTCATTGTCATACCCTTGAGTATGCCCCAAGGGTTACTTGAGTCCGAGCATCTTCATGGTAAGTGGTGTACCCAACCCAACCTAGCCGGAAGCGAGCCCAGAGCCTCACCACTCGGAGTCAACACCGAAACCAATGAGTTACTGCGGAACCCAAAATCAATGTATATAAAATTATGATATAGCATAAATAATATAATAATATAACGTATAATTAACCCAGCAAGAAATGGGACGGTTAGGAAACGTCTTAAAATTAACAAAATTTGTTAAGTTCTTTTAATGAACAGAATCAAAAATTTGCAATTAGGAAACTTTTGTAAAGGAAGAGTGTAAGTATATAAAAGAGGGTTAAGTTAGGTTAAATTAAGCTAGTTGATTACAGTGTAGATAGAATTTTTCGTCGACCGACGGTATATAAGTCAGACTGAACGTGACTTACATAAGATTATGTACATTTAAAACGTATATCAGACACTGAATAGAACCGAGCAAACATTATATTCATTTATATTACAAAATATTCATTATCTCTTATATAAAAGCAAGTTGTGTGAGAGTCTGTCTGTCCGTGAACTTTTGGGTCTCTTAAAAAACCTGAATTTTTTAAATAATTACGTGGTTGAAGAGGAAAAAAAAATTATAGTCGTGAAAATCTTGAGCTTCACACTGTGTCAAGATTTGTGAAGCTTAAGATTTTCATGGCTGCGTTCTTTTCTATAGTTTTATTGACCAAATAATTGAACCGGAACCACAGGCCCCCCAATTACTGGAGGATACGACGAAAAATAAAAAAAATGAATAATTAAAATTTAATATAATCAGCCCACCCCAAGCAAGTGCTGGACATAACAGCTAGTAATATATATATATATATATATTTTTTTTTTTACAGAGCATTTTAAAATAGTATCCCATTCATTTTTGCTCCTAAGTACTTTCGTACTTCGGAGAAACGTTTTTTATACCGAATTACTCTGAATAGAGTGAGAAAAAACACCTTTGAAAAAATAAATTTCGTCTATCAAGTTTTGGAATCACTCCGTTTATATAAAACTAAAAGCTAAAAAAAAAAAAAAAAAAAAAAGCACATTGCACAGAGCTGGAGCTCTCTCTTATAAATACTGACGTATAATAATGAAAAGCAATTAGTAACCATTGTATGTGCAATCTTTTGCAACAAAGGAATTTAGATTGCAAAGTATTTTCGAGAAGTTAGTTTTCTTATCGCCAAGATTGATGCCCTAATGCGAGTCCCTAAAAGAAAGAAAAGAGACGAAAATGCTATGCTATATATATATATATATATATATATATATATATATATAATATATATATATATATATATATATATATATATATATATATATATAACCAAAGGTTAAAATATATATATATTTTAGCATTGCATTTTCATTTTTCTCTCTCTTAGGGGACTAACAGGGCATCAATTTTGACGATAAAAAAATATATTATATACACACACACACAGGGTGTCCCATAAGTCCGGCATCATAGGAGAAATTCATATTTTTTATTTCTACAAACCATAATTCATATTTTTCTCTTTCTACAGGCCATAATGTCTGTGAGCAAGGAAGAACGAATCCAGATAATTCTACTCGTAGGAAATCGGAGTCAGAGAGAGCCGCTGCTGAATTTAACAGACTGCATCCAGACCGCGAGCCAATAACACAGAGTTGTGTTAGCAGACTTGTTGCAAAGTTTAAGGAAACAGGATCCATAGAGATAACCACGCAGTCGACCTTCAAGGAGGTCCACTGACGATGATACAGCGACTGCTATCCTGGCTCATTTTAACAGAAGTCCCAATAAGTCTCTTTGGCGATTGTCCGCCGAGACAGGAGTGTCGAAAAGTAGCATCCATCGCATTCTTCAGGCTCACAAATGGCATCCATATAAACTTCAGATCCTACAGAAATTAGCGATGATGATCCCGACCGGCGGATGGAATTTTGTGAATGGGCTACGGTACAATATGCTCGGATGCCAATTTCCGTCCACCATTCTGTTCAGTGACGAGGCTGTTTTTTATGGAAATGGTGAGGTAAATCGACAGAACACCCGCTACTAGTCTCAAAACAACCCTCACTGGTATAACCTCTTCAAAGGAACAAGGTGCATCTCGGGTGATGGTATGGTGTGGCATTTGGAAGGATCGCATCATAGACCCCCTCTTTTTCGATGAACATGTCACTGGAGGCACCTACCTACGTATGCTCAGGAAGAAGCATTTCCCAGTGTCTTGAACGAAGAAGGAAATTTCCCAACATGGTTCCAGCAAGACGGCGCTCCTGCACATTACAGCACCCAAGTAAGGGAATACCTGTACCAACAATTCCCTGGTTATTGGATAGGACGTCGAGGGCCTGTGGAATGGCCAGCTAGAAGCCCGGATCTCACGCCACTAGATTTTGTCTCTGGGGCCACTTGAAAGCGCTGGTATACGCAGAGAAAATTAGGAATGTTGAACATCTGCCGCAGCGCATTATTGGGGCATGTAACACCATTACTCCTGACATCATTCACCGTGTGCTTGTTGACTGGGTATCACGTCTGAATTTGTGTATTGAAAACAATGGTGGACATATTGAGCACGTTCTTTAAATAAAAGCTTTTGTTTTGCCTTTTTTTATTATTTTTCCTATGATGCCGGACTTATGGGACACCCTGTATATATATACAGGGTGAGTCACGACGAAATGTCATAACTTCAGGAGCTTATAGCCGAGGTTATTTCCAGTCAAAAATTTCATATGAACATAGGTCCGATTCTTAACTGTTATGGAGCTGTGGCTATTTGAATGTTTAAAAATAAGAATAAGCGAACAAATAGCTGCTAAAGTTTTTATTCATGAATTGACAATAACTGTTCAAAATGACTACCCTCGGCCTCAATACACATCGCAGCTCGTCTGTAAATCGCGCGTGTAGCTCGCATTAGTTCATTACGATTGTCCTTTATGAGGGCTGCAGCATCCAAACTGTGACGGAGCAATGCATCTCGTGTTTCCACTTTTCTCTGGTACACCAGCTCTTTCATGCACCCCCACAGATAAAAATCTAGAGGGGTTAGGTCCGGAGGCCTGGGTGGCCAATTTTGTGCACCACCACGACCGATCCATCGACTAGGGAAGCGATCATCAAGATCCGTTCTCACTGCACGGCTAAAATGGGGAGGAGCTCCATCTTGTTGGAAGTACATACGCAATCGTGTTGCCAAATGTACATCTTCTAACAGTGGCGGCAGTTCGTCTTGCAGAAATCGTAGATAAATGTCACCTGTTAGACCACCTTCGAAGATAAACGGACCAATCAGCTGACCGTAGAGAATACCACCACACATTGACACTGAACTGATGTTGAAAATTACTTTCCACAATGGCATGAGGATTCATTTCTGATCACACATGTGAATTGAGTGTGTTGTTGACACCATCGCGGGTAAATTGAGCCTCATCACAGAACAAGACGTATCGATGCAATTGTCGATCGGCATTGAGCCAATTACAAAATTCCAGCCGTTGGGCACGATCCCCAGGTTGGAGGTGCTGTGAATGCGCTGTACGTGGTATGGATACATGCCTTCTTCGTGTAACGTTCTACATACTCTCGTTTGAGGAACTCTAAGACGTGTGGAAATCCTTCGCGTACTAACATGAGGACTCCGCTGTACCATCTGAATAATTTTTCTTGTTTAGCCACATCTTGTTGTACTGGACGCTCAGATAAAACAGTAACTCTAGGAAATGAACCGCTCCCTCGCAATCTCCGGAAAACGTTGCCAAACACACTTCGATCCGGAATGATTCGATTTGAAAAACGTCTCTGGTATTCATCGACAGCAGTAGTAGTACTTCCATCGCAAAATCTGCAAACATACACCATATCGGCATATTCGGCATTTGAAAACGTAAAAGGCATACAGAAGCACAAAACATCAACTGCACGCTGTGAAACACAACACTCTACTGCGTTGTTAGTTCGGTTCAGTTCAAGGTCACGCATGCGCATGCTTGAAATTTAAACATCCATAGTTCCATAACCGTTAAGAATCAGACCTATGTTCATATGAAGTTTTTGACTGGGAATGACCTCAGCTATAAGCTCCCGAAGTTGACATTTCGTCGTGACTCACTCTGTATTATATATAAGAACGACGCTTGCGTAGAAGAGCTTTCCGCACAAGATGAGGAGGGAGGACAAGCAAATGAAAAATGAGGTACCTCCCAGGAATTGAACCCGGGATCATCCAATTGCCGGTCGGATATGTTAACCACTACACCAAGGACCCCGATTAGTCAGTACTCGTAATTCTCCTACATACGAGCGGAACCAAATGCCCTGAGGGGGCACCTTCGCATGCCGTACATATATATACATTTTAACTACAAACAACACACAGTATAATTAATGTAAAGAACTAATCAGGGTCCTTGGTGTAGTGGTTAACATATCCGACCGGCAATTGGGTGATCCCGGGTTCGATTCCTGGGAGGTACCTCATTTATCATTTGCTTGTTCTCCCCCCTCATCTTGTGCGGAACGCTCTTCTACACAAGCGTCGTTCTTTACATTAATTATACTGTGTGTTGTTTGCAGTTAAAATGTATATATATTGGTAAAATCCTGTTATATAATGTTGGATTCTCTCAAATGATTGTTTATAAAGAGAATATCCGTTTAAATCCCCCATCTTGTGTAAATCTCTTTACTTCATGTCATCATGTGCCAATAAAAGTCCATGTAGCTTGACGAGATTTAGGGACAACTGAGAGGGACCCGAAATAAGGGAAAAAACATTAAGAACAACTCTCTCCGTCGCTAACTTACTACTTCTCCAGGAACTTAAAAAAAAATTACATTCCAAGTATTCTAAGTTTACTGCATCAATATTTATCTTGGAGTAAAATTACGACTGAATACCCCTGGTGTGTGTGTGTGTGTGTGTGTATATATATATATATACACCAAACCATCCGAACAGAAACACTAAGAATACTCAAACTCAAAACGCGAAAAGGAGAAAAACGAACCCACGCGACCATAATACTATTAAACCTTAATGGATACTAAAGTTATGGAAACCAAATATCATATTTAATCCTGGACCCACAAATCTCAAAGAATGTAATATGGTGTGAGAATATTCATTTTTTAAAAGCGCTTCTGTTTCCACTCGCCGTCGATTCATCCTGTTCGTTTTACAGGGCACGGGATTCACTGTATGAAGATATATTAACTTTTTGTCAACGTACAGTATGAAGAATTATAAGCCTTTCGTTATTGACTGAAGACTCTCCGATCTTCCATTCTGTGAAGAAACGTCACGTCTTCTTCCGAATCCGAGATTGGGACCAGCAGTGTCTACTAGATCGCTTTCTCGATTGCTCAACGGATCCTCATAAGCTCCAGACCAGTTACAAATACGGTAAGTAGTAATTTGCGTAACGAAACGGTGTCCGTACTCCACAAATCTGTCGCTCCTCCCTTAGCAACAAGTTCTCCGAATAGCGAGGTTATATTAAATACGTCAGATACGTTATCTTCTCCCATTTCTTGTGAACAAAATTTGAGTCCAATTTACCTTTGCCTTTAACTCTTTGGGAGCTCACGAGTGCCATTTATATTTCCACTCCCATATTCTCCACATTTATTGGCTGATTTAAGAGACCCTACTGAATACTGGTCAGTATCTTGCTTATCTATACATATGGTTACCAATAACGATATAATGCCGAATCCAATAATTAATGCGAAAGAATTAAAAATCTAGCGGAGGAATGTTCAGTCATTTTAGGTGATACTCAAGATTACATTTATGCTATCAAGTATAAAGGTTTCAGTGGTCGGTAGTCGGTACGTTCCTTTACATGTTTTTATATCTGATATAGAACATTTAGTTCCATCCAATGATGAAAATGGGGATGAGCTCCGTATTCGCTTGGCGATTAAGAGTTCTGTAATACCCGTTAAAGACATATTAGTAGACTAATGTATATGGAACAAGAAAAACCTGGGCAGAATTAAAGCGGAATGCATCCGATCAACTGTATATGCTCATAATTCAGATAATGATGTAGTCAAAGGTTAGTTGAAATTAAAGGGAAAGAAGGCATCTATGGGAATCGTTTCAAACATTTCCGTTTAGGGTTAAGCGAGATCTCGCTGTGCGAAAGACTATCATGAGAAATTTGCGCACTCGTTTATGAAAAGAATATGGTTCTTTCGAAGTTGATCTTGTAACTAAAATAAAACGTTTAAAGGTAGATAGGAGATTTGACAAACCTACCCTATAATGTTCAAGATCCTAATCATCTGTCCAACTCAATAAGTTATCATTTAGTAAAGAGAATGTTAGAGGTAACAAGGGTAAAAATGAAATGGCAGTAAATCCAAAATGTTACTAGTGTCACTGTTACGGGCATATTGTAAAATATTGTTCGAAATACGCTGAGCAGTTATTTAATGACGCTTGAAAAGAGGACGAATGTAAGGGCTATTTTGACTCGAAGGGGTAGGAGTAAGTCGAGGGAGAGACTTTGTATAGAGATGACAGACAGACGGAAGAATGTACGACAATAATTATTGTGAACGTGGATACGGATACAGGAATTACAGATTCTATGATGATAGATATAATGATTATGATAATGAAAGATATGAGAACACTATCGCAGGAAAGATTATTCGTACTAAAGACCGTGTACAAGTGATCGACGTCACACATATCAGGAACGACAGAATGAAGGTATCAAAGGCCTTATAAAAATAGTAATGATTATAGAGGTAACCGATGAAGGTAATCCGTCTACTAGAAAAAGTTCAATTCGAATATAGGGATAGTGATAGAGAGGGTAATTGTAGTGAGTAGAGAGAAAGATGGGATGGAAAAAGTGAGGAAGAGCAAAGAGGAAAAAGTTTTCACGAGTATGAAGGTCAAACAAAAAAAAGAGTAAAAGAGACGTCTTTCTTTAGTAATAATAAAAGGATGTATACTAAAAATAACGATATTTCTTAAGTTAATAATTAAGGAATAGATACAATAATTATAAGTAATTCTACATTTAAAAATGTAGAATATTCACCTAATACTTATTCGCAACAGCTCATTTTGATTTGAATAGCTAACGAGAGAACTCTCACCTGTGCATAAATAATTAAGGAAAGAGTGATGGGGTGATAAGAAAGATGTGGTGGATGAGTGTGAATAACAGACTTGAAAAGAACAAAACCACGTAATACATAAAAAAAAAGTGAAAATGCACCGAGAAGAAGAAGCACCGATACTCATATTAGATAAAATAGTTTCGTGTGAGAAGCGTAATGGATCGATGACGTACGAGGAGACAATAATGAAAACTCTTATATAAATATATAAGTAAAATTAGTTATCAAAACAATCTTATAAAGGGCACGATTACTAAGATAATCCCGGTCATAAAAAGTAGAATTCAAACTGAAAATCCCTTGATACTGATAGACAATGGAGCTGAAATATCGTTAATGAATGAAAATTAATAAGGAAAACTAAATATCTCTCTCATAATTAATAAATCAGAGCTCATTCTCAAGTCAGTAAATAATACAACACTTTCAATCCTTGGGAATATACTCGTACATAGCACTTTATACAAAAACGAAATTTTATACTCTTATAATTGCTTACGTGACCAATAAACTTTTTTGGAACATTTGGGTGATTATAGCTGGTGTTTGTTAAAACATAATGTTAGTCTATCGAGTGAAAATGGGAAATTTAAAGTTTGTATAAAAGGGGATGCTGTAAAATTGAGAACATGCTACTCAAATGACCGAAGAAAACAGTCAGAACAAAAAAAAAAAGGTCAAGGCAGTAAATGTTCTTTAAATTTAAATTACAAACGAATGAGTTTTATGGAGTTCGTATCTAAATTGGATTAAATGGTTTTTTGTTATTGTTTGATAGATGCTAAACTATTCAGTACTTAATAACGAGTAATAAATAAATAAATTAGAATTATATTATTAATTTTAAATATCAACAAAATTAATTAATTTTTAACTTAATTGACCAGTAAACCCAGCCTTTTTACGCGTAGGACGTCCTATTAAGAAATTGAGAAAATGGGTTACGGACTCTGTTTTATGATATGAATCTGCCGAAGTGTGGGAGCTGCAAATCTACAGAATGGATTCCTGTTTAGCGGTTAGGGAATATCGTTCCTTTTGGATCTACTTTTCTCTTTAGTATAAAGCCCAATCTAACTCTCCTCTCTGCGGGAATTGAGGAATTTGGGTATGAAAACAGCACAGTGATACGCCGATAGCCAAGATAAGACACGAGACAACCACCCTGAGGATGTTGCAGTAAGTTTATGTTCTACAAAGAACGATAGAAAGCTTAAGGATGCGGATGATCGACAAGACAACTTCATTCCTCGATATTTCCCCGAAAGAGAAGAGAGGAATGTGGTCTGACTTGAATGTTAGCGTTAATTTTTATAATTCTTTAGTGCTAAGTCTCGTCAGTTTATTGAAATTTCTTAAATTGTTTGAAACTTTAGGAACTAAACTATTTGTTTATAGAGGGTAGTATAATTGTATATTGGAAAAACCATTAGTTATATAAGCTTGGATTTTCCCAAATGGTTGTTTATAAAAAGAGAATATCCATTTAGATTCCCCAACTTATGTAAACCCTTTTACCCCATGTACTATAAAAGAACGTGTAACGACGGGATTTAGGGACAACAGAGAGGGACCCGAAAGAAGAGAGAACGTAATAACAACAACAACTCTCTTTCACTCACTTATTTCTCCTTAAGAAACTTGGAAAAAAGTCAAAACCCAAATAACTCTAATTTTACTGCAGGACTATTTATTTCAGAATAAAATACGACTGAAAACCCCTGATATATATATATATATACCGTATATATATATATATATATATATATATATATATATATATATATATATAAAACCTTGGGGTAAGCCATAAGACTATTCTGTCAGACACATTAAATATCCTCAGAATGTGTAAAGGAAAAAAATGAACTACTCGACCTTAATATTATTACACGTTAACAAAGCTGATATGTATGGAAAAAACATCGAATTTGATCCTTAATCCTGGGCTCACAAACCCCAAAGAAGAAGAAAAAAAAAAAATATATATATATATATATATATATGGTGCAGACCGTGCAGTGGTTAGCGCCGCTGACTACGAATCAATCGACCCCGGGATCGCGACCCGGTGACGGCAGGCGGCGCGCAGCAAAACCCAGCTGTTCATCCTTCCACACAATAGAATTTGTTGGTAAATAAATGGGTGCCCTGAGTAGCCTAGTGGTTAAGACGCTGGGCTGCTGGTGGGCCATGGTTCGGATTCCACGTTAAACTGTAGGTCTAAGGTGGAGTGACAAGCTTGACTTTCATCAGAATAAACAACTCGGGCGGAAGCAAAACCAAGGTTATATATATTGTTTCAGGTCGACCCTAGAAATATGGAAAAGAAACACTTCATATTAGTTACGGAATTACTATGACAAACTTCAAATACAAATTACAAATTGGCGGAATTTGTAGTTTGTATTTGAAGTTTGTCATAGTAATTTCATAACTAATATGAAGTGTTTCTTTTTATTGCAGGTTTTAGGGTCGACCTGAAACACCCATATACATATATATTATATATATATATAAAATCAATTTGAAACAAATGAACAATCTTGGAAAGTATCACTTGTCAGGGAAAGTACGTTTGTCAGGATCAAATACTCGCTAAAACCAGCAAGAATGTAGAAAGTAACTTTTGAAGTAATCAGTAACTTGTTATTGGTTACTAGTTGCTGTTTAAAAAAAAAAGTTACTTTTATGAGACAGTAACTGGTAACTGTAACTAGTTACAGAAAAAAGTAATTCGCAAAACTTATATATATACATATCGCGTGAAGTAAATTGTCCTAAAGTAGCCACGAGAAAAATAAAAATTTATAATGACCAAATGCTTTTTCGCTAATTTTGAAAGTACATTATGGAAACAGTAGTAATGCTTTAAGAAAAAACATAAGAGCGTTTGGTCAATGTAAAATATTTATTTTCTAACTTTATACAACGTAATTATAAGTTTATCATTGCAATGAAGTAAGATAAAAACGGTAATGCCTGTTGGAGTAGAAGAGATAGGGAAGTGGGTCTGTGTAATGGCAAGGAAATAATATGTCGAAGTAAAAACAAAATATTAATTATCACACACACACACACACACGACGTTGGGTTTACCCGATTTGCGAGATGATCATCTTAACTACACTATAACTTACCACAACCTAATTGCTCCTGTAAGTCTACGACCAATAGTTTTTGAGATGTATGTATTTTAAAAATGGAAGAATAGTAAGAGTAAATTAGCGAGGTAGTGGGAAAAATCCTTGGAACTGCACTGTTTTTCCGAATCTACTCGTATACACATTTTGTAGGCAGAAAATTTCATTGACATTATAACAGCCTAACTTAACTTAACCTAACCTCATATATATATATATATATATATATTATATATATATATATATATATATATATATATATATATATATATATATATATATATATATATTATATATATATATATATAATACATACATACATATATATATATATATATATATATATACACACCTTCGTGGGAGTGGACGCGTTTGTTAGGCTGCGATTCTCCACTTTAAATAGTAAGGGTTTTTGAGCGTTACCACGTGAAATTCATAAACTTAATGAGTAAATGTTTCGTGATACTTAATGTGAAAAGATGCCCTGCTGCATCTAATTGGTGGTATCTGTAACGTTGTTTAAAGGGCCGAGAAGTGGTCACCCCTATAAGCATTCCCTTTCCCCCTTCAAGTCTCACACTCACGCGTAAGACCATGTTTCTCGTTTACTCAGTTAAGATGGCGTCGTCCGCAAAAAATGCGTAGACTCGTAGAAAATCCTTTGTTGTATTTTGTATTTGACGAGTTAGATCATACTAAGTTTGACTTTCTTGTGTTTGTGTCACGAATTTTATGATGCTGAAGAAGTAGAATACGCGAGGGTACAGGCAAACCCCTTGTTCAATGCTACCCTACCAATTTGTAGAGGTAACGCTAAAAATGAGAATACCCTAAAAGACATTAAAAATAAAGTGTCGACTCTACGGCAGAAAGAAGTTATCACCCACATGATTAATTTCCACAGAATTTCGGTAATTTCTATGGAGGACGTTGACGTATCAGTGCTTCTCAAACACCATAATGAGGTTCAGAAGTCATTAATTGAAATAAAACACCACTTGGTAATGTCAAATCAGAAGAACGCAACATCGTTCAAACAAGTTCGTTCAGAAATAAATGCATTGAAAGAAACGTCCCTTCCAACGCCCACATATGCCCCCAACTCCTCCAACTCCAAAGGGAAGTCTTTGTTTTCTGTGAAACACAAGTTATTTATGCAGAAACTTGAAATATATTTACAGTATTACGTCGATACAATATATGAGAAAGAGAAAACTTCATCAACTTGAGTAGTCTAAGCATCATCATCCTGTTTGCATACACGTTTTGTGTTTCGTATTTATCAATTATTACGAAAGAAATATTTTATAACTTGAAGAGCCTAATCATTTTCATTAATCAATAAAGTAGCATAAATATCATCAACTGTTGCCGCAAAATAAAAGTCAACATCTTCCTTCCTTGAATAATCACTTAAAATTAGAAAGAGCCGTTTTGAGCAGAAAACTGAGATTTGTTTATAAAAAACCTCTGAATGGTTAGCTAGAACAACGTGAAAAAAGTGTTAGTAGCTGACGAAGAAGCTTCTAACAGTGGCTGTATCCTCCAGCGCGGGGCAAATCAACGCGAAGAAGAGGCGACGTCAAACTAAAACATCAACGCGCTGGTGGCCGAACTTCCTCAAATCTCCGTGCAGCGGGCTGTCTACGGTTGGCCAGACTGGCAGTCGACGGCCTGTTGCGTGGCACGGTCAGAGTGCCAATCGGCTCCCGGGGCCGGACCTATTCTCAGCGTGCTATTTTTTCATTTACGGGGAGCAATTGCGTGCTCCCCAGACTACTACTACTCTCCGGCGACATTAAGACTAATCCAGGCCCCACTACAACTTACACATGTCACCATACACAAAGACAGACACAACACCACCATGAGACACATACAGAAGTATAATATTAACATATTACGGTACAACGTAGATGGCCTCTCAAACAAAATCATGCAGCTTAGGGAATTCGTACACAAACAAAACATTCACATAGCACTTATACAAGAAACAAAACTAAAACGCATACACAAAACACCCATTATCCCTGACTTCACGGCGATCCGTCAAGATCGTACTGGGGGTAACGGGGGTGGACTCATCACTTACATACGTAAAAGCATTAGCTACACTGATGCCACCCAAAACATTACAAACACAATCCAAGCAGATAACACGATAGAAATACAGGCAGTTAACATTAAAACACGCGCAAAACACAACACCACACTAACCAACATTTACATCCCACCAGATAGTTCACCTCAGGTGCCAGCTAATTACAGACCACCTGCCCATCATTATTACAATACGTTCTATACTCTGCCCCAACAACCTTAGGCACACTTGCAGAAATTACAAGAAAGCCGATTGGGAACAGTTCAAAATACAGACTGAGGAACAATTCACCACATTAAACAGCACACCCATCATAAACATCAATACAACACTCAAGACATGTAATCAGATCACCAATAATGCAAACAAATACATACCCGAGGGTAACTTTAGGAAATACAACCCAAATTACACTAGAGAAAAAGCCCACCTCATAAGGCAACGTAACAACCTCAAACATAACACACAAACACCACACACAGAAATAAACAACAAACTCAAAGAAAAACAAACAGAAACATTTAGGGAATTCATAACAACACTAAACCACTCCACAGACACATCCAGGCTATACAAGACTATAAACAGCATTACCCACTCTAACAGCGGCATTCACACCTCACACGCGGCTATCTGTCGCAGCCAAAATAATATCCCAACATATGCACAACAAGCTAACATTCTAGTTAATCACTACGCAAAGATAAGTCACTTAAACAGAGACAACAACCAGAAACACGCACAGACAAACAGCCAGACACAAGAAAACCTACAGACTCGACACGACCATTACACCCTTCAATACAGACCAGACCATCATCATCATCATCAAAAAAACATTAAGAATTCGAAGGCTACTGGACCAGACAACATATCTAACATACACCTTAAACACTTCGGCCCACAGGGAATACTAGCTCTCACAAATATCAGCACATATTCATACCAACACTGTATTATTCCTGACATATGGAAACAAGGTAAAATTATTACACTACTCAAACCAAACAAAAATCCAACAGAACCAGCTTCCCATAGAGTATAGACCCATTACTTTACTATGCACACCTTCAAAGTAACAAAGACTAATCTTACAAATCACCAACCCATATTACTACCGCCTACTCAACATGGATTCACACCTCACCTCACCTCACCACTCAACCACGACATTATTCATTAACCTCACGCAGCACATCATGGATGGCATCAACTCCAGACGACCAGCTCAACGTACACTATTAGCAACACTAGACATTAGTAAAGCATTTGATGCTATCCCACGCTTCCCTCTCATAAACAAAATACTCAGCACAAACATGCACAATAACGCCAAAAGGTGGCTGAGCAACTATCTTTCAGGAAGATACTCGCATGTCACATTTAATGGCAAGTCATCCAAAAACAAGCTTTTTCCGAACGAGGTCCCTCAAGGCTCTGTTCTCTCACCAACACTGTTCAACTTATACATGCATGACATTCCAACACACATAGATAACAAGCTTACCTTATCATCATATGCAGATGACATCACTCTAACATCCACCCACAACAACATCGATACCGCTACAAATAACCTACAAACATACATAAACAGTATACAAGACTGGCTCACACACAATAGACTCAAAGTAGCGCCCACAAAATCAACCATCACCTTGCTTACAAGCAACACAAAAGAACACCAGGTAACTCCACAGCTTACACTAAACAACACCAACATTCCACACACTCACAGGACCAAAATCCTTGGGGTCACATACAACACATCATTATCTTTTGCAAACCACATTCAGGACATTAAAAACAAATGTACATCAAGACTTAACATGCTTAGGGTACTAACAGGCACAAACTTTGGACACCAGCAGGAAACAACATCACTCATATACAAACAATATATTCGCTCAGTTATGGATATGCTAGCCCATGCTGGGCACCTATTATCTCAAACACACACATAAACACCTTACAGACAATACAAAACAACGCACTTCGTATCAATACAGGATGCACTCAAACAACACCAACAGAACACCTGCACACAGAAACAAAAATACTGAAAGTTAGGGAACATTTAGACATGAGGAGAACACAATTCATGGCAGCAGCGACAAGTAATCCACAACACCCTTGCCACTACATGTACAATCATGCACCGACACCTCGCACCATTAAGGTAACACTAGAGAGACATTATAACCAAATACTCCATTCCATACCACGCCCCACAGACATCACAGTACAGAAAACACACACACACACACACACCTAACCCACAAAGCACTGACACGACTAGGTCCGAATGCGGTCCTAGGTGCGAAACCGCCACTCATTAACAGGTCAGAGATCAGCCTGAGCAGATCGGATCGAGTTAATTTAGCACGATTCCGATGTGAACATCATCCCAACTTACGGACATATAAACACAGACTAGACAACTCCACAGACGACACCCGCCACCTGTGCCAGGACACACCACAAACAATTGAACAAATTATGATAGACTGTACCGCTCTAGCACAACAACGAACACAACACAACACATCAC